>CM031374.1:49079072-49640282 GCA_018208015.1 Medicago ruthenica
CTCTCTCTTCTCTCTCTCCTCCCCCGATCACTCTCTCCAACGAGCATGAAACCATCCTCCAATCCCATCCCACCGCATCTCTACAATACTCATCCACCGGAAACACCCCTGAAACTGTCATCGAACCACTATAACCACCAACCACCCTAAATTCCCTCTCTCCCCTCTCCACAAACCCAACACACCCCGCACGGAAACACCCCGCACGATTCGATGCAGATTGCGGAAAGGAATTAAACTGCAAAAACTAAACAAACAATAATAGGATACAAACACAACAAGGTGTTTGTTCCTTACAGTAGCAGAAAAAAATAAATTAGAACCGAAATAAAAGAATAGGAACAGGGGTTGCAGAAACACAAACAGTAAAGGCACAGGGACCAAATTGCACGAAAATTAAAGGACGAATCTGAGCTTTATTTCTTCACAGAAAGAACCGAAATCTCATTACAATTTTGTGGATATAAATTTTGTTCGAAACGGAATTGTAAAACTGGAGAAAAGCTAACTTAAGCTAAAATGGCAAATAAGCACTTTTCTGAAAACTGTGAAGCTTAAAGAAACTCGATTTCTTTTCTTTGATGCCATGCGCCTCATTATATAGCTCTAAAATTGTAACTGAATTGCTCAAACTTGCGCCCAAAGATGTGGGAATTGATGAGGGGAGAAGATGAAAAAAAACAAAGAAATTTGGTGTTGGTGGTTCACCGTAACATACAATGGACCTGCGATCTAATGGCTGAAATCATATCTGAAATATTAGGCAATAAAAAACTAACGGAGAGGACCAATTTGACTGACGGATGTATATTTGAGGGACCAAACGGGAAAAATTTAGAGTTTTGGGACCAAAATGAAAACAACAAATAAGTTAGGGGATCAAAAGTTCAATTAAGCCAAAAAAAAAACTATTGGCGTGTTTTCCACAAAAGTAGAACAAGTAGGAGTATTATTTTTGAAGTAGTGTAGACAACATTACTCAGAGGACATGAATTATATTGAAAACTGAAATGACATTTATTTTGAAACAATTGTTTTTCCTAAAGAGTCATTCACTGTGATACAGAGAGTCATTTGATTATTTCACACATAATTTGAAGTAGTATCATTTACTCCCCCCGTCTCAAATTAAATGAGTCATTTGATCATTTCACATATATTAAGAAAAATGTATAAGTGAATGAAAGAGAAAAATGGTTTTAAGCGACCTTGTCAAGTATTAGTGCAATCGCTATCATCATAAATGCAAAGTGAAAGATATTGAATTGAGAGTGATGAAAGTATTATTAATTAGAGTTATAGTAGGAAAAAAGTAGTTAATATTGTATTGAAAAGTAAAATGGGTCAGTTATTTTGGGACTTTTTTTTTTGCAAATGGCTCGATTATTTTGGGACGAAGGGAGTATCAAATAACTCTATATTATTACGTTTTAATCATAGTTTTAAAAATTGGCTCGATAATCGACTCGGGAAGGGCACTAGCTCACTGAGTTATAGGTCGAACCACTGGATCACTGGCTGAATCACATTAAAACTTTAAAAATATTTTTTTGCATACAACTTATCAATTATTTTCATTTTTAAATCATTAACAAGTATCCTTAAGACACTTGTTAGCATGATCCAAGAAGAAATATTAGTCTTTCACTTTCATTTATTCATGGAGTATTGAAAAATTAGAAATAGTATAATCAAAGTCAAGATCTTTAACCCATCATTTATTCATTTATTTTTTAGTAATATAGAATATAAAAATATTTTTTAATGACAAATGTTGGTAGTTAGTTGTTAGATTTTTTTTAGCATTCGTTCGGATTTGAATCCAAGACCTCCGACTCATTATCCTTTATCTAAAACCAATTGAATTATCAAACCTTTTAAAATATAAAAATGTTTTTACGTGAGAAGACGTGCACTTGCAATATATATTTAAAATTCCATTCAAATTTTTATTATAATATTTTTAAAAGATTTTTTGTTCTAATTTAATCTTTAAAAAAATTATATCAAGTATTTTGAGAAAGATGTGTTGTAGCAATAAAAATAATTAGAACATATTTATTTGAATCGTCGGATATGTAATGTATAAGTGTCATATAAGTGTTGAACGTCAACATAGACACGTGAACACACATATTTCAAGGAACATCCGACCTAATTCAAGGAATGTCCTTGATTCATAGGCATTCAACCTCTTTTTTTAGAGGCATTTAACCTCTTATCCATTTAAAAAAAGAGAAAGAGCAACATATAACCATCAAATAACGAAAATAAGTTAATAGTTGGGCTTCGGTCCTCTTTGTAATAAAAGAAATAAGAAAATAGGGGAAGAACCAATATAAAAGAGCATATTTAAAGTCTGATGAATGTTCAAAAGTTTTTTTAATAACTAAAGTTATTCTTTGATTTGAACAAATATTATAACGAGATAAGTATAAAAAAGTTGGAGCTGGAAAGTAATTTTAAAATAATATTAAACATTTTGTGTATAATTTCTTATTTATATTTAGTTCAATTCATTAATGTATCATACCAATTAAAAGTCGATTGTTTAATTAAGTTTTTGGTCCTTATTTGTTTAAAAAAAAAAGTTTTTGATCCTTATAAATATTTCAAATTTTGTTTTTTGTTTATATAAAAAAAAATCAGCAAGTTTTGATTCTCCAAATATTTTCCTTAAGGATTGGTCACTGTTTTTAAATCAACTCATGTATATTTTTCATATATTTAAACATTTTTTGACAAACATGTTTAGAATATGATATTTATTATATCAACGCGGCTTGCATGCAATATCTGAAATAGACAATAAAACAAATGCTATGTTTATGCTACCAACCACCAGGAAGCACAATAAGCAAATAATCAATATACCAATTGAAAATAAAGATGAATGCAACAACTATGAATCCATCAAGAACCATCCGACAAACAAGCTTTGTGTTGAATAGTGGGGACAATACGTACGGTGTCACCGTGGAGGCGACGTCTGGTGGTGCGATCACCGCTGATGCGAACAACGGGGAGGATTGGACATGGAGAAGGAGTGTTTGCATTGATGTTGTTGGTTGTGGTGGGATTAGGCGTTTTGATTGAATCAATAGGAACTAGGGTATGGAAACATAATGGAGAAACATAAAATCGGCCTGCATTCAAGGATCAATCATCAGACGTGGAAGGAGCCATTAAGAATTGGTTTGAAGCAGCCTTTTTGGTTTGAACGAGAGGAGTTTCGAATGTTATTGTTGTTTTTGTTGTCGGGAGTAAGAGGGGTTTGGAAATAGATTGGAGAACACAGAGGTGGAAGAAGCCATTAGGGTTTGGTTTGAAGCAGCCTTTCGATTTGAATCAGATGAGTTTGGAAGCGATGGGTTTGGAAGGTTGTTGTTGTTTTTGTTGTTTGGAGGAAGAGGGGTTTGGAAACAGTTTGGAGAAACAAAGGGTGGAAGGATCCTTTGTACCAACGATAACCAGTAAAACAAGTTTATCATTTGGAAATGACCAATGAGCAAGTTACTCCTCGTTATCTTGAACTTTCTCCTTCTCTTGCGATATATATATGTAATGGCAACAACACAACGCAGACTGTCGACATCCATGTCTTCAATAACGTTTCTTAAATACTTGAATGGTAAGGCATATTCCCCAATGTAAAATGGTTTGTTGGTGATTCAAAAACCTCGACGTCGTTAGCATCCTCAAATACATACTTCAATTAAAATATTTCAACAAAATATATAAACTCACTTTGCCACTTCAAAACAAAAAACTTGTTCACTTTTTTATGGAACATTCTTAGATATCCATTGAAGATACTTTAACTGAAAGTCATTTAACGTGGATTCAAACCAATATGCAAAATAATATTGAACTAGCTAACAAATAATATCTCCATCAATAAGAATTCTAAAAAATGTATCTTTTCAATTATTCTTAACGAGAAATTGACAATATTTATACTTTGATTTATAGAGATGGTATTTAGTTCAAAAATAAGATATACTTTATTATTTCACCATAAATATTGACATAATGCCTTTTTATTTATTTTTATAATAATTTTAATATAAACATATATGTTTCATAGTTATCATCTATTGTGATTATTTTTGTGTAATTAATTTATATGATTTTTTTTATATGAATATATTTTACATTTCCTTTCACCTAATTATTCAATTTTATTCGATTACATGACAAAATAACAATTATATTTGTATTCTTCTAAAATTTATTTCTTTAAAATTTATTTACATAATTATTAAACATAATTCAAATCTGACGAGCCACTTTGTACTTAGCATGAGTAATTACACCAGTTTAGATCAAAATAAAGAAGAAGAAAAAACAGTGCAAAGGCATGACCCCGAACCAAAAAGTTAACACAACTCCACACTTCTGACATCTTCAGTATAGTTGCTCCGTTGATCCTCTAAGTTGGTTTTGATGATGTTTAGATGGTTTGATGTATGGTATGTTTTTGTTTTGTTTTATTTTATTGTCTAAGTCTAGTATGTAAAATACCCTATTGATATCTAAATCTCTTAAATCCCTTGTGTCACCCATTGTCGTGGATCACTTGTGTTAGATAAGCTTGAAATAAGTTGAGTATGGTTTTACAAATTATTTTCATGCAAAAACTTACTTTTATGAAGCCTTGATTCAATTCAAATATGTTCAGTATATTTTGATTCAAATCATCCTTCCCTTCGGTGTTATCCTCTCAGGGGTTTGATTCGAATCATTCCTTGTAAAAGAGAAAATTGAATCAAATCAATGTTCCCTTCAGGGTTACCCTCTCGTGTTTTTGATTTGAATCATTCTTTGTAAAAGGGAAATTTGATTCGAATCATTCTTCCCTTCTAGAATAAGCTATATCAAACTAGGATTGCACTAATAATGTAATATCCCGCTTAAGCGTGACTTTTAACAGTGTTACAGGAATTAAACCAACGCAATGGCAATGTTGTAATTATGAGAGGAAGAGTTATAAAAGGGGATAAACATGATTATTTTCATGTTTATCATTTCATTTCTCTCTCTAAGTTCAAGAATTCCTCTCCCTCTCTCTCTAATTTTCGTGCACCATCATCATCATCACTACCAACCTCCTAATCATCATTCAATCTTGTGGATTAATGGCTAGAAAACATGGTTTAAGGAGTTGGAACAAGAAAGAGTTAAAGAAAAGCAAGAAGAGAGCAAGATATCAAGCTAGGGTTTTGAGGAAAGTTGGAAAGCAAGCTAAACCAGCACCAAATCAGTTTGAGGTGAGCTCCCTAGGGGTTTTAGAACCCCTCTTTGAGAGATTTATAGTGATTTTCTTCATAGGTCAAGTTTTATGGTTTTTACCCTAATTTCCTATACTTGCTAATTCCTTGCTCATATGTGTTTTAAACTACCAATTTATAATAGAAAATCATTCCTAACATGTTTGGGATGTTTGGGTAACTTGGATTGAGCAAAAATGGTGGAAAAACATGATTTTTAACAAGTTTTGACCTGTCATGGTCGCTACAGCGACCAGCCGTCGCTACAGCGACCAAACAGCTTGGATTTCTGCCTACGGTCGCTTCAAGCGACCAGCCGTCGCTACAAGCGAGCAGTGCTTTTTTTCAGACTTTTACCTACAGTCGCTGTAGCGACAGGCCGTGGCTATAGCGACAGCAACAGGACAGCACTTGACAGCTTTGCTGTTTTGGGCATTCTGGTGCGTGTAGGCATGGTTTTTCACTCCCGTTTTCTCCAGAAACATTTTAGAAACATTATCCACCATTTTAACCCATCCAAAAAGGCTTCCAATGGTTTAAAGATTATAGGGGCAAGGAATATGTAAGGTGTGCGAAATGTAGGAACAATGGTAAAATGAATAGTTAAGTTCTAAGAACGGCATATGATAACGATATGCCGAATTCCTTGATAGGAAAACTAGAGTTATAGAATGAGAATCAAGTTCATAGTTTTATCCACTTTAGGATACAAGGTAATAGTAATAGTAATGGTTTAACAATTATAGTTTCACTTAAGTTCATAGTGTTGATTCTCCAACAATCATAGGTGGCTTATGAGAACGATAAGCCAAGTTTATAGATTATAGGTTATAGATTACAGGAATTGTTATAGAATTAAAGTAACAGATTATATGTTCATACGTTAAAGTTAAAGAATTAAAGATTAAAGATATTGGCGTGCTTGCACGTTTCACAGTCATAGGCATGTTCAGCAGACTCCGGGATACGCCGGATGGGATTTCTCCGAGAGGGTTATCCACATGCAATTTCATAGGGAGTCCGGTGTTAGCCTGATATGATAGGATTTTCACCGGTTCATAGGGAGACGTATCTCGGGGTTGCTCCACCCGGGGTGCCCTCCGTAAAATGAACTCAGATTAATTGTTTGTTCAACGCTAACAGCTAACATAAAACTGCTATCGAACTGTGTTAGGTTTTATGTTTTATAGTTATAGTTAAAGTTACAGTTACAGTTATAGTCGCAGGAAACATACAGTTATAGTTATAGACAGTTATCAGAAAGTGATCCTAGGTCTTCCCCTCGATCACTAAGTCATAGATACAGATTTGATCACAGTTATGGATTTAGGCAATTATAGTTATAGTCATAGGCCATTATGGCAATGGTTATAGACAGTCACAACCAAGGTTATAGGCAGTTTAAGTTATAGTTACAGGAGGACTTATAGTCACAGGCAAGTAAAGACTTGGCGGTCATAGGATATCCCCAAGATTGCCAAGGTAGGCATGGCGACCCTAGGTTCCCTGTGGTTGCCAACAGATGGTTGGGCTGGAGCTCACTGAGACATTATGTCTCATCCCATTCCTTCTGGTGCAGGTTTACAGGTTAGTCAGAGGTTCGTGACGAAGATCTTCATAGAGGTACTGGATGGAGTGCTTTTGCTCGTTGTGTACCAGCTCAGAAGCTTTATGGACATTTGTAAAAGTATTGTAACAGTATTGGATTATTGTACAAACGAGTAAACGTGTATTTATTCTGTTGTGATGTAATATTATTATTGAAATTTTTAAATGTATCCAGTATCAGTTTAACGCACATGCTAATATACTAGTTAAAGTTAGTATGGGTGTTACAATTGGTATCAGAGCAGGTCGATTCAGACCGTGCCATGGGTCGTTTAAGATTCAAAAAAAAAAAGTAGTGGAACCATTGGGTTCCGGATGTTGTTCTAAAGGTCACATCTAGTTGAGCCTGATCAACTCAGTCTAGTATATGACAGTTAGGACAAATATCCGAGAGCTGAATGTGACCAAGGAGGAAAGAAGTGTTCAAAGGGTGAAGGTTAAGACGTCAGATTCTAAGACGAATTGGGCAAGTGTTTTGCGTCAAAGGATGGTTCTCTAACAGTGAAGTAACTGAGCCAGTTAACGGCAAAGTTTCAGGAATATAAGAGGTATTAAAGAGTAAGGTCAAGTACCTTAACTAGTTGGACGCATCATTGAACGATGCCTTCTCCGGGGAGGCATGAACAGTAAAGGACTTTGGAAATACTTTAAGGAATGTTTTGGAATCTCAACGGGAACCGCAATTTGAAAAGTTAAAGTGGAATAGAGTTTTATTCAGGGTACAGAGGTAAAGAATTACGGTACAAAACCCAGCGACTTGGAATAAGGTATGATCAATTAATCATCGGAAGCTTTGGAATTCTAGTAAGGACATGGTGTGTAAGGATGGAAGGACTTGCGCACTTGACCGGATGAGACTTTGATATCCGATATGTGAGCGTGACAATAAGTAAAGGAAAACCCGGTAAGGGTATGGATTAAAGATAGAATCTTATGTTGGCGGATTATAGTAGACCGGTTTTGAAGATTAAGCAGGAAGATTGTCACTAACGTATGAGTCACAGTTAAAGTTATGGTTGAGGTTAAGGAGTTCTATGTTTATTTTGATGGGTTCCTTACACAAGTAATCGGGTAAACCGACGAAGATCATCTTGTGATGGTATGTGATAAAGATAGTGGAAATACAGACCTCGGATTGTTTGAAACCATGAAGAGGGCAACGGTCGAGAAGATATATGGACTATTGTTCAGACAACAAGATTAAAATGGAATTGGGAATACAGTAAAAGGTTATAGAAAGAATCCAATGGAAATACTAAGTATGGAAGCTTACAGATTTATTAATCGGGTATTCGAAGAGGGTAGCACATGTTTGAATTTACAGAAGAGCCGGTAAAAGGTGAGTCTTACCGAGACGGATTATTTCCGGAGCAGTCCGAGAAGTAACCAAGAGTTATGTTAGAGTTATGTGAACTTAAGTTGTTTTAACAGGAGTATCGTTGGGCTCGTATTTATTGTAGAAGACTGTTACAGGTTTTGGTGTATTTCGTGAGAGTAAGAATTTTGTTTATGTTCGAAAGGAAACGCTAAGTCAAGCGTCGAGCAATCAGTAAGGTTAATAGGTGAATTAAACCACGAGAGAAATTTTAATGGAAGATGGTCATATATGGTAATAGTGGAGTATTACTTCTATCCCAAGGTTAATTGTTTAAATCAGAGTTGCGCAGCGGAGAAGTAATTCAATAATGAGTTAACAGACAAATCAAAGTTGAAGTTTAGAGAAAAAGGATGTTTGTGAAGTCCTTGTTAGAGGAATTACAGGAAAGGCATTCAGAGATTAATTCTCAAGTTACAGAATATGTGTAAGTAGTGATGACTTGAGCTTATCATCAGTTCCAACAGGAGGTTTTAATAGATAAGTCGAGGGATGTTTCAGATCTCGAAACTCATGGGATAAGAGAATCGAAGCAGTTGATAACTTAAAAGAATGTGTTTACAGCAGAATGAGTTCATAGTGAAGGAGGCCACATTTCATACGATGATCTAGCTGTTTAGCTCAGTAACTTAAAGTTAACTTGAATAGTAAGTTTAATCAAAGAGGAATTATTCAGTGCCATGTAGTTATTCCGCATCGTATCCACGTTATGCTAGCATGTCGCATGTAACAGGCATGTAACAGGTTATGATTAGTATTATGTATACTGATCAGGCAGAGTTTATGCTACTTAGATAGTAGTGTAACATTTTTATAGTCATGAGACATGTGTTAGTAATCGTGGTACGCAGTCGGTAATGTTTTATCAGAAAAGTCATATGCATAACAGGTTTGTTGTTGCCGAATAAATCTCAGTTGAGGAGTTCAGAAATTCTTGAACTTAATGTTCATAGTTAAAGGAATGAAATGTTTTACACAGATCAGAGGATTATTCATAGTTTATAGTAAAAGGCTATGTGGATTCAAGTTATGTATTAAAGGATAAAGAGTTTTAAGAGTGTTATTTTAACAGCGAACAGAATAGAGTTTTCTTTTAGAAAACGGAGAATGTTCTTGAACAAAATAAGTTATAACGTCTATGGGACGTAATCATAGTTACATACGGGATTGTAGTTACTCAAAGAGTACAAATATGAGTTAAGAGCAAGAAGAGTGACCTTAGTTGACGTGGCTTTGTCTCAAGTATATTTTGATTAAGTATGATGTCCCGTTAATTGGACAATGATGATGCGGCGTACTGTATACCCGATAGGAGTGTACACGTGCTCGATCATGTATAGAAGCTATGTGTTATGGACTATATTATATGATGATATGTGGGACGGCTTATGCCACACGTCACTTATACTGGATTTTCATAAGTTTGAAAGTATTGATAAGGAAGAAGGTTCCTAAGACCTTTGGCTACATGTTATTGTTGATTATTAATCGGAGCATAACCGACTTGTGTGATTTTTCTCGAGCTTTAAGGATTCCCGCAGTGGGAATGTGAGCAATACTTATGGTTGTGATAATAGCTACACCAGGACAACAGAAAGAAAGGAATGTAAACCAGAAGTTCAGCCATCACTTTGAATTTGAATCATGAAGGAATATGTAAAAGACTTTACTTCTGTTTGAGATTGCTCAATATCAGATGTCTTTCAATGTAAGAATAAATTTATATGAAGAATGATACGAATGTAACAGTAAAAGGTTGTCTTACGAGGCGTAAGTTAAAGACAGGAGTTCTTTGGAAGTGAAGGTGATGTAATAGATTCCTCGGAAAGTAGGAATAATTGAGGAAAATCAGATCGACCCGACGTCTTCAGGTTAAGATTAAACGGCCAATTAAAGAAGAACTGATAGAATTCGGTAAGTGAAATCCAAGACTTAATAATTTTAAATTGGATTTGTAAGGAATATGTCGAACAGAAATCATAGTCAGATGAGATGGAAAAGTTGGTTCAGATAACCATACGTCTAAACAGGTAATAGTTATGCGAGATGCACCAAATCTTTCAGCAGGAAAGAAATTGTCATACGTTTTGATTTACAGAAATGGAAATCATGGCTAAAGAACAAGTTTTAACTAGTATAGTTTAATCGGGGTGCGTGATTAATCTACATGTCAGGCTCTGGAGTTGCCATGAAGTTCCAACAAGCTTAAAGGATTAGAAATTTTCATAGTAAAGAAAGAGGTAGAAGAATTTATCTTTTCAGGATCTTCGAAGGATTTTCTAAATTTCGAGGACGAAATTTCTTTAAGGGGGGTAGAGTGTAATATCCCGCTTAAGCGTGACTTTTAACAGTGTTACAGGAATTAAACCAACGCAATGGCAATGTTGTAATTATGAGAGGAAGAGTTATAAAAGGGGATAAACATGATTATTTTCATGTTTATCATTTCATTTCTCTCTCTAAGTTCAAGAATTCCTCTCCCTCTCTCTCTAATTTTCGTGCACCATCATCATCATCACTACCAACCTCCTAATCATCATTCAATCTTGTGGATTAATGGCTAGAAAACATGGTTTAAGGAGTTGGAACAAGAAAGAGTTAAAGAAAAGCAAGAAGAGAGCAAGATATCAAGCTAGGGTTTTGAGGAAAGTTGGAAAGCAAGCTAAACCAGCACCAAATCAGTTTGAGGTGAGCTCCCTAGGGGTTTTAGAACCCCTCTTTGAGAGATTTATAGTGATTTTCTTCATAGGTCAAGTTTTATGGTTTTTACCCTAATTTCCTATACTTGCTAATTCCTTGCTCATATGTGTTTTAAACTACCAATTTATAATAGAAAATCATTCCTAACATGTTTGGGATGTTTGGGTAACTTGGATTGAGCAAAAATGGTGGAAAAACATGATTTTTAACAAGTTTTGACCTGTCATGGTCGCTACAGCGACCAGCCGTCGCTACAGCGACCAAACAGCTTGGATTTCTGCCTACGGTCGCTTCAAGCGACCAGCCGTCGCTACAAGCGAGCAGTGCTTTTTTTCAGACTTTTACCTACAGTCGCTGTAGCGACAGGCCGTGGCTATAGCGACAGCAACAGGACAGCACTTGACAGCTTTGCTGTTTTGGGCATTCTGGTGCGTGTAGGCATGGTTTTTCACTCCCGTTTTCTCCAGAAACATTTTAGAAACATTATCCACCATTTTAACCCATCCAAAAAGGCTTCCAATGGTTTAAAGATTATAGGGGCAAGGAATATGTAAGGTGTGCGAAATGTAGGAACAATGGTAAAATGAATAGTTAAGTTCTAAGAACGGCATATGATAACGATATGCCGAATTCCTTGATAGGAAAACTAGAGTTATAGAATGAGAATCAAGTTCATAGTTTTATCCACTTTAGGATACAAGGTAATAGTAATAGTAATGGTTTAACAATTATAGTTTCACTTAAGTTCATAGTGTTGATTCTCCAACAATCATAGGTGGCTTATGAGAACGATAAGCCAAGTTTATAGATTATAGGTTATAGATTACAGGAATTGTTATAGAATTAAAGTAACAGATTATATGTTCATACGTTAAAGTTAAAGAATTAAAGATTAAAGATATTGGCGTGCTTGCACGTTTCACAGTCATAGGCATGTTCAGCAGACTCCGGGATACGCCGGATGGGATTTCTCCGAGAGGGTTATCCACATGCAATTTCATAGGGAGTCCGGTGTTAGCCTGATATGATAGGATTTTCACCGGTTCATAGGGAGACGTATCTCGGGGTTGCTCCACCCGGGGTGCCCTCCGTAAAATGAACTCAGATTAATTGTTTGTTCAACGCTAACAGCTAACATAAAACTGCTATCGAACTGTGTTAGGTTTTATGTTTTATAGTTATAGTTAAAGTTACAGTTACAGTTATAGTCGCAGGAAACATACAGTTATAGTTATAGACAGTTATCAGAAAGTGATCCTAGGTCTTCCCCTCGATCACTAAGTCATAGATACAGATTTGATCACAGTTATGGATTTAGGCAATTATAGTTATAGTCATAGGCCATTATGGCAATGGTTATAGACAGTCACAACCAAGGTTATAGGCAGTTTAAGTTATAGTTACAGGAGGACTTATAGTCACAGGCAAGTAAAGACTTGGCGGTCATAGGATATCCCCAAGATTGCCAAGGTAGGCATGGCGACCCTAGGTTCCCTGTGGTTGCCAACAGATGGTTGGGCTGGAGCTCACTGAGACATTATGTCTCATCCCATTCCTTCTGGTGCAGGTTTACAGGTTAGTCAGAGGTTCGTGACGAAGATCTTCATAGAGGTACTGGATGGAGTGCTTTTGCTCGTTGTGTACCAGCTCAGAAGCTTTATGGACATTTGTAAAAGTATTGTAACAGTATTGGATTATTGTACAAACGAGTAAACGTGTATTTATTCTGTTGTGATGTAATATTATTATTGAAATTTTTAAATGTATCCAGTATCAGTTTAACGCACATGCTAATATACTAGTTAAAGTTAGTATGGGTGTTACAAATAAGGTCTTAAGATGCATGACTAGGGAATGACAACCAAAGGTAACCGCCATCAAGGAATCTTAAAATCTCAACAATCTAAGCACCGCCGCCTTATTCGAAAAATTCAAGGAACATGATCATGAAATCACAAGGTTGAAAGTTAGTAAGGAAAGCGTTAAAAAGAAGGAGAAGAAGTCCATTTCGTTGAAAACCTCTTCGTTCAAGGCAATTTATTCGGCTCAATAGCATATGACTCCGGTGATGATTCACCTAGTGAAGAGCAAGTAGGGTTGTTCGTGAGACGATACAACGCTATGTTCAGAAAAATTGTTTGAAACATAGTGACAAAAACTTGATTAACTTTAGGAAGGCTCAACTTTGGAGGAGAATTTGGAAAGGAGGAAAAAATTCTAAATTGCTACGTGTAAAACCCCAATCCCCGAGAACAAACTTATAAAGATAAATCACGCATTTACCATACATTAGAGCCTTACTACTTCAACATACATCTCTTATCAAATATTCATCATAAAAATTTCATCAACACAATCATATTGCAGCGGAATAAAAACATAATCAACATCATACAAATGTCATGTCTCGGTCCATAACATACATCTCAACATAATATAACATCAATAGTTTGATCATAAGATCACATATCATAAAAATCCAGCAAAGATAAACCCGACATCCTAGATCAGAACACCTAGATCTAGACTCCTCAATAAAAGAAGATAAATATGAATAGGCCTCAAGCCGTCCTCATCAACTCACAAGCAAAGATGATACTCCTCAACCTGCACGACGTCTACACCACAAGGGTGAGGCGACAAAAGTCATTGGGGGGGGTAAGATATACGTTCAACATAAGAGATTAATAAACTCATGTATGTTCAAATCAATATCATTACATCCAAAATCATCATCAAAGTCTGGTTACATTAACATACAATCATAACATACTCGCATACAATCATCATACGATTACCCCACAATTATATACATGTCATGAACTCACACCAAATCATGTTCGCATATACTTGTCAATTCAAGTTAATTCAATTCAATCTCAACTCAATCACCTGAAGGTGAGAAAAACACACAAGAAGGGGGGGGGGGTTGAATTGTGTGGGCTGTTTCTTCTCTTTCTCAAAAGCTTTGGTCAAGTTCAGAATCAGATTCTGAAACTTTTTCAGAGTTATTTAGCAGCGGGTAAATAGAGATGAGAGAGGGAAATAGAGACACAAGAATTTTTATAAGTTCCTTCCACAAACCGGAAGTAGTCTAGTCCCCCTGTCACTTACAAGGGATTTTAACTATAATCAACTGATTACAATTGCTCAAAGCACACAGCTAAGAGACTTCCAATGCTCAAGCACCTAGCAAGAGACTTCTATGCTCAAAATACAAAGTTAAGAGACTTCTATGCTCAAAACACAAAGTTAAGAGACTTCCAAATTGCTCAAGCACGCAGGCTGATACTTGAATCAAACTGATTTACAAAGAAAATAAGTTTGAGTTGAACACTTGATATACAATCAGTGGTGTTTACAAAATACAACACAAGTCCAACAAAATACAACAAAATACAACACAAAATACAACAAAATACAACACAAAATACAACACAAGTATAAGACTCTAAACTTAAGAAATTCTAAGATAAGAAGTTTGTAAGAATTTCTAAGAGTTTTTGGTGACTTTCAAATTTGACAGCAAAACAGAGCACAAAATTTTTCAGTCTTTGAGTTTCTCGAGTCTTGTTTTTCTTCTTCAAATCTTCACTCTTTTATAGAGGATAAAAGAGCTGTTGAGATTTACCAGATTTCCAGCAAAGAGCCGTTGCAAAATAGAAGCTATATCCAGCTGACATTGTGTGCTAAACTGCAGAAAACAGAGCACGCAAATTTTGAATAGTTTCCTTAAAAGCTGGAGAATGTTTCTTCGAAGGAAGCAACTATTCCATTGAGCTGTTCTGACTGTACAGACTTTACTGTTGACAGTGACAGTTGCTTTTCCTTAAAAGTCAGACTTCAGAAGATTCTTCAGGAACTGTTCATCAGAAGCTCTCTTCAGACGCACCCTTCAGAAGCACTGTTCATCAGACGCTCCCTTCAGACGCACTGTTCAGACGCTGACTTTTGTTGACCTTTAGACGCAGTCTTCAGACGTTGACTTTCGTTGACCTTCAGACACACTTCTTCAGACGCACTGTTCAGACGCACTTCTTCAGACGCACTGTTCAGACGCAGTCTTCAGATGCTGCCTTCAGAAGCTGCTTTCAGACACAGATTTGCTTCATACTTGCAACACAAGCTTCTATGCTTTCCTTCTTGCTCTTAGCTTGTTCTTTCATAACCAATGTTAAATACCAAACTTCAAGTACATGGTTCTGCACACTTAGAATCAAGCATTAGCAATTCCAATTTTCTTTTTAACACTTTGTTATCATCAAAATCCAAAAGAGAGTTGTTCATACATTTTGTTCCAACAATCTCCCCCTTTTTGATGATGACAAACACAAGTATTAATAGAAAATTGTTGTTAATTTAATTAACAAGTTGACTGCAGGGTGTGAGGTTTGCAAGCTCCTCCTGAGTCTGATCCAAGTTAATTAAATTCAGTTTAGATCAAAAAGGTGAGAATTTTAGAATTGTTGTTAACTTTAATTAACAAGTTGACTTCAGGGTATGAGGTTTGCAAGCTCCCCCTGAGTCTGATAATCCACAAGGTGAGGTTTGCAAGCTCCCCTTGATTCTTATCCAAGTTAATTAAATTCAACTTAAGACAATAAGGTGAAATTATCACTCAGAATTATAAATAACAAGCTGACTTCAGGGTATGAGGTTTGTAAGCTCCCCCTAAGTCTTATCCAAGTTATTTAAATTCATTTCAACTCAATAAAGAGTTATGTATCTCACAAAAATTAAATCAGAGGCTAAGAGATAATAAGCTGTTCTCATAAGTTAATTTTAATCAGAAATTAACTTATTGTTCTGAGCTCAGAGCCTTAATACTTGTTACCTTTTACTCCCCCTTTTGTCATCAACAAAAAGAAAATTTCCAGAATTTTAAGAAACAAGAGAGTTTGAAAACGTGTGAGATAAAAATGTTCAGAGCATTTTTGTTCAGTACATTCTGTTCAGTATCACTGAACTATTTTAGACAAAATTGTTCAGATCATATGGTTTTAGCACAACTGAACTCTTTTCAGAAAACTGAAAAACAGAGCATTTAGCTCAGTGCTTCTTAACCCTTTCAGACATAACTGTTCAGAGTTTTTAAATAGGTTTGAAAAAACTGAACATGTCTGATACCAAATTGAGCATATATGATGAAAATATGAAAGTGTGTCTGTGTTTTTGTTAAAACATTTCAGAACTGAAAACAGAAAAACACATTTGCACATTGATGACTTTAGGAGGGACAAAGTGTAACTTTCAAAGCTTAATTCATCATTGCCCAGAGTTATAACTTATCAGATTCTGACCAAAAGCTAGATAACTATGCAGATTCAGAGGTCAAAAATTCAGATTCTGAAACTCAGACTCTGAAGTTTTTTCAGAGGCTTAACTTTCTTCAGACTCTCAAAGTGAGTGTCTGATAAGTCTTAGCTTCTGATAAACTTTAGAATCATAGTTTCTATTCAGAGTCCAGCAATTTTTCAAGAGATGAAATGCATGTTCAGATTCTTTTTAATAAAATTAAATCTGTCTTTTGTGAGGAGTTTTGTAAATATGTCAGCCCATTGATGATCAGTATCAATGAATTGAATATCCAAAACACCCTTCTAAACATAATCTCTTATAAAATGATGTTTAATTTCTATATGCTTGGCTCTAGAATGCAGAATTGGATTTTTAGACAAACAGATTGCAGTAGTATTATCACAGAAGATAGGGATGCTGTTTTCATGAATCTGATAGTCTTCCAATTGATGTTTCATCCAAAGAAGTTGTGTGCAACAACTTGCAGCTGAGATGTATTCTGCTTCTGCTATTGACAAAGCAATAGTTGCTTGTCTTTTGCTGGCCCAGGATATCAGATTCTCACCAAGAAATTGACAATTTCCACTGGTGGATTTTCTTTCAATCTTGTCCCCAGCATAGTCAGCATCACAGAATCCAACTAGCTTATAATCTAAGGATTTCTTATACAGAAGTCCCATATTAGTTGTTCCCTTCAGATACCTGAAGATTCTCTTGACAACAGTCATATGAGATTCTCTAGGATCTGATTGGAATCTTGCACACAAGCATACACTAAATAAAATATCTGGCCTAGAAGCAGTTAAGTATAACAGAGAACCTATCATACCTCTGTAGAGCTTCTGATCTACTTTTGAGCCATTATCCTCTTTGCTTAAAGTGCAGGTTGGATGCATTGGTGTTGTCATCAGTTTACAATCTTCAAGCTGGAACTTCTTCAGAAGCTCCTTTGTATATTTAGACTGATGAACATACACTCAATCTTTGCATTGGTTGATTTAAATTCCAAGAAAGAATTTCAATTCTCCCATCATGCTCATTTCAAATTCATCCTGCATTAACTTGGAAAATTCTTTGCAAAGAGTGGCATTAGTAGAACCAAATATGATATCATCAACATAAATTTGCACAATTAAGATGTCTTTCTTAAGAGTTTTTCTAAAGAGTGTATTGTCAACTTGTCCTCTTACAAAATCATTTTTAAGTAAGAAATTACTTAGTCTTTCATACCAAGCTCTGGGAGCTTGTTTCAGACCATATAAAGATTTCTTAAGTTTAAAAACAAAATCTGGATGTTTTACATCTTCAAAACCAGGAGGTTGTTTGACATAAACTTCTTCAGAAATAACTCCATTTAAAAAAGCACTCTTAACATCCATTTGATATAAAATGATATCATGATTAACTGCATAGGAAAGAAGTAACCTGATTGCTTCCAGTCTTGCAACTGGAGCAAATGTCTCAGTGTAGTCTATTCCTTCCTGCTGACTGTAGCCTTGAGCAACCAGTCTTGCTTTGTTTCTGATCACTTTTCCTTGTTCATTAAGCTTGTTTCTGAACACCCATTTTGTTCCAATAATGTTCTTGTGATTTGGTCTTGCAACTAAATCCCAGACATCATTTCTTTGAAACTGGTTCAGTTCTTCTTGCATAGCTACAATCCATCCATCATCTGCAAGTGCTTCATCAGCTGTTGTGGGTTCACTCATTGACAGAAGTCCAACCAAAGATTCATTCTGATAGGATGCTGATCTTGTTTTTCTTGGACTGTCCTTATTTCCAATGATCAGCTCCTCAGGATGTGAAAACTTGTACTTGAATGAGGTTCTGGGTGGATTAGTTTCTGAAGAATCATCAAGGGCTTGTTCAGAACCATTTTGATCTTGATTGGCTTCAGGAGGAGTGTCAGCATCTGAGAGTTTTTCAGTTTCTGCAGAATTTTCAGCTTCTGGACATTCTTCAGACTCAGAACTCTGTTCAGGTTCTGAAGGGTCCTCTGAGAGTCTGATATCTGCAAAACTCTCAACCAGCTCTGGTATTTTATTACCAGGCTTCTTATCATCAAATCTAATGTGTATTGATTCTTCAACAACATGTGTTTCAGAATTATACACTCTGTATGCTTTAGATCTCTCTGAGTATCCTAAAAAGATACCCTTTTAAGCCTTAGCATCAAATTTCTTTAGGTAGATCTTATTGTTCAGAATGTAACAAGTACAACCAAACTAATGAAAATAAGAAATGCTTGGTTTTCTTCCTTTAAATAATTCATATGTTGTTTTATTCAGAATAGGTCTGATATAGATTCTGTTCTGAATATAACATGCTGTGTTAACAGCTTCTGCCAAAAAGTACTTTGCAATTTTAGACTCATGGATCATGGTTCTGGCCATTTCTTGCAAAGATCTGTTCTTTCTCTCTACAACTCCATTTTGTTGTGGAGTTCTAGGAGAAGAGAACTCATGGAGAATTCCATGATCTTCACAAAAATTTTCAAATGGTTCATTTTCAAATTCACCACCATGATCACTTCTGACTTTTAAAATTTTCAAATCATTTTCATTTTGTACTTGTTTGCAGAATTTGTTAAACACATCATATGTTTCATTTTTGGTTCTGAGGAATTTAACCCAAGTCCACCTACTGTAATCATCAACAATTACTAACCCATACTTATTCCCATTGATTGAAGCTGTTCCAACAGGACCAAACAAATCAATGTGAAGCAGTTCTAAGGGTCTTGAGGTAGAAACAATGTTTTTAGATTTAAAAGATGTTTTAGAAATTTTTCCTATTTGGCATGCTCCACAAAGAGCAACTGAGTGATAGTCAATGTTTGGCAGGCCTCTGACCAGTTGCAACTTGCTAAGCTTAGAGATGAGTCTCCAGTTAGCATGTCCCAACCTTTTGTGCCATACCCATTTCTCATCACTCACAGACAGAAGGCAAACTACCTTCTGTTCAACCAGTTCTGAAAAATTGATTTTATAAACATTGTTTTTCCTATTTCCTTTGAACACAACAAATTTATCTTTGTTGTTGATTACAGTGCAAGTGTTCTTATTAAACAGGACATCATAACCATTATCACATAATTGACTTATGCTAAGTAGATTATGTCTAAGTCCATCTACCAACCAGACATCATCAATGGACAGGGAAGAATTACCTATCTTACCAGTACCAATGATCTTTCCTTTCTGATTTCCTCCAAACCCCATAGTTCCTCCCTCTTTCATGATCAGGGTTTGGAACATAGACTTGTCTCCTGACATATGACGCGAGCAGCCACTGTCCAGGTACCAAGACCTTTCCTTTTCTTTGGATGATAAGCATATCTGCAATTGAAATTATCTCAGACTTAGGTACCCATATCTTTATGGGTCCTCTATGGTTAGTCTTGAAAGGATAAGGTTTCTTGTGCATCTTTGGTCTGACATTTTGAGGTTTGAAAGGTTTTGAATAGACTGGTTTAATAATTTTTGAAGGTTTCATAAACCCAGTCTTAGTAAAATTTGAGTTTGAATTTTTTAGACTCTTAGACTTACTTGTCTTAGGTTCTGAACTCTTCAGACTCTGAACATTTTTAGGTTTAGAGTCTAATTTTTTCATAATCTTAGGCTTAGGACCTTTTGGTTTAGATTTTGACAAAGTTTTAAATTCTGCCTTCATCTTTCCCTTAGGGTCAGAAGCTTTAGATTCTGAGCAGTTCAGAACTTCAGACTTAGCAGTCTCAGTTTCTGTTAAATTCTGTTTCTCAGAACTGTCAGAAGCAGGCACAAAGCACACCTCAGTGCCTTTCATAATACTTTCAGAGCATGATGGTATTTTTGATTCATTTGAATGATTGAATGAATCATTATAAAAACCAATACATTCACCTCTGTTTCTGTAAATGTTATAAATCATAGAAGCAACCTTACTTCTATTGATTCCAGTTAAAATAAAGTCCTGAAGAGCAATTTCTTGTTCATTTGTGTTGGAACAAACTGTGAACAACTCTCTTTTGAATAGAGGGAGATTGTTGGAACAATATGTATGAACAACTCTCTTTAAGGTTTTGATGATAACAAAGTGTTAAAAAGAAAATTGGTATTGCTAATGCTTTGTTCTAAGTTGTGCAGAACCATGTTCTTAATGTTGGTTAATCAATATTGGTTATGGAAGAACAAGCTAAGAGCAAGAAGGAAAGCTTATAAGCTATGTTGCAAAGTTTGAAGGAAAACTGAGTCTGAAGGGTGCTTCTGAAGGCAGCGTCTGAAGGCTGAGTCTGAGGGTCAACGAAAGTCAACGTCTGAAGGCTGAGTCTGAGGGTCAACAAAAGTCAACGTCTGAAGACTGAGTCTGAAGGTCAACAAAAGTCAACGTCTGAAGGGAGCGTCTGATGAACAGTGTGTCTGATGAACAGTGCTTCTGAAGTCCTGCTTCTGAAGAGAGCTTCTGAAGTACTGTTCCTGAAGAAGCTTTTGAAGTCTGACATGGAAAGAAAAGCAACTGTTTCCTTCAGCATTTAATGCCTGCAGTGTCAGAACAACTCAAATGGAACAGTTGTCTCCCTGGCTCAAACATTCCCCAGCTTTTAAGGAAAGCAAATTCAAACTTGGCTGCGTGCTCTGTTTTCTGCTGGGTTTTAGCTCACAATTTCAGCCTGACCTAGCTCAAGATTTGCAACGGCTCTTTGCTTAAATCCTGGATATCTTCAACAGCTCTATTTTCCTCTATATAAGGATGAAGAATTGAAGAAGAAAATTGCTAAGACTCTTGAAACCAACAGACTAAAAGTGTGCTATGTTTTGTTGTCCAAAATTCGTAGTTCACTAAAACTCTTAGAAATTCTTTCAATCTTTGTATCTTAGAATTTCTTAATGTTAGAGTCTTATACCTGAGTTGTATTAAATGAACACCTTTGATATTTGATCAAGTGTTCAACTCAAACTTTATTTCTTTGTAATTCAGTTTGAACCAAAGTGTCAGTCTGCGTGCTGAGCATCCTGAGTCTCATTACTTAGTGTTCTGAGCATTAGAAAGTCTAATTACTTTGTGTTCTGAGCATTGGAAGTCTCTTGACTGTGTGTCTTGAGCAGGGAAGTCTCATTACTGTGTGTTCTGAGCATTAGAAGTCTCTTACTAGGTGTTTGAGCATTGAAGTCTCATTACTTTGTGTTCTGAGCAATTGTAATCAGTTTGATTATAGTTCAAATCTCTTGTTAGTAACAAGGGGACTAGATTCACTACAAGAAATTTGGCATTTTGCGACACTTACTTTGCGACCCTTGGCTTAGAACTGTCGCAGATTACACTTTTGCGACTGTTATTGCGACTGTTAGGCTTAAGGGTCGCAGGTTTTATACATTTTTTTAAACACCCTTCACAAAATATTTTTTGGCCAAATATTCATCATTCCCACCAATTCATTTTCATTCTCCCTCCTACAATTTCATTCTCCCTCCCACAACTCCAAACCCTAAAACCAAATTTTTTTCTCCACCAAATTTCAATATCACTTTCCCTCACTACAAGAAAAATTGTTAACCTTCCTTGTTGAATTTCGATTCACAAATTTCACTCGTTCACCATCTCACTCCAGTTCCTCGCTGAAACTCGAAATCGTTCCCGGTTCCTCTTTCACTGGTTCGAATTTCGAAATCGTTCCCAAATCGCAAAGATTTGTATCAGTACTGCTTCCTTCCGGTGAGTGAGGTCAATTACAAGATTCGTTTTTGGTTATATGAGTTTCGATTGGGGTTTTTTTTTTGGGTTTTGTTGTGAGTTTTTTCTGATTCCAGAATTGTTAAATTTATGGCTTTCGTTTGGGGGTTTTGGTTTCGTTTGGGTTCAATTACTCAGATTCACTTTTTATACCAAATTATGATAGAATCAGTAGTACATATGATTCCAGAATTTTGTTTTATGTTTTATTTCTGACAACTCACTTTGAATCTGAGTAATTGACAAACTCAGATTGGCAACTTACTTCTGTTTTATGTTTTATTCCATAGTTCTGTTTTATTCCAAATTTCTAAAGAATATACTGACTGCAATGAAGGAAGATGTTAACTTCATTTGAGATATCATCAATTTTATTTTATGTTTAATCATTTTGGTTTTAGTTTTATTTTTTGTTTCGTTTGGGATCTATTTTCTGTTTTATTTATACTCAGAATTGTGAGTTTATTTCTGATTCACTTTTACTTCTTAGATTCCAAAATTGATGATAATTTATTTAGCCTTAAACCATTTCAAAATTATTGGTTTGATCCTTTTTCTTTGGTAAATTTAATTTCCGGAATTTCATGTTATATATCTATTATGCTAACTGAGTTTGTTAATGATTTGTTCTAGTTCGTCCGTGACTCGTTTGTGACTCGCGTTCCAGTTTGTGACTCGTTCTATCTTGTCGGTGACTCGTGTTCCAGTTCTCTTCTCGCTCTGTTATTCATCTAAGAATTGCTGGTACATTTTTCTTTCATGACATTGTTTTATTCGATTTTGATTCGGATTTTGGGTATTACTTCATTTTAATAATTGTTGTTCTGATTTGAATCTATGAGTTGTGTTGTGTCAATGTGAACTGTTAATCATATAAGTTGTGTTGAGTTAATTTGAATTTGTAATGTTAAGCTCTTTAATTTGTTTAATTTTCTTGAAACAAGTTTACTTGGATTGTTGCTACGTGAGTTCGTATTGTGGAAGGTATAGAGTATAAACCTTGGAAATTTTGTTCGTTTGTGTTAGTTATTACTTAATGTTTTTATGTTTTATGGCTTTCCTTTCACTTGTGGATGTAGAACCTAAACGACGCAGAGGTCCAACAAGAATGTTAAATACATGGGCATTGGATGATGATTTCATAATTGTTAAGTTGGATAACTATGGTCGACCAATTGGTGAGGAAGCAACGACTTTTGCTCGTTTCTTAGGTAGTCTTGTTAGAAGGCCTCAAAATGCACCCATCAACTACAAATCTTGGAAATATATGCCTTTAAAGTATAAAGAAGAAATGCTGACAAAAACAGAGGTATTATTTTTGCAAATTTTTAAATTATTTTTGCATCAGAAGTTGTAATAAGGAAAACATAAGGAAAACATAAGGAAATTATTTTTAAATTATTTAGCCTCTAATTGCTTAGGGTACCAGTACTCTCACATAAGGAAAACATCTTAATATTAACCTGCATGTTTTGAAGATTAACTTGCATCTTAATATTTGGATTGTTCTGGTCAGATTTTATTTTAACTTTCAAATACCTTTTGCTGGTATCTTGTAGCTGTTTGTATACCTTAAATTCAAAATGTCAGACACAAAAATTGTAACTGAATTTTTTTTAAAAAAATTTGTTACTTTCTTTTTCAGTTGATAGAACAAAGAAAGTACCATGTGGTTTTGTACTTTGAATGTTACTTAGGTTATGTCCCTTTTTCATAATATTAAATATTTGACGCGTATGAAGCTTATAGTCTGGGTTGGATCCAGTCATCATAGTATTATGGATAAAGGTTCTGTAAACATTAGGTCACTTTTTATATAGTTTTTTCCATAAAAAGTTGAGGGAGAGTGGCCCTCACCCCTGCTTGAACCCACCCTGCAAGAATTAGTTGTTTCAAGTCACTTTTAAAGAATGCTAAAATTTCCTCTCTTATTGGGTTATTTAGTTGGCAAAAGAACTGGATGCTATTTTGGATCGTGGAGAAGCTGAAGCTGCAGCAAGCTGCTTAACTGAAGATGGTTCTGCAAAGTTCCTTGAGAAAGTAATTTGTCCTATATATGAAACGCTAGCGGATGTGAGTTGCTTTATTGATCCTCAGTACAAGGCAGTCATATACTTAATTTTTGTTATGCATGTATATTCTTTTAATTGGTTTCACTTTTTTTTTGTTTGTATGAGTGCGTATTGCTCTGTTTCTGAAAGCATTCACATCAGTCACATAATTATTCACCTTTTGTGATGGGTAAAATGCCACAACCTGAAGCAACACCTAGTTAAGTTAGGGGCTAAAACAAAACGATCACTGGATCCAGTGGCTGTGAAAATCTTAGGTTTAAGAGTCTTTTCATAATTTTAGTAGATTGATGAGATTGGGTTTTTAATAGTTATACTATAATACTATATTAGTACTATATTATGCACTATAATGTTTGCATTTTTTTGAGATAGGCTGCTGTAGTTTTTCTAGTTTTTCCAGGTAATTAACATTGGTTACTTGCTTGATATGCATTGTTATTACGAATCATGACTATGAACACTTGGGATGGAGAAAATACTTGTAATGTGAAATAGCAGCTCTAAGGATTTAATGACGTAGAATTTGATAGAGTGGTAGCAACAAGCTTATGAATGAGTGTTACTATCTTGCTTTCTATTTTCCCCTTTGATTTTGATTGTTATATATGTTTTCTGGTTATGCTGATCAGTTAATGATTGTTATATATGGAAATCTTTTTTTTTTTATTATTTCACGACCCTTCCATTTTTCATATTTTTTAGTGGAAATGTCCAAGAATGGTACAGTAGATAGGCCAGTTTTTTTTTTTAAAACAGTAGCTTTCTTCTGTCTCTTTTTTATGCTTAGTTATTTTGTTTGTAAAAGCAGCACTGTTTGGAACTGAGCTTGATTTTCTTTCAGTTTGGCAGCATGAGGTGCCGCCCTTTGGTTGGATACTTCCTCTGTTAATGCTGCTATTGTAAATGCCTATAAAGCTGCATGCAACAGATATTATCAGAACTATGAGAGTAAACATAAAACTAGGAGCAAAGATTTTGACGGATCAATTGCGAACTCAGATGTCCCCATTGCTGTCCACAAATCCTCCCCTGTTTCTCTAGCAAAGGCCATAAAAAATGAAACGGAGCTGAAAGGAATGCAAGATTGTCATTTAAGGTGACCATAACTTACCTTGACAAGTGAACGGAGCTCAAAGCATCAGTTACCGTTATGGAAATTTGACCCCTCTAGTGAATGGCATGATTGTTAGCAATGAACCTGGCTATTATGAAGACCATGCTTTCGGCATTCGGATTGAGGTAATATTCTCTTCAGCTATCTGACATGCTCTGAAATGTTAACTCTGGCTTCCAGTTTTGTTCCACTAGTTTTATTGTGTGTTATTATAGCCATATTTACTTTATCTCCTTTATAAAGCCAATCCTATACACCAATTATATGTGGGAAAAATTTAAGCTGAATTTCTGATGAAATACAAGGTTTTTGAGATCTGTTTAAATTTGATAACTATTTCTAGATTTCCTCGCTGGTTAATATGCTCAGTTTCAACTAATATGCATGGATTGAAAAACCTTCCACGAGTCATGAGTGTCTTAAGAGGCTTTCCGTGAATTGCTTGATTCAATATTTTCATATATTTCAACATTCTTAGTATCACTTATCTGTGAACAGAACTGCCCAGATACCATCCTACTTGATCACCAAGTTTGTATACTTTGGAAATTCCGCCTTCAATGCGGCCCGCACCTAGCTGCCTAATTGCAGAATTTGGGTTGCCTTCATCGCAGCCTCCAACACGTTCCTTGTGTTGGGTGTGAAGGGGTAGATTTAGTCCAACATTGCCTAGAGATATAGCACATGTAGTGTTTATAAGAGATACACTCATCACCTTACAAGCTGGTTTTGTACCCAGCCCAAAATTCTAAGAGTATATTACGTTGTTTTTCCTTCTTTTCTTCTTTTCTGCCTAACTGTTGGGATAATATTTATCAGTCCGATTATGGATTGCATAATGATGGCACTATTTTAACTTGCAGAATCTACTGTATGTGAGAAATGTTGAGACACCAAATCGTTTTGGAGGAATTCAATACCTAGGATTTGAAAAGCTTACATACGTGCCCATTCAGGTATGCCAATGGCTGTCAATCACCCTGGTTCGATATATACTCTCTCTCTCTGCAAAATTAAACCCCTGTTCGTAGTTCAACATCAGGGATTGAGAATGTTTATTGGTTTCAAGTCCTTTTTCTTAAGTGGGGATCTGGGACTGACTTGGTCCAACAGAAGTTCTCTAGACCCATTTAGAGTGTTGGAAAGAACTTATTTGGCTTCTCTTATAACATAAACAATTGTTGGGTATTTGGAAGAGCCTATCAAAATAGCTTGTGATATTGTGGTCAAGTTGTTTTCAACTTATTAGAACTAATCTATTTTCTGTCTCTACCTCTGAAAGTATTTGGAACTTTACCAATGAAAATTGGCTGCTCATTCCATTTTAAAGCCTGCTATATTTTAAATATATTTCCAAAGGATCTGAAGTGTTACTTTCAGTTTTCATTCAGTCTCCTTAGTTTCTCCTGAAATTTTAGAATGATTTGTTTGAGCCATATATTCTTTCACACACTCATTTGTAACCTGTGCATAACCTGCAGATAAAACTGGTCGATGTGTCTCTGCTATCGACAACAGAGATCGATTGGCTTAACAACTACCACTCAGTAGTATGGGAAAAGGTATTTTGCTCTGTGTGTTGCATTGCATGCCTTTTTTCTTTCTTTTGATTCTCTTTTTCCCTGTCTTTTACACGTCTCTATGAAGTAATAGAAATTCATCTGGATGTGCTTTTGTAACCACCTCCTTATTCTTCTGTTTCTTTAAAATATAAAATTTGATCATACTCTAACTCAGCAATTTAAGATCATCAAAACATCATGACTATAAGGATTCTGAACTCAGCAATTTGATGGCACCTCCTGTGTAGCGGATTATCATGACTATAAACCTTTCTTAGGGCACATAATAATATCAGAACTTTTTTCCCTTGTTTTCCCTGCTCCCTTAATTTTTCCCTTGCTGTCCTTGCTCAAAAAGGATTCTGTCATTCCCTTACTCCGACACCCTCCAGCTGCTGCTTTTCCTTTTAAAAATATAAACTCACTAAAAATTTATAATTTCTAATCCTGTATGGTCGATTGTTTTATAACTACTTTGATGCATCCACAGGTTTCACCATTGCTGAATGGCTCTGCTCACGAATGGCTTTGGAACAACACTCGGCCAATCATCAGGGATACAGTTTAAGGATTTACATGCTAATGTGTTTGGGCACATGTGCTCCTCATTCTGGCGTGCTAATCTTACCTATTTGACTGTATACTCGAGATTTCCTACTTAATCCGTATGCGGTGAATTAAATAGTGAATAGAGGTTACAGGAATTTGATCATAGGATTTGAGCTTGGCAGGGCAAATGAGCATTTAGCCATTTGCATCACTTGAAAGAATAAACTCTTGATCATAGGATTTGATCATAGGATTTGAGCTTGGCAGGGCAAATTGAGTTTGCTTAAAGTTTTGGATGAATAAACTATGTACTTTATCTATTCTTTTGATTGCTACTCTTGAAAGAATTATATGAATGAGATTTATATATTTTTAGTTATATATTTATGTATATTAAGTATTTATTAATTAATATATTTATTTAAAATTGTCAACAAAAATTGCCCCATTATTTTTTTTTTAAAAAAACTAAACATTTGCGACTGTTGTGAGGGGTCGCAAGCCCATTTAAATTTGATTAAAACGCCTACTTTGCGACTGTTGTGAGGGGTCGCAATAGCCTTTGCGACTGTTGGTGCGACTGTTGGTGCGACTGTTGGTTGAACAGTCGCAAAATACCCTTTGCGACCCCAATTTCTGTGTCTGTTGGGGAACAGTCGCAAAGGGATATTTGCGACCCTTCTAACAGTCGCAATCCATGTTTTCAGAAGTCGCAAAATACCTTTTTTCTTGTAGTGATTACTTCCAACTTGTGGAAGGAACTAGTATAAAAACATTGTGTGTCTCTTTTTCCCTCTCTCTTTAAGCTTTATATCCGCTGCTAAACAATCTCTGAAAAAGGTTCAGAACTGATCAACATCGGATTCTGAATTTAACTTAAGCTTTTGAGAAAGAATTTTAAAAATCTGCTCACACACAATTCAACCCCCCCTTCTTGTGTGTTTTTCTCACCTTCAGTTGGTATCAGAGCTCCGGTTCTGATATTCAATCACTTAACAGTGAGTCAGTGAGATCCTAAGAAAAACATGTCAAGTGGTTCACCTCCACCCACTCCTAGACCACAAAGAGGTACTGGCACTTCTACATCATATTCATATGACTATGGTACTGAAGAAAGAAAATCTAGGTCACACAATAAACCCCCAATGTTTACTGGTGACCCAGAAAAGTTCTCATGGTGGAAGAGTAAAATGTACAGTCATATAATTGGTATTGATGATTCACTATGGGATATTATAGAAGATGGAATCACTATTCCAGTTGATGAAGAAGGTGTTGCTGTCAACACAAGAGGCTTGAGTGATGCAGAAAGAAAGATATACAGAAAGCATCACAATGTGAGAGGAATCATTGTGGATTCCCTACCTCACACTGAGTACCAGAAGCTGAGTGACAAATCAACAGCAAAAGCCATCTTCACATCCCTCTGCTCTAACTCTGAAGGTAACAAAAAGGTTAGAGAAGCTAAGGCTAATATTCTTGTTCAGCAGTATGAGCTGTTTAGAATGAAAGAGGATGAAAATATTGAGACAATGTTCTCAAGATTTCAGACTCTGGTTTCTGGACTTCAGATTCTGAAGAAGAGTTATACCACAGCTGATCATGTGAACAAAATCCTAAGAAGTATGCCATCTAAATGGAGACCCAAAGTAACTGCTATTGAGGAAGCTAAGGATCTAAATACTCTAAGTATTGAAGATCTTATAAGCTCCCTCAAGGTGCATGAACTGGGACTTAATGAAGATGATTCTATTAGAGAGTCTAAATCAATAGCACTGAAATCCAAAAGGAAGTCTGTTAAAGCTCTGAAAGCTATTGAATCTGAAGAAGAATTTCCTGAGGGAAATTCTGAAGAAGATTCAGATGCTGAAGAGCTTGCAATGCTTTCCAAAATACTTCAGTATCTAATGAATAGAAAGAAGAAATTCTCTAACAGAAGCATCAACTTTAAAGGATCTGGTTCAAAGAGGGAAAACCAGAAGGACTGCTACAACTGCAAGAAACTTGGTCACTTCATTGCTGAATGTCCTGAACTTCAGAAGGACAAGTCAAAGGAAAAAGCAAAGAAGACCAGCTCCAAGTCCAGCAGCTTCAGAAACAAACTTAAGAAGAGTCTCATGGCAACATGGGATGATCTTGACAATGAGTCTGAGTCTGATGAAGAGGAAGCAAACCTGGCTTTGATGGCAACTGCATTTTCTGATGCAGAATCAAGTTCAGACTCAGATGATGAAGATGAGGTATATTCTGAACTCACTAGATCTGAATTAATTGAAACAGTTAAAGATCTTATGAGCCACCTCAAAAGCAAGTTAGGAGAAATAAAATCTTTGAAAAATAAAACTAACTTGCTGTCTGAGGAAAATCTCAAACTTCAGAATCAAATCATTGAGTTTGATGAAGAAGTTAGAGAACTCAGAGATGAGGCTCATAAGAAACCTGAAGAAATCCCTAATGAACATGAAATTGCTCTTCAGGACTTTATTTTAACTGGAATTAATAGAAGTAAGGTTGCTTCTATGATTTATAGTATTTACAGAAACAAAGGTGAAGGTATTGGATTTAACAATGATTCATTCAATCTTTCAAATGAATCAAACACACCTTCTTGTTCTGAAAATATTATGAAAGGCAATGAAATATGCTTTGTGCCTGCTTCTGATAATTCTGAGAAACATAAATTAACAGAAACTGAGACTACTGAGTCTGAAGTTCTGAACTGCTCAGACTCTAAAGCTTCTGAACCTAAGGTTAAGATGAAGGTAGATGTTAAAACCTTGCCTAAATCTAAGCCAAAAGGTCCTAAGACTAAGAGTATGAGAAAATCAGACTCTAAATCTGAAAATGTTCAGAGTCTGAAGAGTTCAGAACCTGAAACTAGTAAGTCTCAGAGTCTGAAGAATTCAAACTCAAATTTTACTAAGAATGGGTTCATGAAAACTTCAAAAACTACTAAACCAGTCTATACAAAACATTTTCAATCTCAGAATGTCAGGCAAAGCAAGCAAAAGAAAGCAAATCTGTCATCTACTTCTGACTGTTTTAAGAAAGGTCAAACTGAAGCTTGCCTTGTGTCTGAAGCTAACAAAGTTAGAGTTCTGAAGAAATCAGAACCAAAGTGCTCAATGGTTCAAACTCTAAACAACACAGAACCAAAGACCTTCAAGTCTCAGGTTCTGAAGAAATCTGAGTCCAGACCTTTGAGAACTCAGGTTCTGAAGAACTCAGTTTCTAAAACCCAGACTTATTCAAGATTTAAGGATTCATATCCTAGATATCTGAACAAGTCTGAGTTCTATAACTCCAGACACAAGATGCAAAAGGCTAAACCTTTCAGGACTAACCATAAAGGACCCATGAAAATCTGGGTACCTAAGTCTGAGATCATTTCTATTGCATATATGCTTGTCATCCAAAGAAAAGGAAAGGTCCTGGTACCTGGACAGTGGATGCTCGCATCATATGACAGGAGACAAGTCTATGTTCCAAACCCTGACTCTGAAAGAGGGAGGAACTGTGGGGTTTGGAGGAAGTCAGAAAGGAAAGATCATTGGTACTGGTAAGATAGGTAATTTTTCCCTGTACATTGATGATGTTTGGCTGGTAGATGGACTTAGACATAATTTACTTAGCATAAGTCCTGTTTAATAAGAACACATGTACTGTAATCAACAACAATGACAAATCTGTTGTGTTCAAAGGAAATAGGAAAAACAATGTTTATAAAATCAATTTTTCAGAACTGGTTCAGCAGAAGGTAGTTTGCCTTCTGTCTGTGAGTGTTGAGAAATGGGTATGACACAAAAGGTTGGGACATGCTAACTGGAGACTCATCTCTAAGCTTAGCAAGTTGCAACTGGTCAAAGGCCTGCCTAAAATTGATTATCACTCAGATGCTCTGTGTGGAGCATGCCAAATTGGAAAATTTTCTAAAACTTCTTTTAAATCCAAAAACATTGTTTCCACCTCAAAACCTTTAGAACTGCTTCACATTGATTTGTTTGGTCCTGTTGGAACAGCTTCAATCAATGGGAAGAAGTATGGACTTGTAATTGTTGATGATTATAGTAGGTGGACTTGGGTTAAGTTCCTTAGAACCAAAAATGAAACATATGATGTGTTTTACAAATTCTGCAAACAAGTACAAAATGAAACTGATTTGAAAATTTTAAAAGTCATAAGTGATCATGGTGGGGAATTTGAAAATGAACCTTTTGAAAATTTTTGTGAAGATCATGGAATTCTCCATGAGTTCTCATCTCCTAGAACTCCACAACAAAATGGAGTTGTAGAGAGAAAGAACAGATCTTTGCAAGAAATGGCCGGAACCATGATCCATGAATCCAAAATTGCAAAGTACTTTTGGGCAGAAGATGTTAACACAGCATGTTATATTCAGAACAAGATCTATATCAGACCTATTCTGAATAAAACAACATATGAACTTTTTAAAGGAAGAAAACCAAGTATTTCTTATTTTCATCAGTTTGGTTGTACTTGTTACATACTGAACAATAAGATCTACCTAAAGAAATTTGATGCTAAGGCTCAAAAGGGTATCTTTTTAGGATACTCAGAGAGATCTAAAGCATACAGGGTGTATAATTCTGAAACATATGTTGTTGAAGAAGCTATACACATTAGATTTGATGATAAGAAGCCTGGTAATGAAATACCAGAGCTGGTTGAGAGTTTTGCAGATTTCAGACTCTCAAAAGAACCTTCAGAACCTGAACAGGATTCAAAGTCTGAAGGAAGTTCAGAAGCTGAAAATATTGAAGAAACTGAGAAACTCTCTGATAATGACACTCCTCCTGAAGCAAATCAAGACCAGCATGGTTCTGAACAAGCCCCTGATGGTTCTTTAGAAGCTAATCCACCCAGAACCTCATTCAAATACAAGTCTTCACATCCTGAGGAGCTGATCATTGGAAACAAGAACAGTCCAAGGAAAACAAGATCAGCATTCAGCCAGAATGAGTCTATGTTTGGTCTGCTATCAATGATTGAGCCCACAACAGCTGATGAAGCTCTTGCAGATGATGGATGGATTGTAGCTATGCAAGAAGAACTGAACCAGTTTCAAAGGAATGATGTCTGGGATCTTGTTGCAAAACCTGATCACAAGAACATCATTGGAACAAATTGGGTGTTCAGAAACAAGCTTAATGAACAAGGAGAAGTGATCAGAAACAAAGCAAGACTGGTTGCTCAAGGCTACAGCCAGCAGGAAGGAATAGACTACACTGAGACTTTTGCTCCAGTTGCAAGACTGGAAGCAATCAGGTTACTTCTTTCCTATGCTGTTAATCATGATATCATCTTATACCAAATGGATGTTAAGAGTGCTTTCTTAAATGGTGTTATTTCTGAAGAAGTTTATGTTAAACAGCCTCCTGGTTTTGAAGATGTTAAAAATCCAGATTTTGTTTTTAAACTTAAGAAATCCTTGTATGGCCTGAAACAAGCACCTAGAGCTTGGTATGAAAGACTAAGCAATTTCTTACTTAAAAATGATTTTGTAAGAGGTCAAGTTGACAATACACTCTTTAGAAAAACTGTTAAGAAAGACATCTTAATTGTGCAAATATATGTTGATGATATCATATTTGGTTCTACTAATGCCTCTCTTTGCAAAGAGTTTTCAAAGTTAATGCAGGATGAATTTGAAATGAGCATGATGAGAGAGTTGAAATTCTTTCTGGGAATTCAAATCAATCAATGCAAAGATGGTGTCTATGTTCATCAGTCCAAATACACAAAGGAGCTTCTGAAGAAGTTCCAGCTTGATGATTGTAAGCTGATGACAACACCAATGCATCCTACCTGCACCTTAAGCAAAGAGGACAATGGCTCAAAAGTAGATCAGAAGCTCTACAAAGGTATGATAGGTTCTCTGTTATACTTAACTGCTTCTAGGCCAGATATTTTGTCTAGTGTCTGTTTGTGTGCTAGATTCCAGTCAGATCCTAGAGAATCTCATATGACTGCTGTCAAGAGAATCTTTAGGTATCTGAAAGGAACAACTAATATGGGACTTCTGTATAAGAAATCCTTGGATTATAAGCTAGTTGGATTCTGTGATGCTGATTATGCTGGGGACAAGATTGAAAGAAAATCCACCAGTGGAAACTGTCAGTTTCTTGGGGAGAATCTGATATCCTGGGCCAGCAAAAGACAAGCAACTATTGCTTTGTCAACAGCAGAAGCAGAATACTTCTCAGCTGCAAGTTGTAGCACACAACTGCTCTGGATGAAACATCAGCTTGAGGATTATCAGATTCATGCAGATAACATTCCTATTTATTGTGATAATACTGCTGCAATATGTCTGTCTAAAAATCCAATTTTGCATTCTAGAGCCAAACATATAGAAATAAAACATCATTTTATAAGAGATTATGTTCAGAAGGGTGTTTTGGATATCTAGTTCATTGATACTGATCATCAATGGGCTGACATATTCACAAAACCCCTAACAGAAGAAAGATTTAACTTTATTAAAAAGAATCTGAACATGCACTTTATCTCTTGAAAAATATGCTTGAATCTGAATGAAAACTAAGATTCTGAGTTCATCAGAAGCTAAGACTTATCAGACACTCATTTTTGAGAGTCTGAAGAAAGTTAAGCCCTGAAAAACTTCAGAGTCTGAAGGTTCAGAACCTGGATTTTCTGACTTCTGAATCTGATAGTTATCTAACTTTTGGTCAGAATCTGATAAGTATAACCCTGGGCAATGATGATTTAAAGCTTTGAAAGTTATACTTTGTCCCTCCCAAAGTCATCAATATAAAAATGTGTTTTTCTGTTTTCAGTTCTGAAATGTTTAAACACAGACACAATTTTCATATGCTTAAATTAGTTTCAGACATGTTCAGTCTTTTAGAACTTTTTTAAAAAATTGATATCAGTTTTATCTGAAAGAATTCAGCAGCACTGAACCAAATGCTATATCTTGGTATCAGCAGCAATACCTTTTCAGGTTCTGAAAAGAGTTCAGTTGTGCTAAACCTTCAATTGGTATATGATACTGAACAAGATATACTGAACAACTGTGTCTGAACAAAGAATGTCTGATCAGAAGCTCCAAACTTTTATGCTTCTGAACATCATTCTATTTTTAAAATGCAATGTCATATACTCATGTATGATCAAGTATGCACTGATGTTCATCTTTGCTGCTTGATTACCTATATGATTGCATGATTATCTCACATTTTTTCAAACTCTCTTAAAATTCTGGAAAGTTTTCTTTTCTGAAATTTTCTTTTTGTTGATGACAAAACGGGGAGAAAAAGGAAACAAGTATTAAGGCTCCTGAGCTCAGAATATAAGTTAAATTCTGTCAATTAATTTACTTATGAGAGGGAGTAAAAGGAATTGCCTCCTGAGCTCTGAACATAAGTTAAAGTTCTGATTGAAGTTAACTTATGAGAACTGCTTTTAATCTCTGTTAAGGGGGAGTAAATTTTTTTTTTGTGAGATATAAATCACTCTTAGTGAGTTGAAATGAATTTAAATAACTTGGATAAGACTCGGAGAGCTTACAAACCTCATAACCTGAAGTCAGCTTGTTATTTATAATTCTGAGTGTTAATTTCAGTTTATTGCTTTAAGTTAAATTTAATTAACATGGATAAGCATCAAGGGGAGCTTGCAAACCTAACCTTGAGAATTATCAGACCTAGGGGGAGCTTGCCAACCTCTCCTGAAGTCAGCTTGTTAATTAAACTTAACAACAATTCTGAAATTTTCACCTATTTGTTCTTAAACTAAATTTAATTAACCTGGATCAGACTCAGGGGGAGCTTACAAACCTCATACCCTGTAGTCAACTTGTTAATTAAATTAACAACAATTTTCTGATTAATACTTATGTTTGTCATCATCAAAAATGGGGAGATTGTTGGAACAAAATGTGAACAACTCTCTTTTGAATTGAGGGAGATTGTTGGAGCAATATGTATGAACAACTCTCTTTAAAGTTTTGATGATAACAAAGTGTTAAAACGAAAATTGGTATTGCTAATGCTTTGTTCTAAGTTGTGCAGAACCATGTTCTTAATGTTGGTTAATCAATATTGGTTATGGAAGAACAAGCTAAGAGCAAGAAGGAAAGCTTAGAAGCTATGTTGCAAAGTTTGAAGGAAAACTGAGTCTGAAGACTGAGTCTGAAGGGTGCTTCTGAAGGCAGAGTCTGAAGACTGCGTCTGAAGGCAGCGTCTGAAGGCTGAGTCTGAGGGTCAACGAAAGTCAACGTCTGAAGGCTGAGTCTGAGGGTCAACAAAAGTCAATGTCTGAAGGCTGAGTCTGAAGGTCAACAAAAGTCAACGTCTGAAGGGAGCGTCTGATGAACAGTGCGTCTGATGAACAGTGCTTCTGAAGAGAGCTTCTGAAGTACTGTTCCTGAAGAAGCTTCTGAAGTCTGACGTGGAAAGAAAAGCAATTGTTTCCTTTAGCATTTAATGCCTGCAGTGTCAGAACAACTCAAATGGAACAGTTGTCTCCCTGGCTCAAACATTTCCCCAGCTTTTAAGGAAAACAAATTCAAACTTGGCTGCGTGCTCTGTTTTCTGCTGGGTTTTAGCTCACAATTTTAGCCTGACCTAGCTCAAGATTTGTAACGGCTCTTTGCTTAAATACTGGATATCTTCAACATCTCTATTTTCCTCTATATAAGGATGAAGAATTGAAGAAGAAACTTGCTAAGACTCTTGAAACCAACTGACTAAAAGTGTGCTCTGTTTTGCTGTCCAAAATTCGTAGTTCACTAAAATTCTTAGAAATTCTTTCAATCTTTGTATCTTAGAATTTCTTAAGGTTAAAGTCTTATACCTGAGTTGTATTAAGTGAACACCTCTGATATTTGATCAAGTGTTCAACTCAAACTTTATTTCTTTGTAATTCAGTTTGAGCCAAAGTCTCAGTCTGCGTGCTGAGCATCCTGAGTCTCATTACTTTGTGTTATGAGCATTGGAAGTCTCTTGACTGTGTCTCTTGAGCAAGGAAGTCTCATTATTGTGTGTTCTGAGCATTAGAAGTCTCTTACTAGGTGTTTGAGCATTGAAGTCTCATTACTTTGTGTTCTGAGCAATTGTAATCAGTTTGATTATAGTTCAAATCTCTTGTTAGTAACAAGGGGACTAGACTACTTCCAACTTGTGGAAGGAACTAGTATAAAAACATTGTGTGTCTCTCTTTCCCTCTCTCTTTAAGCTTTATATCCGCTGCTAAACAATCTCTAAAAAAAGGTTCAGAACTGATCAACATCAGATTCTGAATTTAACTTAAGCTTTTGAGAAAGAATTTTAAAAATCTGCTCACACACAATTCAACCCCCCTTCTTGTGTGTTTTTCTCACCTTCAATTTGGAATTTCTTCAGGTTTCTTATGAGCCACTTCTCTGGGTTCTCTAACTTCTTCATCAATCTCATTGATGTGATTCTGAAGTTTGAGATTCTCCTAAGTCAGCAAGTTATGTTTATTTTTCAAAGATTTTAGTTGACCTAACTTGCTTTTGAGGTGGTTCATAAGATCTTTAACTGTTTCAATCAGTTCAGAACGTGTAAGTTCAGAATATACCTCATCTTCATTATCAGAGTCTGAACATGATTCTGCATCAGAGAATGTTGTTGCCATTAAAGCCAGGTTGGCTTCTTCTTCATCATCAGACTCAGAATCATTGTCAAGATCATCCCATGTTGCCATAAGACTTTTCTTGAGTTTGTTTCTAAAGTTGCTTGATTTAGAGCTGGTCTTCTTTGATTTTTCCTTTGACTTGTCCTTCTGAAGTTCGGGACAATCAGCAATGAAATGACCAGGCTTCTTGCAATTGTAGTAACCCTTCTGATCTTCCCTCTTGGAACCAGATCCTTTGAAGTTGCTGCTTCTGTTAGAAAATTTCTTTTGCCTTTTCATTAAGTTCTGAAATATTTTGGAAAGCATTGCAAGCTCCTCAGCATCTGAATCTTCTTCAGAATTTCCTGAGGGAAATTCTTTATCAGATTCAATAGCTTTTAGAGCTTTTACAGACTTTCTTTTGGATTTAAGTGCTATTGACTTAGACTCTCTAACATAATCATCTTCATTAAGTCCCAGTTCATGCACTTTGAGGGAGCTTATAAGATCTTCAATACTTAGAGTATTTAAATCTTTAGCTTCCTCAATAGCAGTCACCTTAGGTCTCCATTTAGATGGCAAACTTCTAAGGATCTTGTTCACATGATCAGCAGTAGTGTAGCTTTTCTTCAGAATCTGAAGTCCAGAAACTAGAGTCTGAAATCTTGAGAACATAGTCTCAATATTTTCATCCTCCTGCATTCTGAACAGCTCATACTGCTGAACTAGAAGATTTGTCTTTGCTTCTCTAACCTTCTTGTTACCTTCATAGTTAGAGCAGAGGGAGGTGAAGATGGCTTTGGCTGTTGATTTATCACTCAGCTTCTGATACTCACTGTGAGGTAGAGAATCCACAATGATACCTCTAACATTGTGATGCTTTCTGTAGATCTTCCTCTCAGCATCACTCAGGCCTCTTCTGTTAATAACTACTCCTTCTTCATCAACTGGAATAGAAATTTCATCTTCTATGATATCCCATAAGGAATCATCAATTCCAATGATGTGGCTGTACATCTTGCTTTTCCACCATGAGAATTTCTCTGGATCACCAGTAAACATAGGAGGTTTATTGTGTAAACGAGATTTTCTTTCATCTGCACCATAGTCATATGATACAGAAGTACCAACACCTCTTTGATTTCTAGGAGAGGGTGGAGGGGAACTATTGGATGACATGTTTTTCTCAGGATCTCACTGACTCACTGTTAGGTGATTGAATATCAGAACCGGGGCTCTGATACCAACTGAAGGTGAGAAAAACACACAAGAAGGGGGGGGGGTTGAATTGTGTGGGCTGTTTCTTCTCTTTCTCAAAAGCTTTGGTAAAGTTCAGAATCAGATTCTGAAACTTTTTCAGAGTTATTTAGCAGCGGGTAAATAGAGATGAGAGAGGGAAAGAGAGACACAAGAATTTTTATACTAGTTCCTTCCACAAACCGGAAGTAGTCTAGTCCCCCTGTCACTTACAAGGGATTTTAACTATAATCAACTGATTACAATTGCTCAAAGCACACAGCTAAGAGACTTCCAATGCTCAAGCACCTAGCAAGAGACTTCAATGCTCAAAACACAAAGTTAAGAGACTTCTATGCTCAAAACACAAAGTTAAGAGACTTCCAAATTGCTCAAGCACGCAGGCTGAGACTTGAATCAAACTGATTTACAAAGAAAATAAGTTTGAGTTGAACACTTGATATACAATCAGTGGTGTTCACAAAATACAACACAAGTTTAAGACTCTAAACTTAAGAAATTCTAAGATAAGAAGTTTGTAAGAATTTCTAAGAGTTTTTGGTGACTTTCGAATTTGACAGCAAAACAGAGCATAGAATTTTTCAGTCTTTCAGTTTCTTGAGTCTTGTTTTTCTTCTTCAAATCTTCACTCTTTTATAGAGGATAAAAGAGCTGTTGAGATTTACCAGATTTCCAGCAAAGAGCCGTTGCAAAATAGAAGCTATATCCAGCTGACATTGTGTGCTAAAACAGAGCACGCAAATTTTGAATAGTTTCCTTAAAAGCTGGAGAATGTTTCTTCGAAGGAAGCAACTGTTCCATTGAGTTGTTCAGACTGTACAGACTTTACTGTTGACAGTGACAGTTGCTTTTCCTTAAAAGTCAGACTTTAGAAGCTTCTTCAGGAACTGTTCATCAGAAGCTCTCTTCAGACGCACCCTTCAGTAGCACTGTTCATCAGACACTCCCTTCAGACGCATTGTTCAGACGCTGACTTTTGTTGACCTTCAGACGCAGTCTTCAGACGTTGACTTTCGTTGACCTTCAGACGCACTGTTCAGACGCAGTCTTCAAATGCTGCCTTCAGAAGCTGCTTTCAGACACAAATTTGCTTCATACTTGCAACACAAGCTTCTATGCTTTCCTTCTTGCTCTTAGCTTGTTTTTTCATAACCAATGTTAAATACCAAACTTTAAGTACATGGTTCTGCACACTTAGAATCAAGCATTAGCAATTCCAATTTTCTTTTTAACACTTTGTTATCATCAAAACCCAAAAGAGAGTTGTTCATACATTTTTTTCCAACATCACCAAGTATGCAATTACCAAGTAGATGCACAACTTCACACCAAAACATTGCCACATACGACGCTTCATGTGTATGCAATGCGCCTAAGGACTCTCTACATGCATGTGGTACCATTGTGATCTTAAATCACCCACCATTTTATTCTTGATCTTAAATCAAGCACCAAAGTTTATTCTCGATCTTAGACAGAGCACCATATTTTATTCTAGATCTTAAACCGAGCACCATTAACTGACTATGAATGCATGGACCCATATATAGACTCAATAATGCACACCAAACATACTCATCATCGTTATACAATTCACACCATCGTATAACATACATCACCAATTCATCACCAATCGCATTGTCAAATCAATAAGGCCACACATCAACAAATCAAGCAATCAAAACATCACATCATCGTCATCATATTCATTTAACTTCTTTCACATAATCACAACACACACCAACAACAAGTTTACATAGACCTATTAGCTCATCTTACTTCATATATCTTATTCATACTCCATCATTCATCCACGTAACATAAGCAACATGCAAAACATCTTCGTTTTACTCCATTATCAAAGTCCGTCTCTAATGAATTCACCTATAAGCCTTGCTATACTTATGTCCAAGTTAATCAATCATAAACATCACCATTAAACACCTATTAATCATTTTAAGGGTTTGGAAGTCATTCAAGTGCATTGGGTACTTCAAAAAGTCACAAAACTAGGGTTTTACAAAACTGTACAGGGCGCACGGTCGTGTATCTAGGGCGCACGGTCGTGTGTTCCAAGTACGAGAATCACGCACGGTCCGTGCCACAGGGGCGCACGGTCGTGCGTGACTACCAGTGCATGATTTTCCGATTTTTGCATTTTCGCGTAAAAATACAGTTTTCAACATCGTTTTTCGACCCAATTCACACGAAAAATTTCCAAATCCTTAAACCAGTAATCACCACTTATTACTAACTTAATATAGCTTAAAACAACTTGATCAAAATCACTTAACACCAACTTAATCAACTTATTTCAAAGTTCGTCTCAAAAACTCATTTCCTTCCAAAACAACTTAATTTCACAAACTGAGCACAACAGCAACAATCCAGGTTTTCCATTCAATTAGACATGGTCATAATCACTCAATTCAACCAACATGAGTCAACTTAATCCATTTCATCAACAACTTAATCATTTTCACCAACTTAAGCAAACAACAACAACAACAACTTAAACACAACCCAAACTTCATAACCTTATAAATTCATAATCCAATTACATCATCATGTTACTAATCAACTCAATTCAGCATAATCAACACCAATTATCACGTTTCTCATCAAATTCATCAAATTTCACAAAGTTACTTAAACAACATAATCAAACATGAGTTTTCATGATATAACAACATCAATTCACCAACTTTAACACATCTTCATTTCATCAATTAAAAGGAACACGAAAATCAATACAATTAATCATAAGTTCATAATCAATACAATTAATCATAAGTTCATAATTTAATCATAAGCTAAAAACATCTCAAACAACCCACTTGCTTCTTAATACCCAAATGATGAAAATAATCTCCCCCTTACCTCAATTCTTCACTTCTCTTGCTACTTCTAGTTGAATTCCCCTCTTCCCCTTGAGCTCTTCTAGTTTCCTCTTCTCCAAGCTTCTCCTATCTCTATTCTCTCACTTGCCTCTCAAAATTTGTGATATAATGTTAACCTAATTCACCACCACTCACTATTAGTGTATTTATAATAAGGGCTAGGGTCACTCCCATTAATGAACTTAGTCACAATTAACTCACAATTATTTTCTTTACACATTTACTTCACTTAAACCTCCCCTTTTTAATTATACACCACTATTCTCTAAAATTCAAATTCAAACTTCTAACATATTACAAAAATGCCATTAACTCTCAAATGACCAAAATACCCTTAATCACCCAAAATTCACTAATCCACCAAAATAAACAATTAACAAATATAATAATCAAACAATTAATAGTAAACAATAACAAACAATTCTAATGCTAAAAATCGGGTTGTTACGCTATGAGTGTGAAAAGGTCAGTCACTTAATGAATGAATGTCCCGAACTAACCAAAGCTAAAAGAAAATTCAATTCATTTGGAAAATCAAGAGGAATAAAAGCCTACATCGCTTGGGAGGTTGATGACATGTCATCCGCATTAAGTAACTCGAAAAATGATGAAATTGCACACTTGTGTCTCATGGGCCACAAGAAAAAGCGAAATGAGGTAAACTACTCCGACTCAGAATCTCACTCCAAACTTTTTTATGAATAATTGCAACAAACTCTAATAGATATGCATGGTGATGCGATGAATGCTTGAGTTCCCAAAAGAAAATAATTTTTAAATTGGAAGTTGAACTCTTACAACTTAAAAATTATTTTGAATGCTTGAAAAACGACCATTCATCTCTAGTTAACAAGCATATTGTAATGCCCTCAATTGAAAATCCACCCAAATATGACTCAAGTTGGAAGGATTTCGTTAATTGTGAAACTTGTCCTAATTTACATGAAGAGATTAATGTTGGAGATGCCCAAGATTCAATCAATTATGTAACCAATTTTAAACTTAATAAATATTCATTATCTTGTTTAATGTTTAGTGAAATAGTTAATTTGATAACGTCCTTGATTAAAACTATAGACTTGTTATCATGATAGAGATTATGATAATGAAAAACAAGTATTTTATTGTTTTTAATCTAAATTGTTCTTGATCGTATGATTATTGTGAGTAGGACATCAATAATTCGGATAGATCAATATATATGTGATAGTCTTTACTGGATAAAGATTAATAAGTCTCATATATTAAATTACATATATAGATGATGCATATAGTGATGTGATCATTGAACTAACTCAACTGAGAATTTCTAATGGTCGATATTACCTTAAAATGTCAATAGAAAAATTCTCAAGAAAGAATATAATAATTTTCTTTGACCTGAGATTGTCATAGTAATTAACTTGTTATTTATTGTATTTTGAGTCTGAACACCTAAAACCTTAGGGTGCTAGTTGAAAGGATATTGGATACGATTAAATACTTGTATAATTAATGACTAATGATGATGGGATCCGTCAACTCTTGGTAATGAGTTTGAGCTCTATGGTAAAATTACAACCTTGGCCAAGGAAATTGAATGAAAGAAGAAATTAGTTTCTTAAGTTATATATGTTAACTTATTAGAGTTTGACAATTGTATCATGCACTAGAGTTAACAAGAGTTGTAACGACAGAAGAAAACTATTATATTATTCTAATTGGTTCTTGAAATACTTCATACTACCTGGACGTCAAGGAGTGTTACTAGACGCCTACCTTGATTAATATATTAATTTGATTAATCTATTACCGGTTTAGTATTGAACCTATAGGGTCACACACAAACGAGTGTTCTAGTTCTTACTAAAGAATTATTTTATTATTTGTTGATTAGATTGGAGAACTTAATTAATCAAAATATGAAGTTTCTAAGTGGAATATTATTCTTGTCAAATAAAAAAAAAAGTGGAATATTATTGTATTTTTGCTAGTACAAATAATACAAATAATATATATATAAATAAGGTGAGCATATTCTAATTATTTATTTTTGAAATAAACAAAAATTAAATAAAATAAATTGTATGTTGAAGATTCTTAATTGATTCATACAGTCAATTGTGTATATATAACCCTTGATATTGTTTTTGCCGCATGTTATGCATCTATGTAGTGAACAGATATAAATGGAGGCCTCATAAATGGAGCAAAGTTGCACTCATATATGGAAATGGTCTTTGTATATTATACACAATTATATGAAATTAATGTTGGTCAATGTCTTCATATTAGTCGGAAACGTTTTTTTTTTCTTTCTTTCAAGTAAATTAGCATTAACATATGTTAATTGTTTTTGCAATGATTGACCATATGAAATTAAAAGGTAATTAAGATGAGTCAACACCTTCTATTTGATAGTAGTGTGTGTGACTTATAAATAGACCTTAAGTAATTTGATCACAACACACAGCAAAATAAAATACAAATATGCTCTAGTTTTCTTCACAACACATAGCAAAATAAAATACAAATATGCTCTAGTTTTCTTGTTCCACTACTCAAAGGTTGAGGGTAAGAATTGCTCCCGGTGTGAATACACGTAGACTCTTCACATCTTTGAAGAATTTTTCATGCTTCAAAACACTATTTTTACTTCAATGAAGTCTCGAACACTTAAACTAAAACAAGTCTCCAAGAGCCCTATGATATTTGATATGAATTCAAAGGATAAAATGACTCCTTTAGGAGTACTTACAAAAATTACTCTTATGTTAATAAAATGATGATAGCAAATCTCATGGGCACAATATTAGGAGTCACTATTGTGGAAGGTTTGGTCATACCACACCTCATTGTCACATTAGGAAGGTTGAAATTCCTAAGGGGGTAATGATACGGGTGACTAAAAGTTTTGACTGTATCAAGTATCCCAAGGACCCAACCATAGTTGGGGCCTAAAAGATTCAAATTGCTTAGAGCAAAAAGTGTCTTACAACCATAAAAGGAGTCGATACTTTTTAGTTGTTCAAGGCACTCAATTAATGACATATCCGCTAATCCCCAACACCATATGGGAGGAATAGGGCTACATCTCAAAAATCACGTATCAATTTTGGAGATCCTTTGTTTTTACTTTACTCCCAAAAGTTTGAGAAATGTTGTTTTGGTTTCGTGTGTGTTGAAGGCGTATAAGAGGATGTCAAACAATTAACATCATTATTGCCTTATCACGTTTGGTTCGTCACGAGAGACCTCTCTTTGATCATCTCCCTAGTTGCACCGGGCCGGGAAGAAGGGTGTAAGTTCATGGTTATAGGTAATAAACTAGATCGTCTACCCGTGCTACCGCACGGGTCATATACATTGAAAAAAGGACTTAAATGCAATATTATATATTACATACTATTCTAAAAACTTGGATGACATAGTAACAAAGATGATTTGAATAAAGCTTAAGACCACTCTACGTGGTTAAAAGAGTTCAGTTTTTAAAGTTGAAATGGTTCAAAAACTTCCCTAGAATGAGTTGTAAAAAGGCATGGAGATTTAAACTAACTAATACTTTTTCATAGATTCAAAAAGATCAGATTTTTAAGTTCAAAAGCTATTTTAAGTCAAATATTTGACACCTCATTATTCACTAAAAAACCAATACAAACTAACTGATAATCTATTATATAATTTGTTAAAAAAATCTCTCCAATAGACTGTGACAGTGAAAAAACACGGTGAAAATCCATCCAAATTCTGCTGCGATACACATAGTCTCTAGGGGATTACACAAACTTTGTTATAAAATTGGATTAAGCTGTATCACTTATAATTGAAATTCCATATTCTTTTCTATTTGTACTGTTTGCACCAAACATCAGAATTAAGCTGTATCACTTATGAATCAGGATATAATAGATTAATTGTTAGTATATTAATATTTTATAATGATATAATAATCATATGAGTATATATAATGTGATTACCAAAAATCCAGCTTCTATTTCATTGGCAGCAAGTACTTTATCGTAGGTCAGTTGAAAGTTCATCTCATCGTGCACAAATGGTCTTGGCACGATGTTGGGCAAATTGATTGGAAAAAACATTCTTCTCAACGCTAAAACTCATTGGTGGAACAAAAGTAGGATAACGGATCGTCTTCCCAAACCTATTTTTCACTCTAATATAGATCAGAGTCTGAAGATCATAGTCTGAAGAACAGCGTCTGAAGATCAGAGTCTGCAGATCAGAGTCTGAAGATCAGAGTCTGAAGAACAGCTTCTGAAGAACAGTGTCTGAAGATCAGAGTTTGAAGTTCAGAGTGTGAAGATCAGAGTCTGATGAACAGTGTCTACCATATCCCTCAAAAACCAAAGTCAGCCACGCACTAAGGCTTATGCCATAGAAATCACGAAGAGCGCCAAAACCTTTTGTCAAAAAAATGAAACCATGGAATCTCTCAAACTTAATTTCAAACTGATTGTTGTTACGGTCAATCAACATCGCATAGTTGTCGATTTGATCACCAAAGTCTGAAGCAAAACAGCTAGGCATCATAACAGCACCCTGTAGCAAAACAGGTAACCAAAAAAGGTTGTCAATTTAACACACACAAAAATAGAACAAACAAAAAGACAGAGGATATATTGAAAACAAAAAAAATACACTTACACAATCAACCTCATACTCGACAGTATAAGTCCTGTATTTCAGACGCAGACAATTTATGATCTTGTCAATCTCATTAACAGGATTCGGATGCAGAGGTGCTGTTAAAAAAAATCAAGTAAATATGTGGTTAGAGTCAGGTGATAATGAATGTTATAAAAATGATCCAAAAAACAATTTCAAGTATGAGTGAAGCAATAGTTTACCGGTTAAACAATGGTAGGAAAGTAGAGCTTCAGCACCACGATCAGCCATGGTTGTTTGAATGGTATGAAAGGAGAGCAATATGAAAGGAGAGCAATATGATGAAGGAGAGCAAAAGAGTGATTGACATGAACAGAGAAATGCACACAAAAAATCTGAGAATTAACTTTTAAGAGAATGAACACAAAAGAGATTAATAGAGATAAAAAAAACTCACTGCATTAACTTTCAGCCTTGATCCTCCCATCAATTGCAACATGGTACGTGATGGAATCTAAAACCTATAGTAGAAACAAATCAAAAGCTGAAATCCTCACCAGAATCATTCAACCGAAATCAAAATTGAATTGAAATAGCATAACTAACACTGGAATTGTCAGTGAAATCGTAAATATAAATCGATATCAAATCGAGAAAGAACAAATTGAATAAGAAATTGAGAAAGAACAAATTGCATACCTCCATCGACGGTGGTCTTTAGATGACGGTGGCGGAAGTGGAGATGACGGTGGTCTTTCTCATTGAAATCGATATCAATGAGATATGATATGTAGGCTACATGAACATCACAAAGAGAGAATATGAACTAAGAAGGTATGAAATTGAAAGGAGGCGATGGGAGGAGAAATGAGAGAAGAGGCAAATCTTGCTTTTTTTTCTTTTTCGAAATAATGAGAAAGAGAAAGCTTAATCTGAAGAAACTTGAGCTCTGTGTACATACCATCAAGGGGAACATTGGAAACTGATAAAATTAAGCGTGGCAGACAAAAGTCATAAATACACGTTGGTATCCAGCAATTTTTATTCTCCTATGCATACCTTTCCTTGAGCACCGTGGAGTATTAAAGCATGTAAGTTAATTGGAATGATGATTAGGATAAGCACTTAGAAGCAATTAATGCGTGAGCAATGGAGGGAAAAAATTAGGGTTGTGGATAGCTTGACAGGTTAAGCTTTATAAATAAGAGATTATTTGTGGTATGTGTTGTTTGTTTTACACAAATTATTTGTGGTATGTGTTGGTTCTCTGTGTGTTGGTACTATTTTGACATGTAAACACCCAAACTGATATAGAAGACTTTATTCAAAACAGTATGTTGTAGCCGTGAGGGATTTCTGTACCAGAAAAAATACTTTAACATGTGTGGTTTGGTACAAAGCTAGGTTACATAATACATTATCGTTTTTAGATGGACAGAATGACAGTAGTTAATTAAACTGACAGAAAATGGAGGAGTTGAAGTTTGAATTATGTTCACATTGTTGGGTTTAACAGACTTAACATTTTTGTTAGTTGAGCTAAAACTTGTAAACATGTTATTTTATTCTTTATTTGTCATAAAATGTTACTTATAAATTAGATTAATCAAAGGGTGTTAACCAAATGATCAAAGTCATCAAACTTAAGCGATTGCTAATAAACTTTAGTTATGTTTGAATCAATAGTATAGTTTGATCTATAATTAAAATAATCTTAATTAGATATATTTAACTTATGTCTCCCAAACTTATATTTACTAGAGTTCATCTCTTTTAAAATTGGGGGTGGGGTGGGGTTAATAATAATTAAAAAATAAATTTATTTAAATATGTTTCACATAACATTCGAATCCTAAAACATACTTTTACCTGGTAAGTCAAACTTTTAATTTACTCTCTCCGTTGGTTATATTATTTATGTCTATATACAAAACTATAAGTACCATTGTAAACTAGTACATAGTGACAAATGCCTGAGTTCAAATTCGAAACAATACAAAAAATATTGAACTTAACACTCATAGAACTAGCTCTTACAAATAGGACTAATAGAAATAAATTGCAAAACTACAAGAGATGCATGTTTTTTAAACGGACTCTCCTTTTAGTCTTTTTTAAATTATTTAATTTAATAATTTATTTATTTTTGCTAATATTCAATAGTATATTTATTTATTCTTTGACCATTTTAATAATATGAAATTCCTGGCAGGACCTGGTTCTTAACCAGTAAAACAGAGCATGGAAAACAACAGTTTAGAAGCAGAAAATAAAGTGCAGAAAGATAAAGAACACAAGATATTTGTTAACCCAGTTCGGTGCAAACTTCACCTACTATGGGGATACCAATCCAGGAAGGAAATCCACTAAATAGAATTAATTCTAAGACTCAGACACAACCCCTGTTCCAGTCTTGTCACTTAATCTCTACCAGTCTAGACTTCTACCCAGGAACACCACCTAGGTATAAGAACCCACTTACTTCCTAACCAAGTAATCACAACCCAGTGATTATCAGACTTAACAAAAACAACAAATTGAAGACACTCTTCAAAAACAAAAATAAAACATTCACTTGTGCTTAAAAGCTTTAAGTGATTAACAACTCTAAACAAAACAACCAACTCTAACAAATGAGTGGTACACAAAAACAAAGCACTAAGCTTAACAGACTCAAAAACACTAAAACTCTAAAACTCTAATTTCTGGTTTTTGATTCGTGAAATCTCCAATAGCAATGCCCTCTTTAAATAGTCTTCAGTAGCAACATAATTCTGAACACAATCTTCAAAGATATACTCCCAGAATTATTTTAGAAGCAAATAGAAGCACATATATTTCTGAGATATATTTTGCAAAGATTCCTTTGAAAATATATTCATCAATAAAATAAACAAATCTGCAAGAAAGATCTTCCCACGAAATAATCAGCCTTCTGGAAACATCAGCCTTGATAAATCTTCAACAAATCTTCAAAAGATACGCAAAAATTCAGCTTCTGAAGGTCAACAAAAGTCAACGTCTGAAGGCAGCTTCTGAAGACAAAAAACTTCTGGAGACTCAATGCTTGCACATTTTGATTTTACCAAACATGTAGCCAACCTTTAAATATCCAACAATCTCCCCCTTTGGCAAATTTTTGGCTAAAATCAAATTCTTCACAAAGACAAGTCCTTCACTCAACAAAATTAAACAACCATGAAGAACTCCACACAATTAAACATAGCACCAGAGTCAGCAGCGGATATATGCTATGTTAAACCAAACAAACAGCTTCAGTTCAACTTCTGAAAAACCACAACACATCCTGAAAACACTCAGTTTCTGAAGCACACATAAAAACTCCCCCTGAAGCATAAACACACCAGCTTCCGAAAGGAAACTCCCAGTAAACTCCCCTGCAACTCAGCACATCACAAACAACTCTCCCCCTTAATTATGAACTGCAGTAAACTCTGAGATATTGCTTCTGAAACTGAAACAACACACAACTCCTCAGGAACTTAACACTTATGCACTCCCCCTGAGCCATAAACTCCCCCTCAAACAAAACTACACAGCTCAGTTTCTGACAGGACACACAAACTCAGGAACACTCCCCCTGAAACACATATTTCTCCCCCTTTTTAGCCAAACAATGTTGACAAAACAAACAACATTCCTCATGTGCAGGAAAACAGGATGCACTCAGTCACAGACCAGCATAACACAAAACAGCATACAACAGAACTACATCTGAACCAGTTTTAGAATCAGCATCAAAAACATCAGCACATAACACATCACAGCACCAACAACAGGATCAGAACCACAAAGTATCCACATACAGTCTCCTCAGAAGATCAAAAAAAGCTGCAGAGTACAGTACAAAGTTGCAGACCAGAAGCACAAACAGAAATCCAAAACAACAGTCACAAACTTGACAGTCTTCAGACTCAGCATCAGAAGTTGCTTAGTCTTCATTAGACACAACATCAGATGCTGATCAGTTGATGTGTGCTTCAGGAACATTCAGAACCTTCTTCCTAGCCATCTTCTTCTGAAGTTTAGCAATCCTCTTCTGCACAGAGAGTCTGATGTTAGCATCATCCTCAGATTCACTAGGATCCAGTCTCTTTGCTACACTTTGTTCAAGCCTATTTCCAATGGGTTCAACATCAGACTCCACATCAGAACCTATGTCAGAACTAACTTCTTGAACTTCTTGGTCAGACACAATATCCTGGGAATTCTCATCAGTCTCTTTCTCTTGCAAATTGTCAGAAGGTGACACAACAACAAACTTACAGGCAGACTTTCCAGGAGTCTTTTCTTGACTGGTTTTCACAGGGTCATCAGAACCATCATCAGAACCCACATCAGAGCCTACCTCAGAACCACCATCAGACTTGGATGGGGTAGACTCAGGGTGATCAACAACAACCTTAGAGGGGAACACAGTTGCATCATCATCATCTTTGATTATCTTCACATGTGTTGCATCAGATGTTGTCTTATGTCTTGCATTCATAAGAGCAAAGTTCTTCATCCTCCTCTTGGCACAATCTCTGGATCTGTTGGTAATTTCTTCATTCAGATTCCCTATGATCAGGTCCTTAGGATAATCCTCTTGGATTCTAATATTTGGACCTTTGCTGCCTTCAACAATCTTGAGTTTGGGTCTCCATTCCTTCTTCACCTTGCTTTTGTTCACAGTTGGTACCACTTTTCTGTGTTGAAAATGTTTGGGGTATCCATGCAGCTTGTAACAAAAAGGTTTAATGTGTCTCTTTTTACCACAATGATGACATACCCAAGGATGAGATGCCTTCTTGTCTTTAGATCCCTGAGTTTGGTTCTGATGTTTCATTGGATCACATGATTTAACAGCTGCAGTGAACCTTTTAGCTGGATGTTGCTTTTTATTGTTCAAGGTCCTATCATCAAATCCAATACCACTTGGTTTCCCTTGGTTCTCACTCTTCAACATTCTGACCTGCTTCTTCAAATGTTCAAGTTGAGAGTTCAAATGGATTACCTCATCTTTGAGATCAGAAATTTGTCCCAAGTGTTCACTCCTTTCAGCCTGAAGTTGACTGATAGTCTTCTTCTGATTTTCTAGTTCCTTGCACACTTCTTCAGTTCTGATGTATAGTTCTTTGACATTAGGTCTTGGCTTTCTGTCCAATCTCTTCAAATTTTTATCAAATTGCCTGATGCTTTCTTCAGTATCACATTGAACAACTTCCTTATCCATTCTTGCCAGAAAAACCTTCCCTGGAGCTCACCCAATAACAGACAGGGTGCCTGCTCTGATGCCAATTGAAATTCCTGGCGAGACCTGATTCTTAACCAGTAAAACAGAGTATGGAAAACAACAGTTTAGAAGCAGAAAATAAAATGCAGAAAGATAAAGAACACAAGATATTTGTTAACCCAGTTCGGTGCAAACTTCACCTACTCTGGGGGATACCAATCCAGGAAGGAAATCCACTAAGTAGAATTAATTCTAAGACTCAGACACAACCCCTGTTCCAGTCTTGTCACTTAATCTCTACCAGTCTAGACTTCTACCCAGGAACACCACCTAGGTATAAGAACCCACTTACTTCCTAACCAAGTAATCACAACCCAGTGATTATCAGACTTAACAAAAACAACAAATTGAAGACACTCTTCAAAAACAAAAATAAAACATTCACTTGTGCTTAAAAGCTTTAAGTGATTAACAACTCTAAACAAAACAACCAACTCTAACAAATGAGTGGTACACAAAAACAAAGCACTAAGCTTAACAGACTCAAAAACACTAAAACTCTAAAACTCTAATTTCTGGTTTTTGATTCGTGAAATCTCCAATAGCAATGCCCTCTTTAAATAGTCTTCAGTAGCAACATAATTCTGAACACAATCTTCAAAGATATACTCCCAGAATTATTTTAGAAGCAAATAGAAGCACATATATTTCTGAGATATATTTTGCAAAGATTCCTTTGAAAATATATTCATCAATAAAATAAACAAATCTGCAAGAAAGATCTTCCCACGAAATAATCAGCCTTCTGGAAACATCAGCCTTGATAAATCTTCAACAAATCTTCAAAAGATATGCAGAAATTCAGCTTCTGAAATTCAGCTTCTGAAGGTCAACAAAAGTCAACGTCTGAAGGCAGCTTCTGAAGACATAAAAAACTTCTGGAGACTCATTGCTTGCACATTTTGATTTTACCAAACATGTAGCCAACCTTTAAATATCCAACATAATAGAACGATCCTATTGATTACAACTTGTGTAGATAACAAGGAAAATGGGTAGACGAAAAGAAAATGAGTCTTGTTAGCTTGTCTCTAAAGGTACGTGTTAAAAAATTCAAAAATAGTAATTTATATTAATAGCGATATTTTAACTTTTAAAAAGTTGAATGGGTAACTTTTAAAATAAATTTTTTATCATGAGTTTATTAAGACATATCTTTAGAGTATAGGTTAGCATTTGCATTTTGCTTATCAAAATAGTTGGTTGAAATTATTGATTTATTATTGTTGAGCTACCACAATTATGCCATTTTGATGCTAAAAAGTAGAAACATACGGAATTGGGTATATGACGGCATCGCATGTGGTTGGCCGGCACATTATAAAATACTATACAATATGATACACACAAAGACATATCATTTGATATCATGGTGTTAAATTTAACATTATGACACCGACGATAATTTTTAAGTGTATAATAACAGTATTATAAAATCGATAATTAGATTGAAAAATATTATAACATAGATTATGTCTACAAATTTTTGTATTGATCAAAAATCATTTGATATGACAATAAGATACATCAAAATTAACTTGTTTTTTTAATGTTCATAGGACTTTAATTTTGAGGTATCTAATTGACATATCATATGATTTTTTATTAATATAAAATTTTGTAGATATGATCTATGCTATAATATATTTCAATCCAACGTGGATTTTGTAATAAAGTTATACAGTAAAGAATTATCGTCGGTGTCATGTATTAAGTTATATATATCAAATCATGATCAAATGACATCAAGGTGTCGAGCTTTATTTTGACTTTGAATTCTATCCCTCCATCTTAATTTAATTAAAGGTCCAAAATTATTCAATAATTCAATAAATAAAACAATTATTCATAAATGCTTACATGATCTATTTCCTTAATTTGAATCACCTTTGGATTTTCACTCTTAATATCTCATTTTTGCAGAAGAACCAGTGACCCTAACCTAATCCCTATTTTGTTGCCTTCTACCAAACATATTATTTTGTTGCCTTCTACCAAACATGGGGATGTGTATTCCTATTACCATATTCCCATGAATAAATTCTTTATCGGGAAACAAACACCCCCAAGAGAACTTAAGAGACAAATTTGATAAAACAAAATTAAAAAAAAATATGCATTAACTTGGATAGTGGAATGTTTATCAAATAACGCCAAATTTTGATGACAAACATTCAAACCAAAAAAATATGCATTAGCTTGGATAGAGGGATGTTTTTTCAAATAACGCCAAATTGTGATGACAAACATTTAAACCAAAAAGTATATGCATTAGCCTAGGTATTGAAATTGAAATGGAGCAGGAAAATCAAACCCCATTTAAGCAACAACATTCAAATCACAGAAATTTTGAGAAGTCGATTTGTTAGACTAAAATATTTACATATAACTATCAAAATCCTCAGTGTTGGGCAAGTATTGCACATGCACCAATTGAGATGAAGAACCGGCGGCTTTCCCATTACCCTTCTTGTCTGCCACATTGATTTTCAATTTCTGACCCATTTGCACATGTATTCAAGGATGGAGATTGTTGAAAGGAATTGAGAGGCTAAGTTATGGATTAAAGAAATAAGGGTTGAAATTTGACGTGAGAAATTATGAGATGGTGTCAAGTTGTTAAGTATAAGAGTGGATTGATAGTGGGTGAGTCAAGATCCTCTCTATTTTGAATCTCCCCCATTTTTTTACTTGGTGAAAATGATTAATGATTGTGGTACCCGCTTGTTGGTAGGACCCAAAATCTATATTTTGTGTGTATCTCTTTTTAAATGGCAATCTCAGTTTATTTTTATAAACGGAGAGGATCCTAACTCTTAGTGGGTGGTTCGAAAATGAGAGAAAAGGGGTTGGAATGGTGTGTTTTGGACGGACAACCACGATGCAAATGAGCTTTTCGAATCTGACCCATTTGATTCAAATCACTTAAATTCTAATTCGGTTCATTTGATTCGAATCAATTGTGTTGCTTGCATATATTGATTCAAATCAAACTTTGTATTTTTGAAAATTTTGGTATTTCAAATAGGATTTTAGCTCGGAATCAAATATTTGATTTGCATTCATTTTAATACATGCATAATCCCATGTGAATGTATGTGATAATGTGAGTAACTTGACAAAAGTTGATATATATATATATAAAAGATGAAACGGGGTGCAACTACACAATCTCAGTTGGATACAAGCAAGCGTGCAAGATAAGACACAGTGAACAGAAAATAGCATGCGAGAAGAGACATGTATATCAAATGAAATATCAAGATATCATGCACAACACTTACAACTGCAGCATGAGATATATCAAGTAATTGTAAATTCAATAAACACGTATTACTAAACACGTAAATAGGTAAGGAGGAGTTTTATTTATAGTGTCAAGGCATGACTTGACACAATATGGAAATCTTAATATATAATCTTTGTTAACACTCTAACTAACCCTCTCAAACTCTAAACCTAAAATTTGGGCGCCAATTTGCTCATTAATTATGGGCTCAATCATCCAAATTTAGCATTTATGACACAACTAACATTGCACACATTACAAACATTATCATCATAATGTAAGTTTTTCCATCTTCCCATGTAGGCATTTAATGTTCTTAGATTTTCCATACAATGTTCTTAAATGAGCTTATATTTTCCATGCAAGGTCCCTTATTCCAACCTTCCTTTATTTACTGCACTATTTGTTCCAACTAACAAACACACATTACAACACAATTTTGAAATTCAAATTTCCCTCCTAATTTTCAATTTCGTCCACATAATTAATTGTAGTGCATTTAATAACAATATCATTTTCCCATGTAAACAACTTCACATCTAACTAAGTCATTTCTATAGTCATTTTCAAGGCACACCAAAAGCTACAATTAATCTGCCTATTTCCGAGGTACAGTCTTATTTCTACTACTTAGCCTTTTTTTTTTCTTTCTCTGCTTCTGCAATTCACATATAATCTCCATCTTTTTAACAAAACTCTTTATACCCCCTTTTTCTCTCAATCTCTCTCATTTTATCAATCACATATCTCTCTACCTCCGGCAACCCACACAAAAACTGCTTATTGGCAACAACTCCTCCATAGCTTCCACCGAAAACTGCAAATTTAGGACCATTCTGAATGTTGTTGATTCGTTGCTTGAAGATTGTAAGTTATTCTATCTCAAATCGGTTTCGATTTCGTTTGATGATTCCATTGCTGATTTTGGTTTTTATTTGTTTCCTACATCCCTTTTTTTATATTCTATTTCACACTTGCTTCTGTTTTGTGACTATGAGGCTATTGATGTTCTTGGAAATCTTCTGCTCTTGCTTCTTCTTTTTTTGTTCCGAACATTGTCGTAAGTTTTCCCTTCTTTCACCATTTATTTTCTTCAATAGTTGTTGCATTTGGAGCATATCTTTGATTTTTTTTTAAATCATCAATGCATGCCCACACCATACCCACATGTTATTTCCTGCTTCCATTTCTTTTCTTTTAATTTCATGTGTGTACCCAGAACAAATTAATTTAGTTAGAGTCTAATTTTTCAATAAAAAAAATATAATTTCAAGGGGAAATTTATTTTTGAGTATAGTTTAGATTCATTTTATTCTTTTAGTTCGTGGTGACTGGTGATTATAATTAGGTTTATTGTTCCTTGAAAGAGATTTTGTAATTGCCATTGTTTTTAGATTTCAAATCTCTGTATAGTTGATTGGAAAACTGATGGTTACTATTGTAATGAACCAAAATGTTGAGATGGCCACATGTACTACTACCAAATTAATGGGATTCAGAATGGATAATCAAATGAAAACTCTGTTGTGGAAAATGCTGGAACGAGAAGGAGCAGCAGGGAGCGCATACCAAACTCACAATGGAAGGATTATGTGTGATTTTGAGAAGATTTAGGATATGTATATATTGATAGGAGATAATAGATAGTCATGTGGAATGTGTGTCATTTCTCCTTCTCTGATTTTCTCTCTCTCTGTTACAATCAATACTTTTTTTCAATTTAATCACTATTCCAAATGAATAACACAATACTCTTTGCATCATACTTGTGTGTCAAATTTAGTTAGCATTACATACTTACACATAATATTAATTATTCTTAGTATATGTAAAGACTCACAATTTTTTTTCTTTACCCATGGTCAGATTGGTGATAATGTATTTTATGTTGTAGCAATTGTAATGCTTTGTTGCAGCCAATGCTAAAATCTTCAATGATTTGTGAATGGAGGAATTCCCTACTCTGTTTCCTACCAACTCTTCAACTACATGAATTTCAGAATTTGGCTTAATTATAAGATAAGTTAATTCCCACCAGATTCTCTTTCTTTTGTTAGTATTTAACACACAGGTAGATAGCATTGTAGATGGCATTCACCATTTAGGTAGTCTACATGGTTAATATTTAAGACACATGTATAATTTCTATAGTTAGTATCCCTTTTAGGTCATTGGTTAGGGCGTTTAGCTTCAAATGATAATTAGGACAATAATGGTGAGCATTTCAGGGGTCAACGCGGTTCTTCATCAAGATGTTTGAAGGCATATGATGATTTGGCTCTGCATTAAGGTTACTTGCTTGCCAAAATTCGAAATAGTTTACAGTCTCAACTCATGAGGTAGTGATAAAGAGCACAAGCACAGCAACAGAGCTAGGATGAAAGTAGGTTTTCACATTCTTTATTTCTTTTATTATCTTTCTACTTGAAAGGCTACAATGTCAAATAGCTATTGGTAAGTGATGAAGTAAGTCATTTTCTAAAATTCTCAATCTCTTATTGTAGTAGTTGAATAACTTCAAGGATTATTTAACAGTTTTGTTTAATGAATTTATTGTTATTCTCTTTGTTGTCATTTTAGCTTTAGTGTTTATGCCTAGCTGCACTTAACACCCACATCTAAACAGTCTCATGTGTTAATGTTTTAATTTACTTACTGCCTTGGATCAAGTACCCTTCAACTTGAGATTTTGTTTTTTACAGTGCTTCTTTGTCAATAAGATTTTTGGACCAATTATATTATGGATAACCCGTTTATTGTTAATTTTTAGTTCAACATATTACTCGCACGACGTGTTTTTTACATGTTTCAATGATTACAATCAGCTTCCAATGCATGAGTGACATGATATACATCATCACATGGTTTATGTGCGCCACCTTACATTGATTGCGCATGTTTTCTTGGGTTATGCAGGTTTAATTGTGATTGTTCCCTTTCCATCACAGCAGCCAACTCCTTTAAAGCTTATGTTCCATATCTGCAATAATTGCTGATAGTTCCCAATGAATTTATGGTTGAGGGAGGTGGTTTCAAATCTTTAAGACAATTATTAAGCTGTCTATATAAGCTGCGCCCCCAACATTATATCAACATATCCATACATTCAAACAAAAATAGTTAGTATTTCCATCTTCTTTCCTACGAATCTAAGTACCAGACTACTCAACATAATAATTAAGTGTCACAACATTTGGATAAATTGAACCAATATATAAGCCACATGTTCGTGATACAGTTTATGGTATTGTGAATAAGTTTTTGTACGATTTTGCTCTTTTCAATTTAATAACAACAGTGTATAATAACTCTTTAGAATGAAAAATAAAAATAGTAGTAATAATAATTAATAATAATAATTATAATAATAATAAATGGGGTGATAGGATTGATTAGCTTAAGAACCAACATCCAGAAACTTAACAAAAATAAAATAGATTAGTCTACAAGTAAACAAGTACTTCAGACTCCCAGTTTTCAGACATTGTTCATCAAACTCTGATCTTCAGACTCTGTTCTTCAGACTTTGTTCTTCAGACACTGTTCTTCAGACTCTGATCTTCAGACACTGTTCTTCAGACTCTGATTTTCATAAGCCTTGGTGCGTGGCTGACTTTGGTTTTTGAGGGATATGGTAGATTTCGTCTAAAGAAAATCAAATATAGAATTAAGAGGAAAATTGAGTTCCATGTATTTGATCCTCCAATGAAGTTTGTCATTGAAAAATATGTTAACCTTGATCATTTCTTACTTGGATTTCCTGAGTCGATTCACCAGTTGTCATACCGTCATGATTTCCTGAGTCGATTCACCAGTTCCGATGATCTGACCAAAGATTTCACTATAAAATGAACTATGTCATTGGACTCTTATTCCATTTTGTGTTTCATTGTCAAGTATTTTATCGATATGAGCCGTGCGTTAGCACGGGTCGATGGTCTAGTTGTACATTAATTTCATGTCCTTCCCCATAAGTTCAGACTAAAAAAAACCCTAATCACTAGTACAAGTCCAAGTTAGCACTTCCTCAATCCCTTATTATGGTAAGACTCGCAAAGTTCGCATAACAATAATTTTGTCAAAAATATGTTACTTTCTCATTATTATTTTACAATTATTGACATCATCAGAGAGAAAAAAAACAAATTACTTTTTCCATTTGTAAATTAAATCTATTATATTTTGTAAAGAAATTATCAATATAGGTGAAATTTTGAAAATTGTCTTCTACTAACAATATATAAAAATCGAAGTACATCAAAATTTCATAATCGTCCTTATTAAAACGCATGAACTCCTTAATTTTATGTGCATAATGGTCATTTTGGAAAATTTAATTTATTTATTTTTTAAATAACTAGTAAAAGACCCGTGCTTTCGAACGGGTCACGTAACATTGCGATAATTATATAAAAATAATTAGATTTTTAATATTGTAGAATGTTTATAGATATTAAATGAAAATTATGAGTATTAATGTAATGTTTCTATTAAATATTTTATCTTAAAATTTGTTTTTTTTAAAGATTATACAAAAATTTGTTAAATAGTTGAGTAACAACAGTTATGGATTTTATTTGCTTATATATGCGAAAATAATATTTATATAGATATATGAGAAAGTTGATATGATAAAATTTTAAAAACTCATGATTATTTTCAATAACAAATTAATGTAGTGTTTTTATTAAATAACTTTTTATATGCAAACACATGTTCAATGTTTGCACCGCACCCGTTGCAGATTTTATGTACTTATATCTGCATAAACAAATTTTTATATACATATATGAGAAAGACGATATGATAAATTTTTGAAAACTCATGACTGTTGGAACAAAATGTATGAACAACTCTCTTTTGAGTTTTGATGATAACAAAGTGTTAAAAAGAAAATTGGTTATGCTAATGCTTGATTCTAGTGTGCAGAACCATGTACTTAAAGATTGGTATCTAACAATGATCCTGAAAGAACAAGTTAAGAGCAAGAAGGAAAATATAGAAGCTAGTGTTGCAAAGCTGAAGAAAATCAGCGTCTGAAGAAGTGCTTCTGAAAGCAGCGTCTGAAGGCAGCGTCTGAAGAAGAGCTTCTGAAGAAGTGCGTCTGATGAACAGTGCGTCTGAAGGCCTGCTTCTGAAGAAGTGCGTCTGATGAACAGTGTGTCTGATGCCAGCTTCTGAAGACTGCGTCTGATGAACAATGCGTCTGATGCCAACTTCTGAAGAATTGCGTCTGAAGACAGCTTCTGATGAACATTGTCTGAAGCCAGTTCTGAAGAGAAGCTTCTGAAGTCTGAGTTTTAAGGAAAAGCAACTGTCACTGTCAACAGTAAAGCACTGTACAGTCAGAACAGCTCAATGCAACAGTTGCCTCCTTGGAAGAAACACGCAGCCAGCTTTTAAGGAAACAATTCAAAATTGTTGTGCTCTGTTTTCTGGTTTGCGCACACAATGACAGGGATGAATTAAATGCTGGATGTAGCTTCTAGTGTAACGACTCTTTTGCTAAAACTGGCTCTTCTCAACAACTCTTAATTCCTCTATAAAGGATTGAAGTTTTGAAGAAGAACTAAAAGACTCATATACTGAAAACGTGATACTCTGTTTTCTGATACGCAAATCTGCCAAGACTGAAAGTCATCAAAACAACTTAGAAATTCTTACAAACTTCTTATCTTTGAATTTTTTAAGTTTAGAGTCTTAAATCTGTGTTGTATTTTTTGAACACCACTGATAGTATATCAAGTGTTCAACTCAAACTTATTTCTTTTGTAAAATCTGTTTGATTCAAAGTCTTAGAATGTGTGTATAAGCAAAGAAGTCTCTTACTTTGTGTTTGAGCATAGGAAGTCTCTTACTTAGTGTTTGAGCTATTGGAAGTCTCTTACTTTGTGTTTGAGCATAGGAAGTCTCTTGCTTTGTGCTTGAGCAATTGTAATCTTTGTGATTATAGTGAAAATCTCTTGTAAGTAACAAGGGGACTGGACTACTTCCGGGTTGTGGAAGGAACCATGATAAACTTCTATGTCTCTCTTTCTCTCATTTACTTTATACCTGCTGCAAACAACTCTGAAAATAGTTTCAGAATCTGATCAACATTTGATTTTGAACTAAACATAATTTTTGAGAAAGAATAGAAAAAGCCAACACAATTCAACCTCCCCTTCTTGTGTTTTTCTCACCTTCAGTTGGTTTCAGAGCTCCGGTTCTGATATTCAATCACCTAACAGTGAGTCAGTAAAGATCCTAAGAAAAACATGGCTTCTAGCAGTTCCCCTCCACCTTCTCCCAGAAATCATGCTTCTGTATCATTTGACTATGGTACAGATGAAAGGAAATCTCGTTCACACCATAAACCTCCTATGTTTACTGGTGATCCTGAGAAATTCTCATGGTGGAAAAGCAAGATGTACAGCCACATCATTGGAATTGATGATTCCTTATGTGATATCATAGAAGATGGAATATCTATTCCAGTTGATGAAGAAGGAGTAGTTGTTAATAGAAGAGGTCTTTCTGATGCTGAAAGAAAGATCTACAGAAAGCATCACAATGTTAGAGGTATCATTGTGGATTCTCTACCTCACAGTGAGTATCAAAAGTTGAGTGATAAATCAACAGCTAAAGCTATCTTCACCTCTCTCTGCTCTAACTATGAAGGTAACAAGAAGGTTAGAGAAGCAAAAGCAAATATTCTGGTTCAGCAGTATGAGCTGTTCAAAATGAAGGAGGATGAAAACATTGAGACTATGTTCTCAAGATTTCAGACTCTGGTTTCTGGACTTCAGATTCTGAAGAAAAGCTATACTACTGCTGATCATGTGAATAAAATCCTCAGAAGTTTGCCATTTAAATGGAGACCCAAAGTGACTGCTGTAGTACCCCAATTTTGTCCTAAGCCTTTTCAAAAAAATCAAAAAAAAAAAGAAAAGCCAAAGTCAACAAAAAGTCAACATTGCTGAAATGAGGACTTCGCAGAGCAAAGTCCCCTTCGCAGAGCGAAGTCTTTCAGAAATGAGGACTTCGCAGAGCAAAGTCTACTTCGCAGAGCGAAGTCTGCGAATTTTTTGCAGATTTTCAGATTTTTTATTTTTCTGTTTTCCTTTTCTTTTATTGCTATTCCAGTCATTATCTATTATTATTATCATCTATTATTAGTATGATTAATGCTGGATTTGACCAAGAAATCAGAGAAAACATGTGACAATTGAAAAAGCAAAAAGGGAAAGGAAGAGGAAGCAAAATTGATCAAGTAACCCAGCCACTTGCTGACTTTGGGCAGTCATTTCCTCTCCCACTTGACCTGCAACTGACCCTGCTATATGCCAGCAACCACCTTGCCATAGGCTTTACCAAAACCATTCAAGGTTTGAGGCAAAGGTGCTGCCCCTGTTTTGCAAACAGCTTCGCTTTCATCATTTCCATCATCTTTCTGTCAGAATTCAGCTGCTTTGGGAGCTGAATTCGTCCAAGGTCTTGACCCTTGCAGCAAGGCAAGGTCACCTCTTATCCTTAGCATTAAATGCAAAGCAAATCAGTCATGATCATAGCCCAAAAACAGCCCTGATGCAGATTTTGTCATCATGACCATTTGATCTCATTTTGGCCTATAAAAGCAAGGCATTGCTGCTGAATCAAGCACAGTTCAGAGGTGGGGGGATAGAGAGTTCTTGGAGAGTAAAACACAGAGGTTTGAGAGCAGAAAACCAGTGCAAATTCGAGTGAATTGCTGCACATTTTCCTCACAAAAACGGAGTTTGGTTTTGGGTAAGTTTAGAGGAAATCTCCAATCCTTTCTTACACAAATCATCCTAAAACCAACACAAAGCAACCAAGCCAGCAAAACAGCCTCTAAACCTCACACAAGGAGGGAGAAACAAAGGCAAATTATCATTGATTAAGGGCTGTTCATCAAACTTGTCCAGCTTTGCAAAGTCATAAACATCCAAAACTTCTTCCATCTTCTTGCATCAAAAGCTTTGAGCTAGGGGCAGGTAAGTCACTCTAACCTGTTTATATTTGCATATTGTTTGCATTTGTTTTTGTTTCTTGCTTAAATCCAATTTCAGTTTTTTGCATTTTTAATCCATTTTGGATTTAAAACACTTTTGAACACAAAAGGAATCCCAAAGTTTGCAAAACATTTAAACTAAGTTGTTGCATTCAATTCATTGCTATTTTCAAAGCTTTTCACTCTCCTAAGGTTCTGAGGCTAGTTCAGAAGTTGCTTCTGAACAGAAGTTCAGAAGCAGCTTCTGAACTCAAAATTTCGCAGGCTTTGCAGTGCGAAGCTCTGGTCGCAGTGCGACCATGACAGAATTCAGAACATGAATTCAGAAGCCAATTTTTGAGGTTCTAGCCCAAAGCTCAGAACCTAAGAGGTTTGAAACTCATTTTATTCAAACCATAACAAGGATTTTGCATAATATTGGCAAATTCACAAGTTTGAGCAACACTTTTTTGAATAACTTGCGAAACAAGTTACGCTCACAAACTTTCAAAACAAACTTGAGCAATAAGCTAAGTTCACCACTTTCAAAATCAAACTTGAACAAAAACCTTGTTCATGATTTTCAAATCAAACGTGAACTTAAGCCGAACTTGTTCGCTTTTCAAAATCGTTTTCAAAATTGAGCTGAACTTGTGCATTATTCACAAACTTGTGCTTTTCCATAACTTGAACAACCTTTGTTCATAGGTTGCAACAACCAAGTGTTTTGTTCACTTTGGGATTTCTTGAGTTTCATACAAAACTTGAATGAAAAAGGGGTGGTTTGATGTATGGCTCTCCATTTCCCCGGTTGTACGAATGCGTGACGTATGTCTCGTCGTTCGGACAATCGTCATTCTATTTTCAAAAACATAAAACAAACCCAACACGCTAATTTTGGCCCCCGTGGTCAATCCGAACCTTTCTTGGTCCTTCGGGACCAATTGAACCCTTTGTTGACTCCGTTGAGTCAATCGAAACTTTTTCTCGGTCCGCCGTGACCATTTTATTCAATGCTCGATCCCGTTGGATCCATTGAACCTTTTCTTGGTCCGCCGTGACCAAATGAACCATTTCTTGGCCCTTTGTGGCCAATTTGAACCTTTTCGGTCCGCCGTGACCATTCGAGTCAATGCTAGATCCGGTTGGATCCTCTTTGAACTCTTTCTTGACTCCGTTGAGTCAATCGAAACCTTTTTCGGTCCGTCGTGACCATTTGAGTCAATGCTAGATCCGGTTGGATCCTCTTTGAACTCTTTCTTGGTCCCCTCGCGACCATTTCAAAACTTTTTTCATCCACGGACATGCCTTTTAACATTTCTAGCGCGATTTGAAACAAACGCTTAAGCCTCCCATGCGCGAGCATACAAGCTACGTTTGATCGCAAGAAATTCGGTTAAAACATCGTCCACGGACATGCCTTTTAACATTTCTAGTGCGATTTGAAACAAACACTTAAGCCTCCCATGCGCGAGCATACAAGCTACGTTTGATCGCAAGAAATTCGGTTAAAACATCGTCCACGAACATGCCTTTTAACATTTCTAGCGCGATTTGAAACAAACGCTTAAGTCTCCCATACGCGAGCATACAAGCTACGTTTAATCGCAAGAATTCGGTTAAAACATCGTTCATTAAAAACAACCAACAAATTTACGTTTTTCTACCAAAGAACTACGTACGCTTTGAATTCTCCGACTACCGGGAGATACGTAGGAGCAAGATCGACATCTTGTCAAGCGCAATAATAAAAAACTTTCTTTTCCCCTTTCGTTTATTTTTATCTCTTTTTCCCCCTTTTATTATATTTTCTTTTGACATAGACAAGCATGCGCGCAAAACATTTAAAAACACTTTAAGCTTTAGCCAAATAGAAGGTTCCCGTTGAGTACAACGGACGTGAGGGGTGCTAATACCTTCCCCTTGCGTAATCGACTCCCGAACCCGACAATGGTTGCGATGACCAGTCCTTTTCCTCATCGTCAAGGGTTTTATTATCGTTTCCCTTTCAAACAAAAAACTTAAGGGTTTATCAACGTTCCCTTTACACAAAAACTTTGGTGGCGACTTCACAAGGCCTTCCGAGCGTTCGCACACGTCCTCGGAGGATTGCGCGTTTTTAACGAGAGCGCACAACTGCTATTGAGGAAGCTAAAGATCTAAATACTCTAAGTAATGAAGATCTTATAAGCTCACTAAAAGTGCATGAACTGAGACTCAATGAAGATGAATCTGTTAGAGAGTCTAAGTCTATAGCACTGAAATCCAAAAGAAAGTCTGTAAAAGCTCTAAAATCTATTGAATCTTATGAAGAATTTCCTGAGGGAAATTCTGAAGAAGATTCAGATGCTGAGGAGCTTGCAATGCTTTCTAAAAGATTTTAGTACTTAATGAAAAGACAAAAGAAATTTTCTAACAAAAGCAACAACTTTAAAGGACCTGGTTCCAAGAGGGAAGATCAGAAAGGTTGCTACAACTGCAAGAAGACTAGTCATTACATTGCTGATTGTCCTGAACTACAGAAGGACAAGTCAAAGGAGAAATCTAAGAAGACCAGCTCTAAATCAAGCAACTTCAGAAACAAACTCAAGAAAAGTCTTATGGCAACATGGGATGATCTGGACAATGAATCTGAATCTGATAAAGATGATGAAGAGGAAGCTAACATGGCTTTAATGGCAACATCATTCCCTGATACAGAGTCAGGTTCACACTCTGAAGATGAAGATGAGGTATATTCTGAACTTACTCATTCTGAACTTATTGAAACAGTTAAAGATCTTATGAACCACCTCAGAAGCAAGTTAAGTCAATTAAAATCTTTGAAAAATAAACATAACTTGCTGACTGATGAGAATCTCCAACTTCAGAATCACATCAATGAGATTGATGAAGAAGTTAGAGAACTCAGAGAAATGGCTCATAAGAAACCTGAAGAAATTCCTAGTGAACAAGAAATTTCTCTTCAGGATTTTATCTTAACTGGAATCAACAGAAGTAAGGTTGCTTCTATGATTTATAATATTAGCAGAAACAGAGGAGAAGGTATTGGTTTCAAAAATGATCCATTTAATCATTCAAAGGAAACTAATATACCATCCTATTCTGGAAATATTATGAAAGGTACTAAGGTGTGTTTTGTACCTGCTTCTGAGATTTCTGAGAAACAGAATTCATTAAAAATGAGACTGCTAAACCTGAGGTTCTGAACAACTCAGAATCCAAAACTTCTGAACCTAAGGGAAAGATGAACGCAAAATCTGAAATTTTGCCAAAGTCTAAACCAAAAGGTTCTAACTCTAAGACTGTGAGGAAACAGACTTTAAATCTGAAAAGGTTCAAAGTCTAAAGAGTTCAGAACCTAAGACAAGCAAGTCTCAGTGTCTGAAAACTTCAAACTCACACTTTCAAAAGACTGTGTTTATAAAACCTTCAAGGAATACTAAACCAGTTTATACAAAACCTTTCAAACCTCAAAATGTCAGACCAAAGGTACAAAAGAAGCTTTATCCTTTCAAGACTAACCCAAGAGGACCCATAAAGATATGGGTACCTAAGTCTGACATAATTTCTGTTGCAGATATGCTTAACATCCAAAGAAAAGGAAAAGTCTTGGTACCTGGACAGTGGCTGCTCGCGTCATATGACAGGAGAAAGGTCTATGTTCCTAACCCTGACCATGAAAGAGGGAGGAACTGTGGGTTTTGGAGGAAATCAGAAAGGCAAGATCATTGGTACTGGTAAGATAGGTAATTCTTCCCTTTCCATTAATGATGTCTGGTTAGTAAATGGACTAAGACATAACCTACTTAGCATAAGTCAATTATGTGACAGTGGTTATGATGTCCTGTTTAATAAGAACACTTGCACTGTAATCAACAACAAAGATAAATATGTTGTGTTCAAAGGAAAGAGGAAAAACAATGTTTATAAGATTAATTTTTCAGAACTGGTTGATCAGAAGGTAGTTTGTCTTCTGTCAGTGAGTGATGAGAAATGGTGTAACACCCATATAGAGATTGCCTAGGATCTCTTACGAGTATTAAAATTTCGTACCGGATACATTAAATACAATACAGAAAGTTGTTTATTAATTATACAAAGCATATGTCTTTGATACAATCCATAATCCGATACAAAGTATTTTCATAATATACATCATGATACACTATTCTTATACAAATGTCCAAATAATAAAGCATAAGCAGCACGATCAATCCGTAGCTTTCTCTTTACCTTTTCTTCGTGCTACCTGCGAGGAACCTGCACCAGAAGGAAAGGGATGAGACATAACGTCTCAGTGAGCTCCTACCCTACCTACTGTTGGCAACCACGGGGGTAACCTAGGGTCGCCGTGCCTACTTTGGCAATCTTGGGGATACCTATGATCGCCGTCTTTCTTTACTTAATTCGCGATCGGGGGAAAACCTAGGATCGCTGCTTGTCTTTAACATTCTCATCAGGTGCTAACCACACTTATGCTCAGTGGTCTTAGGGACAACCTATGACCACTTACTGTGACTAGGAACTAAATGTCCTATTCCTCAATACATTAATAAATAAACTTATCTTCATTCATATCTTAAGTTAGCAGTTAGGGTTGAACAAACATAACATTATCTTGGTTCGTTTTACGGAGTGCATCCGGGTGGAGTAACCCCGAAGTACAACTCCCTTCTTACCGGTGAAAATTCCTATCATATCAGGCTAACACCGGACTCCTCTTATTTGTGTGGCTGCTCTCGCGAGCGGTAACTTCACCGTCCCAGCTGCCATTTAAGGCGGTAACTTCACGGGGACCCCCTGTATACTAACTGACGAGCAGACAGGAGACACATTACTTTTTAAGACTTGGATGTGTAGCTGCCCTCACGAGCGGTAACTTCACCGTTCCGGCTGCCATTAAAGGCGGTAACTTCACAGGAACCCCTCGCATACTAACTAGCGAGCATACGAGAGACACATCAAGCCATCTTAATAATTATTCATCATTCTTAAGTTCTTAACCTATATAGGTTCATCATCATAATATTCTTAGATTCGTGAATACCGAATCGAGTTCATAACATTGCCTGTAAGGGTTAAACCCTAATCTAGTTGCTTGCCTTCACTATAACTACTTAGGGATTAAGAAGCCCCCTCTTATCATGGTACCTTTCCTCACTTATACTTCATCTATACATTCCCCAAAAGTTGGGTCTTCCAATGCCTAAGAGCATCACTTAATCACTACTAATCGTTATGAAGTCCGAGGTAGCGTTGGAAAGCCGGAGTGGTGCGAGAAAGGATGAAAAAACAACATAATCTGCCTATGCTCACATCGTGTCACGATTTGGAAATCGTGACACGATTTTCTACCCAGAAAATCGTTTGGTCCCTGCCTGTGAAATCGTGACACGATTGGAAAATCGTGACACGATTTTACCTGCAGTTAGACAGCATTTGGCAAGTTTAAAACGTGGTTTTGCACCATTTCAGCTTATCCAACATACCCAAACATCATAACATGTTTAAGGATCATTTTCTATATCATATAGCCAGTATACATCATGATTAATCAAGGATTAACTTGGAAAGGCATTTAGGTACTAAAAACCCTAAACTAGATAATTAAGCTGTAAACTTTCAAAACTTACTTAAACGGGTTCTAAAACCCTGTGGAGCTCACCTTAATCCACAATTTGGTGCTGATTACACTTGATCTCCAAAGCCCTAAGTTTCTCCAACTCTAACTCTTCCTTTGTTCTTCCTTGTTCCTCTTTTTTTTTCACTTATTCTAGCTTTCTACTCAAGCTTCCTTGCAAGTGTTTTCTTACTAGGTTTTTGAATGAAGTTTGGAGGGATGATGGCAAGGTGAGATGGGCGTGTAAGATGAGGAGGGGAAAGAGGAAAATCTGAATTTGTGAGAGTGAAATGAAGGAATGGTTATGAAAAGAAATAAATATCTTTTCCCTTTTCTAATTAATCTTCCCTTTTGCCTTATTTACAAGTTTGCCATCTCACTTAATCACTTATTTTCTTGCTTGCTTCTCAAGTTTATAGCACAGATAAACGCTACATACAAGCGGGATATTACAATCTACCCCCCTTAAAGAAATTTCGTCCTCGAAATTTAGAATTTACCTGAAAATAAATGTGGATAGTGCTCTTGCATTTCTGACTCCAACTCCCAGGTCGCTTCGCCGTCGGGAGAACCTTTCCAAACAACTTTAACAATAGGGATTTCCTTGTTCCGCAAGGTCTTAACATCGCGATCAATTATCTGATCTGGTTCCGGTTGAAAAGTCAAGTCCGATCTTAAGTCTATACTGTCCAGTTCCACTGGTTGGAAAGGATCGGGAATGAACTTCCTCAGCTGAGAGACGTGGAATACATCATGTAAACCTGACATGGCCGGTGGCAGCGCCAACTGATAAGCTGCTGGTCCGACACGTCGAAGTATCTGAAATGGTCCAACATATCTTGGACAAAGTTTCTTAGTCCGTAATGCTCCTCTTAACCCCAACTTGTGTGTAACTTTAAGGAATACATGGTCCCCTTCTTCAAATTCTAAGGGTCTTCGCCGTTTATCCGCATAACTTTTCTGACGACTTTGAGCTATTCTCATTTTATCCTGAATGGACTTAATCTTTAAGGTCGTCTCCTGAATTATCTCAGGTCCCAATATACTTTTATCTCCGACTTCAGCCCAACAAAGCGGGGTTCTACACTTCCTACCATATAGAGCTTCATAAGGTGTCATTCCAATGCTAGAATGGTAACTGTTGTTGTAAGAAAATTCAATCAATGGTAGGTGATCGTTCCAACTTCCTCCATCTTCTAGGATACATGCACGTTACATATCCTCTAACGTCTGAATAGTCCTCTCGGATTGTCCATCTGTCTGAGGATGATGGGACGTGCTCATCTTTAATCTTGTTCCCAAAGCCTTTTGAAAAGCCTTCCAAAAGTGGGATGTGAAGATAGGATCTCTATCCGACACAATGCTAGCTGGCACGCCATGGAGTTTCACAATCTCTGAAATAAACAACTCGGCATACTGAGAAGCTCGGTAAGTAGTCTTAACCGGCAAGAAATGAGCTGACTTAGTTAACCGGTCCACTATCACCCAAATGGAATCATGTCCTCGCTGTGTTCGAGGTAATCCAGTCACAAAATCCATGGTTATATCTTCCCATTTCCATTGTGGAATTTCCAAAGGTACTAACATTCCTGCAGGCCTTTGATGCTCAATCTTCACCTGCTGACAAACAATACATCGCGACACAAATTCCGCCACATCTCTTTTCATACTAGGCCACCAATAATCTCTCTTCAAATCTTGATACATCTTGGTGGTACCTGGATGAATACTAAAGCTGCTCTTGTGCGCTTCTTCTAAAATCAACCTTTTTAATTCCACATCATTCGGAACATAAACCCTTCCTTCAAACAATACTATACCATCTGGTGCCCATGAAAACCCTGCTTGGCCAACTTTCCTCTGAAGGTCCATATCCACAGATTGAGCTTGTGCAATCCTAAACCGTAGGTCACACGAAATATCTATCTTGTTTAGCAAGATGCCACCTTCTAACTCTGTAACATGAAGGTTAAGATCTCTGAATTTCTCATATAACCCACATGTACGCATCATTACTTCAGCTTTAACTAAAGCTTTACGGCTCAAGGCATCAGCTACTACATTTGCTTTTCCCGGATGGTATTTCAGATCGAAATCAAAGTCCTTCAAATATTCCATCCATCGTCTTTGTCTCATTTTGAGGTCTCGCTGATCAAACAAGTATTTCAAACTCTTATGATCGCTGAACAAATCAAATTGTGCACCATACAAATGATGCCTCCATATCTTCAATGCAAAAACTATTGCTGCTAGCTCAAGATCATGGGTGGGGTAATTCTCTTCATGTGTCTTGGGCTGTCTGGACGCATACGCTATAACATTTTCCCCTTGCATAAGAACACTCCCCAGTCCCTTGGAAGATGCATCGCAGAAAACGGTGTATCTCTTTTCAGGATCTGGTATTGCCAACACTGGCGCTTTAGTCAACTTTCTTTTCAGAACTCTGAAGCTCTCTTCGCATTCCTCGTCCCAAATAAAGGGTACATCTTTTCTGGTAAGGCGTGACAAAGGTAAAGCAATCTGAGAAAATTTCATAATAAATCTTCGATAATAACCTGCCAAGCCTAGAAAGCTCCTGACTTCGGCTACATTCTTTGGTCTCTCCCAACTTAGTACAGCTTCAACTTTGGATGGATCAACGGCTACTCCTCCTTGAGAAATAACGTGACCCAAAAACTTAATCTCAGATAGCCAGAACTCACACTTACTAAACTTAGCATACAACTGCTTGTCTCTGAGGACATCCAAAACAATTTTCAAATGCTGAGCATGTTCCTGAGGATCTTTAGAATAAATTAGAATGTCATCTATGAAAATCACCACAAATTGATCAAGGTAAGGCTGAAATATTCTGTTCATGTAATCCATAAAGACTGCTGGAGCATTAGTTACACCGAAAGGCATAACCAGAAATTCATAGTGTCCGTAACGTGTTCGAAACGCCGTCTTAGACACATCTGAAGACTTAATGCGGATTTGATGGTAACCTGACCGAAGATCAATTTTGGAAAACACAGTTGCCCCCTTGAGTTGATCTAAGAGATCATCAATCCTTGGAAGAGGATACTTGTTCTTGATAGTCACTTTATTAAGTTGGCGATAGTCAATACACAACCTCATGCTACCATCTTTCTTCTTGACCAATGTCATACCCCAATTTTTGACCTAAAATTTATTTTTTTACTTTTTACTCGTCTTTTTAGTTCGGAATTTTTCGTCGTCTCAGACGAAATTTCGACAGAGAGGTATTTTAAAATACCTCATTTTTTTAAATTTCGTCCGAGTCCGTCTTTTAGTTTTTATTATTATTTTTATCTTTATTTTTATTCTTGTAAATATTTTATTTGTTATTTTATTTAGCATTTTTATTATTTATTTTTCTTTTCCTTTTTACCTTTTTAAACAGCTGACTTTTTTTTTCATTTATTGTAAGGGAGACTTTGTTAATATTCATTGTGTTTTATTTTATCCATTATTGAGTATTATGGCCACTTATTTTGTCAACTTGTGTTTTATTGAGCATTAGTGGTAGCAATTAGGTTTTAAAAAGGGGATTGAATCAGAACAGGGGGGAAGAGGCAAGGCAAGAAAATCGGATCAGTTACAAACACACAACATACTTCCTCCCCACACATATCACTCCTCACCACCATCCACTCATTCACTCCACTCACGCACCAAAACAAACCCAGCAATCAAACTACCTCACCCTCACCAGTAAAAAACACACGCCTCACAATCCCACACTCTCCAATCATACACTCCACGCCACCACCTCACCTCCATTTTCGGCCTCCCCTCCCTTCCCACTTCCAACACAACAACAGCAACAACTCGTCACAACCCAAAACTGTCTTCCTCCTCACCCCTAACTCAAACCCGTACAGTCCAAACCACCACAAACCCATACCCTCTCAAACCCACGACCCAATACCATCCCTCCACACAGCCACCAAACACGGCCAGCCCACCATACCCAACAACCCACTCACCACCACAACGGATACACCACGCCCTCTTCCACTCAACCCTCTTCCAACAATCCGAAACCAAACATCTTCCCAACTCACCACTAACCACACGACACTACCACCACAAACAACCCAAACACTCACGGCAACTCTTCCCCTCAATCGCTCACAAACCCAGCCGCGCGCCTTTCCTCTCCCTCCACCAACCAGACACACACGCAGCCTCCTCCTCCTCCACAGCCCTCACCTAGACACACGACCCTAACACCACAACAGCCCACGGTCTCCCAAACCCTAGATTCGGCCAGGCAGTTTTGAAGAGGAAGAGAGAACACAGAGAAGAAGAAGAGAGGAAAGGTTTGGGAAATGAATAAAGAAAACCGGCCATTTATTTTATAAACACCGAACCGGTTCGGTTCGCTTAAACCGGACCGGTCCGGTTTCCTTTCTTCAGCCCCTTTGCTTTGGGCTCACTTCAGCCCAGTTCCCCCTTCTTTCCATCTTTTCTGACTCTTCCCTACACACCCCTCTCCTGCTTTCTGAAACCCCTCCTTTTTACTCTATTTTCTTTTTCTTTCTTTGCATTTATTTATTTTCTTGCATAGTTTTTTTTTATTATTCATGATTCCTCTGCACTTTTATTTTTATTACCTCATGCATTTCATTTTTTTTTTATTGTTATGTAGCATATTTAGTTATTGTTCTTGCATCTCATGCATCTTTATTTATTTTACTCTCTTTTAGCATATTTATTTAGCGCATTTGCAATTTTATTTCATGTTATTAGAATGTAATTAGGATCAATGTAAATCATAAATGAAAATTTGCACTGACACTCGCACTTTATTTATTTTGCTTTACGTCTTTTTTTATTTATTTCGCTTTATAAAAAAAATACAAAAATATTAGGTTAGTTTAATTTTAAAGGGTTTCATGGTGATCCAACGTCACCACGGAATTTCCTCGCGTTTAGTTTTTTAGTTATATTTTTAGTCTTAGTCCATATTCAAAAAATAACAAAAAAATTCAAATAATCAAAAATCAAAAAATCTTTTCTTAATAAACCTTGATTTTCAATCAAGTGTCCGTTTTTTTTCTTTTATTTTCTTTAAATAACCATTAATCTACTTTAATAACACTTTAATCATTTTCAAAAATAAAAAACACAAACCAATTTCATTTTGCCGCTTGGCCTTTATTTTATTTTTAAACCTTTTTTTTAAAAAAAAAAAACAAATAAAAAACATCAAACAAATCAAACGTCATTTTTTACCCCGAACTACGAGGTTTTGATCCCTCACGGGTACGTAGGCAGAGGACCCTGTCCTTCCAAATCATAAAAATACAAAAAAAAAAAAACATTTTCTTTTTTTCACTACTTTAATTTTGTCTCTTAAAAAATAAGCAAGTTATAGCCAAAATAAATAAATAAAATCAAGAGGTTCTCGTAGAGTACTACGAACGTTTAGGGTGCTAACACCTTCCCTAAACGTAACTAACCCCCGAACCCTAATTTTTAAAAAACGTGGTAATTTAGAACTTTTTTCCACTTTTCTTTAAAAAAAAAATTAAAAGTTCAGTCGTGAAATAAAATTAGTGAGTCAACGCTAATCAATAGCTTGATCTCCGAAAATCACCGCGACAGAAATGGCGACTTCACTGGGGATATCCCTAAGAGGGTTGAGCCTAACTTGATTTTATTTAATTATTTTTGTGCTATAACTTGCTTAAAACAAAAATGTGTAAATATGTGCCTATGTGTTTTTTCCTTTTACGTGAGTGGTGAGATAAGTCCTACACCCGGGCTTGAGAGAAACATAAGATAGGATGGTGGTATAATCAAAGTGTCATACCAGGAGTAGTCTTGGGTGTTGGTACATGTGATATAACCCCACTCAATGGAGGTCTCTTAAAGGTAATACCATGTTGACATGAGTAGTCGTGTTTGACATTGTTATTTTTAAGTGGCCTATGAAGTTGAGGACCTTTAGAGTTACCTTTAACCCATCTTGGCCTTTTAGGACGTAGTGCGGTGGCTAATCAAGAGTAGTCTTGAATTGGTTGATACGCGATACTACACTCAAACGAGACTTTCCTACGAACGTCGTTGGACAGGGAGTAGTCCCGTAATCCGACAATATTCGGAAGTGGTCGATGACTTTGGGAACTTGGTAGAACCCGTGATACAGGTACAAATGAAACCATAGTCCTTACCAAATGGCGTGTTTACCCTTGACTCCAACATTTTGGACTTAACCTCACCATGTTTTCTCCGCTTCTTTAGCATAACCATGCATGCATGCATCCATGCATAAACTCATTTTTTTTCCATCCAATTACCGAAGGACTTAAACAAGTTTTTTTAAACATCATAGAGGAGCACTAGGAAGTACACCTTCAAGAGCCCTTATTTGTTGAATTTAAGGAAGCTAGGAGTCTTCAGACCTTTTTTTAAAAAGAAAAAAATCTAGCTTCCATTAAAGGACTTTTGAATTGGTCCCTTGGCTTAGTTTCTAAAAAAGAACTATTTTGTAATACCTTGATGCTCAAATGAAATATCCAAACCATGATGTTTACAATCACTTCAACAAAGTCCTTCGATAACGAATCTTTCTTCTTTTTGCATAAACATAATCATGCATCATATCGCATTCATAGTTTCTCAAAGCCGAGTCTCACGTCTTGTTTTTCAAAAAGGTCTATCTGCCTAGTCCAAGAAAGTGGCCCGACGTCCTCGGCAGAAACCAACTTACACATACAACACTAGAGCACATCGAAGAGAAAGAATGGACCATTTGGAGCAAGAAAACCAGGTACTTCGGGAGGAAATGACATCCATGCGGACCAAGATCGAAGAATTGACAGAGTTGGTAAAGCTGCTGGCAGCCGCACAAGTTCATCCACCGTCTCCTTCCTCTAGCCATCTAGCTCAGTTGATAACTACTACTACTCCGGCTCCGACAGCGCACACCAGTGCTCCACAATACACTATGCCCGACGGATATCCCTGGGGCATGCCTTTTAGCTCTGGTGAAGGACTCATCCCTATTCCTGTTGCAACTTCTGCTCCTCAACCCGGTGTTATTTTTCCTCAGGCTACTATGGCTTTTTCGGCTCCAGTGATTCATACGACCCAATACGACAATGAACCTATCTTTCACACAGAAAGTGTAGGGGCTCAGGATCGGATGGATGACTTCCAAGAAAAGTTTGACAAGATGCAACGGGAAATCAAGGCCCTCCGCGGGAAGGATCTGTTTGGGAAAAATGCCCACGACCTCTGTTTGGTGCCAAATGTCAAGATCCCGCCCAAGTTTAAGGTCCCTGAATTTGAGAAGTACAAGGGGAACACTTGTCCTCAAAGCCACCTGATAATGTATGCCAGGAAGATGTCTACCCAGACGGATAATCATCAACTACTCATCCATTACTTCCAGGACAGTCTGACTGGCGCCGCTTTAAAATGGTACATGAGTTTGGACAGCACCAGGATCCGAACTTTCAATGACTTGGGAGAAGCCTTCATCCGCCAGTACAAGTACAACCTGGACATGGCCCCAGACAGAGACCAACTCCGGGCCATGGCTCAAAAGGATAAGGAGACTTTCAAAGAGTATGCCCAAAGATGGAGGGAGATTGCTGCTCAGATTAACCCACCACTAGAGGAGAAAGAAATGACCAAGATTTTCCTAAATACTCTTGGTTCATTCTATTACGAGCGGATGATTGCAAGTGCGCCTAGTGATTTCACTGAAATGGTTAATATGGGAATGCGTCTGGAGGAAGGAGTCCGAGAGGGACGTTTAGTTATGGAAAGTGCTTTTGCTGCCAGCAGTACAAAGAAGTTTGGGAATGGCTTCTCAGGAAAGAGAGAGCAACGGGTAAGTATGGTGGCTCATGGGCAGCCTCAGCAACAGTATCAACAACAGTCTCGACAACAGGCTCCCCAACAGTTTACCCAACAGAATCGGGTCCAGTTGATATCGCAGTTTGATCCAATTCCCATGACGTATGCAGAGTTGCTTCCGGCTTTGCTTGATAAAAAGTTAGTTCAGACTAAGGCACCCCCACGGGTACCTGAAAGGTTGCCACGTTGGTATAGACCTAATCTCTCTTGTGCTTTCCACCAAGGGGCACCCGGTCACGACATTGAGCATTGTTTCCCCTTGAAAGCTGAAGTCCAAAAGTTGGTCCAGGCTGGTGTCCTGTCCTTCAAAGATTTGAACCCCAATGTGCAAGCTAATCCACTACCGGATCATGGGACTGCATCTATTAATATGGTGCAAGTTTGTTCAGAGGCTTACCCAGTTGAAAACAACCTGGAGGAGGTGGCAGCTAGCTTTGTGACACATGGCAGAGTTCGCCGCAATTGGGTCGCTGTTGACGTCCCTTCCCCTATTCATTGTTCTAAATAACATTTTGTTGTTTTTGCTTTTCGTTTTAAAAAAAAAATAATATATAAATCCTTTCGTTCCGCCCGATACGAAAGTGAACTTTTGTAGGGCTTTTTGCTTCATGTATTTCCATCATAAAATAAACAAGTCGTTTTGTCCTCGACTCTGTCTTTTTATTCTTTGTTTTTTCTGGAAAATGGTAAACACAAAAAACCAAAAAATATTTTATGTTATCAATTTCAAAAGGTCTGCATTTTTCACTCATTTTCTAAAATCAATCATCAATCATATGCAGACTAAGCATCAATAAACCCGTTGAACACTGTAACCCTATGCTCTCTCCCGACTTTGAATTCCCTGTTTATGAAGCTGAAGAGGAGGAGGGTGAACAAATTCCCGAAAAGATCTCTATGTTACTAGAATATAAAAGACCATCATTCATCCTCATGAAGAAGCACTCGAAATGATTAACTTGGGTTCCGAAGAACTGCCATTACAGTATTCCTGGTCAAATCCCAGATGAATGGTGCCATCGAGGCTGCAAAAAAAACAAAAGCAAAAAAAAGAACAAAAAGAAAGAAAATACATCGAAAAGATGGTGCAGAAGATGGTAACCACTTACAAGGACTTGCATGGGATGTTATCGTATGCTTTACCTGGATATCGTACTTCAGTGTGTACCTCAACAGGGGCAACCCCCTCTTCTTTAGTGTATGGCATAGAAGCAGTACTCCCTGTGGAGATTGAGATTCCATCAATGAGAGTTTTAATGGAACCCAAGTTATCAGAGGCTGAATGATGTCAAAACAAATATGATCAGTTCAAACTTGATTGAAGAGAAACGCATGAATGCTTTGTGTCACAGGCAGTTCCCGTGTGTTCCAAGAAGGAGGTCTTGTGCTCAAAAAGATTTTATCATTTCAACCGGACTCCAGGCGCAAATGGACGCCTAATTATGAAGGCCCATGTGTCGTCAAAAGAGCATTCTCCGGTGGTGCAATGACTCTTACAACTATGGATGGTGATGAGCTTCCCCGTCCTGGGAACGCCGATGCAGTCAAGAAATACTTTGTCTAAAAAATAAAAGAACAGCTCGGTAAGTCGAAAACCCGAAAGGGCGGCTTAGGCAAAAATGAGCGTCTCGGTGGACTGAAAACCCGAAAGGACGGTCCAGGCAAAAATTAGAGACATGAAACAGAAAATAATCATCCTGATAGATCGAAAACCCGAAAGGGCGGTCTATGCAAAAATTAAGGATCAAAAGACAAAGTAACTGTATCAAGTTGGCCATGACTCACTTGGGGCACATTAGCGGTCAAAGAGACTCTGAATCTGAAGCATCTAAACGGTGGAATTCAAAGTTGTTAGGGAGAATAGCGGTTATTGTGTTCAATGTACCTTCCCCTTATATTTACCATTTTCCAAACTTTGTGAGATCCGTGGAGCCACGCCATTGGCGGGCCACCACTCTGTTAAAATGAATTTGAGCCTGTGCCTTTTATTTGGAACTCCCATTTATTCTGTTTATAAAACTCCTTCTATTTTTGATGGTAGTATTTGAAGCAAAACTTTTTTCAAAATCATAAATCTTTTTATTTTTGGAAAGCATAAACTACAAACACATTCTCTCTGAGCTCATGAATAAGTGAAGTGTGCGTCAACAGTTATCCTGAGAACGGACAAACTCTGCAGTTTGAACATGGTCATTGCTAAAAAAAAGAGAAAGAAAAAGAAAAAGAAAAGAGCTCGGTAAGTCGAAAACCCGAAAGGGCGGCTTAGGCAAAAATGAGCGTCCCGGTGGATCGAAAACCTGAAAAGGCGGTCCAGACAAAAATTAGGGGCATACAAAAAGAATATATTCCCGGTGGACTGAAAACCCGAAAGGGCGGTCCACGCAAAAGTTAGGGACTCAAAAAAAGAAAGAAACAAAAAGCATGACCACAGAAACGCCAGTTCTTCTGCCAGGTCTATGGATTAACACGTCTCCCCCAGGAAGGGTTTACTCCCCACCGTTTGTTGCATACATCGGGCTTTACCCCGTCAATGTCTTGATATGCCCCAATGGCATCACCCCCAATAAAGATTGCTGAGTGTTTGTACTGCGTCGTCGGTCCACTTTCCATCTTACCTGTCCAGTCTTGTCTCATCAAGTCCATCAGTTATACTATCCCACAAGTCAATCCTCCATACAGTCATACAAGTCGTATTGTCTTACATACATTCATACATTCATGCATATACACATTCGTGCATACACAACATGCACATAACATCATTCAATACATGGTTGCATTAACCACCCTGAGTCTTGTTTTTCACATCAATCAGTCATGAACTTTTTTTTTAACTCTCTTTATCCCCAAGTGTCATCTCCAGTGTGTCTGGTCCAGAGATGTCACCCTCTTTATGCCAAGCGGCAGTTCTTTAACGAACAGCTTGTGCGTACCTTTATTCCTTGTCGTCAATGGCAGTTCGGCAACAACCCGAACAGTTGGCATCTATCTTTTATTCCTTGTCGTCAATGGCAGTTCGGCAACAACCCGAACAGTTGGCATCTATCTTTTATTCCTTGTCGTCAATGGCAGTTTGGCAACAACCCGAACAGTTGGCATTTATCCTTTATTCCTTGTCGTCAATGGCAGTTCGGCAACAACCCGAACAGTTGGCGTCTATCTTTTATTCCTTGTCGTCAATGGCAGTTCGGCAACAACCCGAACAGTTGGCATTTATCTTTTATTCCTTGTCGTCAATGGCAGTTCGGCAACAACCCGAACAGTTGGCATTTATCCTTTATTCCTTGTCGTCAATGGCAGTTCGGCAACAACCCGAACAGTTGGCATCTATCTTTTATTCCTTGTCGTCAATGGCAGTTCGGCAACAACCCGAACAGTTGGCATTTATCTTTTATTCCTTGTCGTCAATGGCAGTTCGGCAACAACCCGAACAGTTGGCATTTATCCTTTATTCCTTGTCGTCAGTGGCAGTTCTTTAACGAGTAGCTTGTGCATTTTCCTATCCAGTCTTTTGTCGTCAGTTGGCCAGTTCGGCTACGTCCCGAGCAACTGACATTTATCTCTTACCTTCCTTAAGCTACCCTCACAATGGTAGTAGGTAAAATATGTCATCTGTCTGTATTAAGCTATCCATACAACGATAGTAGACGGTGTCTCCTTTTATATTACCTCTATTAAGCTATCAATACACGATAGTAGGTAATACATGTCACCTCCTTTAAGCTATCCATACAACGATAGTAGACGGTGTCTCCTTTTATATTACCTCTTTTAAGCTATCAATATACGATAGTAGGTAATACATATCATCTGTCTTCTTTAAGCTGTCATCTTTGTTGATAGTAGACAACTCCTTCCCCAGCGAAACTATGTTATCCCCCAGTGGAGTCGGATCCCTTGCTTTAACAAACTCGGGCATCCTTTGGTTTTGTTTTACCCCCAGTCGGGTCAGCTTCGCCGTCTTGCATTTGCATTTGCATCACGAGCATCTCACTTTTTTTCCTTTTAGGTCCAAAATTGGCGTACTCTGTATTTAAGTCCCTTCGACCCGTCGAATCTAAGATTTTCTCTTCAAATCTCCGGACGAAGAGACTTAAATAGGGGCATCTGTCATACCCCAATTTTTGACCTAAAATTTATTTTTTTACTTTTTACTCGTCTTTTTAGTTCGGAATTTTTCGTCGTCTCAGACGAAATTTCGACAGAGAGGTATTTTAAAATACCTCATTTTTTTAAATTTCGTCCGAGTCCGTCTTTTAGTTTTTATTATTATTTTTATCTTTATTTTTATTCTTGTAAATATTTTATTTGTTATTTTATTTAGCATTTTTATTATTTATTTTTCTTTTCCTTTTTACCTTTTTAAACAGCTGACTTTTTTTTTCATTTATTGTAAGGGAGACTTTGTTAATATTCATTGTGTTTTATTTTATCCATTATTGAGTATTATGGCCACTTATTTTGTCAACTTGTGTTTTATTGAGCATTAGTGGTAGCAATTAGGTTTTAAAAAGGGGATTGAATCAGAACAGGGGGGAAGAGGCAAGGCAAGAAAATCGGATCAGTTACAAACACACAGCATACTTCCTCCCCACACATATCACTCCTCACCACCATCCACTCATTCACTCCACTCACGCACCAAAACAAACCCAGCAATCAAACTACCTCACCCTCACCAGTAAAAAACACACGCCTCACAATCCCACACTCTCCAATCATACACTCCACGCCACCACCTCACCTCCATTTTCGGCCTCCCCTCCCTTCCCACTTCCAACACAACAACAGCAACAACTCGTCACAACCCAAAACTGTCTTCCTCCTCACCCCTAACTCAAACCCGTACAGTCCAAACCACCACAAACCCATACCCTCTCAAACCCACGACCCAATACCATCCCTCCACACAGCCACCAAACACGGCCAGCCCACCATACCCAACAACCCACTCACCACCACAACGGATACACCACGCCCTCTTCCACTCAACCCTCTTCCAACAATCCGAAACCAAACATCTTCCCAACTCACCACTAACCACACGACACTACCACCACAAACAACCCAAACACTCACGGCAACTCTTCCCCTCAATCGCTCACAAACCCAGCCGCGCGCCTTTCCTCTCCCTCCACCAACCAGACACACACGCAGCCTCCTCCTCCTCCACAGCCCTCACCTAGACACACGACCCTAACACCACAACAGCCCACGGTCTCCCAAACCCTAGATTCGGCCAGGCAGTTTTGAAGAGGAAGAGAGAACACAGAGAAGAAGAAGAGAGGAAAGGTTTGGGAAATGAATAAAGAAAACCGGCCATTTATTTTATAAACACCGAACCGGTTCGGTTCGCTTAAACCGGACCGGTCCGGTTTCCTTTCTTCAGCCCCTTTGCTTTGGGCTCACTTCAGCCCAGTTCCCCCTTCTTTCCATCTTTTCTGACTCTTCCCTACACACCCCTCTCCTGCTTTCTGAAACCCCTCCTTTTTACTCTATTTTCTTTTTCTTTCTTTGCATTTATTTATTTTCTTGCATAGTTTTTTTTTATTATTCATGATTCCTCTGCACTTTTATTTTTATTACCTCATGCATTTCATTTTTTTTTTTATTGTTATGTAGCATATTTAGTTATTGTTCTTGCATCTCATGCATCTTTATTTATTTTACTCTCTTTTAGCATATTTATTTAGCGCATTTGCAATTTTATTTCATGTTATTAGAATGTAATTAGGATCAATGTAAATCATAAATGAAAATTTGCACTGACACTCGCACTTTATTTATTTTGCTTTACGTCTTTTTTTATTTATATCGCTTTATAAAAAAAATACAAAAATATTAGGTTAGTTTAATTTTAAAGGGTTTCATGGTGATCCAACGTCACCACGGAATTTCCTCGCGTTTAGTTTTTTAGTTATATTTTTAGTCTTAGTCCATATTCAAAAAATAACAAAAAAATTCAAATAATCAAAAATCAAAAAATCTTTTCTTAATAAACCTTGATTTTCAATCAAGTGTCCGTTTTTTTTCTTTTATTTTCTTTAAATAACCATTAATCTACTTTAATAACACTTTAATCATTTTCAAAAATAAAAAACACAAACCAATTTCATTTTGCCGCTTGACCTTTATTTTATTTTTAAACCTTTTTTAAAAAAAAAAACAAATAAAAAACATCAAACAAATCAAACGTCATTTTTTACCCCGAACTACGAGGTTTTGATCCCTCACGGGTACGTAGGCAGAGGACCCTGTCCTTCCAAATCATAAAAATACAAAAAAAAAAACATTTTCTTTTTTTCACTACTTTAATTTTGTCTCTTAAAAAATAAGCAAGTTATAGCCAAAATAAATAAATAAAATCAAGAGGTTCTCGTAGAGTACTACGAACGTTTAGGGTGCTAACACCTTCCCTAAACGTAACTAACCCCCGAACCCTAATTTTTAAAAAACGTGGTAATTTAGAACTTTTTTCCACTTTTCTTTAAAAAAAAAATTAAAAGTTCAGTCGTGAAATAAAATTAGTGAGTCAACGCTAATCAATAGCTTGATCTCCGAAAATCACCGCGACAACCAACAAGACCGGAGCACCCCAAGGTGATACACTGGGTCTAATAAAATGCTTTTGGATTAATTCTTCGAGTTGAGACTTTAGCTCTTTCAGCTCCGTGGGCGACATTCTGTACGGTGCCACAGATACTGGCTCCGCTCCTGGAATCAAATCAATCGAAAACTCCACCTCACGCTCTGGAGGCAGATTAGATACTTCTGAAGGGAAAACATCTAAGTATTCGTTCACAACAGGAATATCACTGGGGCTTAACTCTGATTCTGAGGCCACAGTGAGCATAACATAAAATCTTTTATCTTGTGCACAAATGAATTGAATTAGCTGATGGGTGCGATTAATCAATTCAGACAGAGCCACACCTTCCGCCGTATCACTGGTCGGCATATAAATACTTTTCTCTGAACATCCAATATACACATGGTTAGCGGAGAGCCAATCCATGCCTAATATCACATCCAGTTGCTCCATCGGGAGACATACTAAGTCAACATAATAAGTTTTACTGGACACAGTGATAGGACAGTTTTCACAAACATACTTCGCTTCAATTCCGCCCTCAGTAGCGGTAGTTACTAACATTGGAGGATTCAACGGAGACAAAGATAATTGAAGCGTCTCCACACATTTATATGAAATAAAAGAGCATGAAGCGCCACAATCAAAAAGAACTTTTACTGGGTATGAGCCAAGATAACACATACCGGCAATCAGGTCTTCATTCGCCAAGGCCTTTGCACCATCAAGGGAATACACTCTTCCTCTGCTAGTTGTAGTACCTTCGGCTGGTCCTTTACCACGTCTATTTGGACATTCATGTATGAAGTGCCCAGGTTGCTTACACCCGTAACAGACACCCATACCCATCATACATTCACCTTTGTGGGACTTCCCACACTTCCTGCAAGCAGAATATACTGAGGTCGGACTAGATTGTTTTCCTCTTTGCGGCGATCCCTTTGGCTTCAGTTTGTCATGATACTTATCCTGCATCCTGCTCTTCCTTCTTTCAAAAGCTACTGATCTTTCCTTTGAAGTCTTTGCAAGTCCTGCTTCGACCACTAAACTGTCATGTACCAATTCATCGTAACTTGCAGTTCTTTGGAGACTTACTGCAGTATCGATCTCGCCTCTCAAGCCTCGTTTATACTGATTCATTTTCCACACTTCGTTCTCAGCATATTCGTTATGTGTAGAATAATAGGACAGCTCCTCAAACTTCTTGGTGAATTCAGCCACTGACATGCTACCCTGTTTCAATTCTAAGAACTCTTGCTCCTTCTTTACCTTATAGGACAAAGGTAAATATTTCTCCAACATTACCCCTTTGAAGTTCTCCCAATTCACTTCCACACCATTGGCTTCCATCCGGCGCTGAGCAGATTCCCACCAGTCTTCCGCTGCGCCTCTGAGTTGGTTTGTGGCATAGACCACTTTGTCCTCTTCTGAGCATTCGGCCATTCTAAAGATCTTCTCCATCTGCTTAATCCACTTTCTTGCTTCTTGAGGTTCACCTTCTCCGTTGAACTCCGGAGGGTGATGCCTATTATACTCCCGGAACACGGGATTGCCAATTACTGGGGGAGGTGGTTGTGGTTGTGGATGGAAACCCTGCCCCTGTTGCATCATTTCCATCCATTGTTGTTGAGCTTGGGCCTGTTGCTGGGATTGCTGTTGCATCATCAGCATCATCTGCTGATACTGTAACGCATTCTGAGCTTGTTGCTCTTGGTATTGCTGCTGCCAGGCCTGCTGTTGTTGCATCATCTGTTCCCATGAATTCAAACTGGATCCTCCACTTTCATCACTAGCTTGATTGGCACGAGGTCTACCTCTTCTTCTCCCAGACATCTTATCCTAGCTGTCATATACAAGTCAAAGTGATCAGTTTTAACTGAACATAACATCTAGAATAATGTCCTGGATCCAAGAGGTCCACAAACTTGGATTGTACTTTAATGACCCAAGGCACGGTCTGAATCGACCTGCTCTGATACCAAATTGTAACACCCATATAGAGATTGCCTAGGATCTCTTACGAGTATTAAAATTTCGTACCGGATACATTAAATACAATACAGAAAGTTGTTTATTAATTATACAAAGCATATGTCTTTGATACAATCCATAATCCGATACAAAATATTTTCATAATATACATCATGATACACTATTCTTATACAAATGTCCAAATAATAAAGCATAAGCAGCATGATCAATCCGTAGCTTTCTCTTTACCTTTTCTTCGTGCTACCTGCGAGGAACCTGCACCAGAAGGAAAGGGATGAGACATAACGTCTCAGTGAGCTCCTACCCTACCTACTGTTGGCAACCACGGGGGTAACCTAGGGTCGCCGTGCCTACTTTGGCAATCTTGGGGATACCTATGATCGCCGTCTTTCTTTACTTAATTCGCGATCGGGGGAAAACCTAGGATCGCTGCTTGTCTTTAACATTCTCATCAGGTGCTAACCACACTTATGCTCAGTGGTCTTAGGGACAACCTATGACCACTTACTGTGACTAGGAACTAAATGTCCTATTCCTCAATACATTAATAAATAAACTTATCTTCATTCATATCTTAAGTTAGCAGTTAGGGTTGAACAAACATAACATTATCTTGGTTCGTTTTACGGAGTGCATCCGGGTGGAGTAACCCCGAAGTACAACTCCCTTCTTACCGGTGAAAATTCCTATCATATCAGGCTAACACCGGACTCCTCTTATTTGTGTGGCTGCTCTCGCGAGCGGTAACTTCACCGTCCCAGCTGCCATTTAAGGCGGGTAACTTCACGGGGACCCCCTGTATACTAACTGACGAGCAGACAGGAGACACATTACTTTTTAAGACTTGGATGTGTAGCTGCCCTCACGAGCGGTAACTTCACCGTTCCGGCTGCCATTAAAGGCGGTAACTTCACAGGAACCCCTCGCATACTAACTAGCGAGCATACGAGAGACACATCAAGCCATCTTAATAATTATTCATCATTCTTAAGTTCTTAACCTATATAGGTTCATCATCATAATATTCTTAGATTCGTGAATACCGAATCGAGTTCATAACATTGCCTGTAAGGGTTAAACCCTAATCTAGTTGCTTGCCTTCACTATAACTACTTAGGGATTAAGAAGCCCCCTCTTAGCATGGTACCTTTCCTCACTTATACTTCATCTATACATTCCCCAAAAGTTGGGTCTTCCAATGCCTAAGAGCATCACTTAATCACTACTAATCGTTATGAAGTCCGAGGTAGCGTTGGAAAGCCGGAGTGGTGCGAGAAAGGATGAAAAAACAACATAATCTGCCTATGCTCACATCGTGTCACGATTTGGAAATCGTGACACGATTTTCTACCCAGAAAATCGTTTGGTCCCTGCCTGTGAAATCGTGACACGATTGGAAAATCGTGACACGATTTTACCTGCAGTTAGACAGCATTTGGCAAGTTTAAAACGTGGTTTTGCACCATTTCAGCTTATCCAACATACCCAAACATCATAACATGTTTAAGGATCATTTTCTATATCATATAGCCAGTATACATCATGATTAATCAAGGATTAACTTGGAAAGGCATTTAGGTACTAAAAACCCTAAACTAGATAATTAAGCTGTAAACTTTCAAAACTTACTTAAACGGGTTCTAAAACCCTGTGGAGCTCACCTTAATCCACAATTTGGTGCTGATTACACTTGATCTCCAAAGCCCTAAGTTTCTCCAACTCTAACTCTTCCTTTGTTCTTCCTTGTTCCTCTTTTTTTTTCACTTATTCTAGCTTTCTACTCAAGCTTCCTTGCAAGTGTTTTCTTACTAGGTTTTTGAATGAAGTTTGGAGGGATGATGGCAAGGTGAGATGGGCGTGTAAGATGAGGAGGGGAAAGGGGAAAATCTGAATTTGTGAGAGTGAAATGAAGGAATGGTTATGGAAATAAATATCTTTTCCCTTTTCTAATTAATCTTCCCTTTTGCCTTATTTACAAGTTTGCCATCTCACTTAATCACTTATTTTCTTGCTTGCTTCTCAAGTTTCTAGCACAGATAAACGCTACATACAAGCGGGATATTACAAATGGGTATGGCACAAAAGGTCGGGACATGCTAACTGGAGACTCATCTCTAAGCTTAACAAGTTGCAACTGGTCAGAGGCTTACCAAACATTAACTATCACTCAGATGCTCTCTGTGGAGCATGCCAGATAGGAAAAATTGCTAAAACCTCTTTTAAATCCAAAAACATTGTTTCTACCTCCAGACCCTTAGAACTGCTTCACATTGATCTGTTTGGTCCTGTTGGAACAACATCAATCAATGGGAAGAAGTATGGGTTAGTAATTATTGATGATTACAGTAGGTGGACTTGAGTTAAATTCCTAAGAACCAAAAATGAAACATATGATGTGTTCAACAAATTCTGCAAACAAGTACAAACAGAAAATGATTTGAAAATTTTAAAAGTTAGAAGCGATCATGGTGGTGAATTTGAAAATGAACCATTTGTAACTTTTTGTTAAGATCATGGAATTCTCCATGAGCTCTCTTCTCCTAGAACTCCACAACAAAATGGAGTTGTAGAGAGAAAGAACAGATCTTTGCAAGAAATGGCCAGAACCATGATTCATGAATCTAAAATTGCTAAGTACTTTTGGGCAGAAGTTGTTAACACAGCATGTTATATTCAGAACAAAATATATATAAGACCAATTCTGAATAAAACAACATATGAATTATTTAAAGGAAGAAAGCCAAGTATTTCTTATTTTCATCAGTTTGGATGTACATGTTACATTCTGAATAATAAAGTCCACCTAAAGAAATTTGATGCTAAGGCTCACAAGGGTATCTTTTTAGGATACTCTGAGAGATCTAAAGCATACAGAGTGTACAATTCTAAAACACATGTTGTTGAAGAATCAATACACATTAGGTTTCATGATAAGAAGCCTGGTAATAAAATACCAGAGCTAGTTGAGAGTTTTGCAGATATAAGGCTCTCAGTGGACCCTTCAGAACCTGAACAGAGTTCTGAGTCTAAAGAAAGTCCAGAAGCTGAAAATACTGCAGAAGCTGAAAAACTCTCAGATGCTGACACTCCTCCTGAAGCCAATCAAGATCAAAATGGTTCTGAACATGCACTTGAAGATTCTTCAGAAGCAAATCCACCCAGAACCTCATTCAAGTACAAGTCTTCACATCCTGAAGAGTTGATCATTGGAAACAAGGACAGTCCAAGAAAGATCAGATCAGCATTCTGTCAGAATGACTCCTTAATTGGACTACTGTCAATGATTGAACCTACAACAACTGATGAAGCACTTGCAGATGATGGATGGATTGTGGCTATGCAAGAAGAACTCAACCAGTTTCAAAGAAATGATGTTTGGGATTTAGTTGCAAAACCAAATCACAAGAACATCATTGGAACAAAATGGGTGTTCAGAAACAAGTTGAATGAACAAGGAGAAGTGATCAGAAACAAAGCTAGACTGGTTGCTCAAGGCTACAATCAGCAGGAAGGAATAGACTACACTGAAACATTTGCTCCAGTTGCAAGACTGGAAGCAATCATGTTACTTCTTTCCTATGCAGTTAATCATAATATCATCTTATATCAAATGGATGTTAAGAGTGCCTTTTTAAATGGAGTTATTTCTGAAGAAGTATATGTCAAACAACCTCCTGGTTTTGAAGATTTAAAAAATCCAGATTTTGTTTTTAAACTTAAGAAATCATTATATGGTCTGAAACAAGCTCCCAGAGCTTGGTATGAGAGACTAAGTAATTTCTTACTTAAAAATGATTTTGTAAGAGGACAAGTTGACATTACACTTTTCAGAAAGACACTTAAGAAAGACATCTTAATTGTGCAAATCCATGTTGATGATATTATATTTGGTTCTACTAATGTCATTATTTGCAAAGAATTATCTAAGTTAATGCAAGATGAATTTGAAATGAGCATGATGGGAGAATTGAAATTCTTTCTTGGAATTCAAATCAACCAATGCAAAGATAGAGTGTATGTTCATCAATCTAAATATACAAAGGAGCTTCTAAAGAAGTTCCAGCTTGAAGATTGTAAATTGATGACAACACCAATGCATCCAACCTGTAATTTAAGCAAAGAAGACACTAGCTCAAAGGTAGATCAGAAGCTCTACAGAGGTATGATTGGTTCTCTGTTATACTTAACAGGTTCTAGACCAGATATTTTGTTTAGTGTATGCTTGTGTGCAAGACTCCAATCAGATCCTAGAGAATCTCATATGACTGCTGTCAAGAGAATCTTCAGGTATCTGAAGGGAACAACTAATCTTGGACTTCTGTATAAGAAATCCTTATATTATAAGCTGGTTGGATTCTGTGATGCTGATTATGCTGGGGACAGGATTGAAAGAAAATCCACCAGTGGAAATTGTCAATTCCTTGGTGAGAATCTGATATCCTGGGCCATCAAAAGACAATCAACTATTGCATTGTCAACAGCAGAAGCAGAATACATCTCAGCTGCAAGTTGTTACACACAACTGCTCTGGATGAAACATCAGTTGGAAGACTATCAGATTCATAAAAACAACATTCCTATTTTCTGTGATAATATTGCTGCAATCTGTTTGTCTAAAAATCCAATTCTACATTCAAGAGCCAAGCATATTGAAATTAAACATCATTTTATTAGAGATTATGTTCAGAAGGGAGTTTTGGATATTCAATTCATTGATACTGATCATCAATGGGCTGATATATTTACAAAACCCCTCACAGAAGACAGATTTAATTTTATTAAAAAGAATCTGAACATGCATTTCATCTCTTAAAAATTGCTTGACTCTGAATAGAAACTGAGAATCTGAAGTTCAGCAAAAGCTAAGACTTAACAGACACTCACTTTGAGAGTCTGAAGAAAGTTCAGCTTCTGAAAACATCAGAGACTAAGTTTAAGAATTTGAATTTTTGACTTCTGATAAAACTCATTATAAGTGGACACTTTACACGTGGCCTACTAATGAGAGTGAATCTGTACAGTTGTCTAACACTTAGTCAGAAACTGATAAGTTATAACTGCTGGGCTGTGATGAATTAAGCCTTGAAAGTTGTACTTTGCACCCTCCTAAAGTCATCAATGTGCAGTGTGTTTAAATGTTTTTCTGTTTCTGAAAAGTTTTAACAAACACACTCAAAACACAGTTTTCAGTTTTCATCTTATGTGTTCAGTTTTTCAGACCCAGATTAAAAACGCTCAAACAATTCTGTCTGAAACAGTTCAGCAGTACTTAACAAAATGTTCTGAACAATTATTTGTGTAACAGTTCAGCAGTTCTGAACAAAATGTTCTGAACAATTGTTTTTGAAACAGTTCAGTGGTACTGAACATAATGCTCTGAACATTTTTATCTCACATTCTAACTCTCTTAAATTCTTGAATTTTCTTTTTGTTGATGACAAAAGGGGGAGTAAAAAGTAACAAGTAATTCAGGCTCTGAGCTCAAAATATAAGTTAATTTCTGATAATTAATTAATTTGTGAAAACAGCTTTTAATCTCTTAGCCTCTGAATTAAATTATGTGAGATATATTGAATTTTCAATTCTGTGAATTAAACTGAATTTAAATAACTTGGATAACTCAAGGGGAGCTTACAAACCTCACCTTGTGAATTATCAGACTTAGGGGGAGCTTACAATCCTCAAACCCTGAAGTCAGTTTGTTATTTAAATTCTGAATGTATTTACACTTTGATTTTTCATCTGTTTGATTTAAATGGAATTTAATTAACCTGGATAAGACTCAGGGGGAGCTTACAAACCTCAGACCCTGAAGTCAACTTGTTAATTAAATTAACAACAATTTTCTATTAATGCTTATGTTTGTCATCATCAAAAAGGGGGAGATTGTTGAAACAAAATGTATGAACAACTCTCTTTTGAGTTTTGATGATAACAAAGTGTTAAAAAGAAAATTGGTTATGCTAATGCTTGATTCTAGTGTGCAGAACCATGTACTTAAAGATTGATATCTAACAATGATCCTGAAAGAACAAGTTAAGAGCAAGAAGGAAAATATAGAAGCTAGTGTTGCAAAGCTGAAGAAAATCAGCATCTGAAGAAGTGCTTCTAAAAGCAGTGTCTAAAGGCAGCGTCTGAAGAAGAGCTTCTGAAGAAGTGCGTCTGATGAACAGTGTGTCTGAAGGCCTGCTTCTGAAGAAGTGCGTCTGATGAACAGTGCGTCTGATGCCAGCTTCTGAAGACTGTGTCTGATGAACAGTGCGTCTGATGCCAGCTTCTGAAGAACTGTGTCTGAAGACAGCTTCTGATTAACAGTGTCTGAAGCCAGTTCTGAAGTCTAAGTTTTAAAGAAAAGCAACTGTCACTGTCAACAGTAAAGCACTGTACAGTCAGAACAGCTCAATGCAACAGTTGCCTCCTTGGAAGAAACACGCAGCCAGCTTTTAAGGAAACAATTCAAAATTGTTGTGCTCTGTTTTCTGGTTTGCGCACACAATGACAGGGATGAATTAAATGTTGGATGTAGCTTCTAATGCAACGGCTCTTTTGCTAAAACTGGCTCTTCTCTACAACTCTTAATTCCTCTATAAAAGATTGAAGTTTTGAAGAAGAACTAAAAGACTCATATACTGAAAACGTGATACTCTGTTTTCTGATACGCAAATCTGCCAAGACTGAAAGTCATCAAAACAACTTAGAAATTCTTACAAACTTCTTATCTTTGAATTTCTTAAGTTTAGAGTCTTAAATCTGTGTTGTATTTTTTGAACACCACTGATAGTATATCAAGTGTTCAACTCAAACTTATTTCTTTTGTAAAATCTGTTTGATTCAAAGTCTTAGACTGTGTGTCTAAGCAAAGAAGTCTCTTACTTTGTGTTTGAGCATAGGAAGTCTCTTACTTAGTGTTTGAGCAATTGGAAGTCTCTTACTTTGTGTTTGAGCATAGGAAGTCTCTTGCTTTGTGCTTGAGCAATTGTAATCTTTGTGATTATAGTGAAAATCTCTTGTAAGTAACAAGGGGACTGGACTACTTCCGGGTTGTGGAAGGAACCATGATAAACTTCTATGTCTCTCTCTCTCATTTACTTTATACCCGCTGCAAACAACTCTGAAAATAGTTTCAGAATCTGATCAACATTTGATTTTGAACTAAACATAGTTTTTGAGAAAGAATAGAAAAAGCCAACACAATTCAACCCCCCCTTCTTGTGTTTATCTCACCTTCAATGACTATTTTCAAAATCAAAATTAATTTAGTGTTTCTATTAAATAACTTTTTATTTTATATGCAAAAGACTGTTCAATGTTTTCACCACACTCGTTGTAGATTTTATGTATTTATATCTCAATAAACAAATTTTTATATACATATGTGAGAAAGTTGATACGAAAATTTTTTGGAAACTCATGACTATATTCAAAATATCAACATTAATGTAGTGTGTCTATTAAAAAAAATCATTTTATATTTAAAACAAAGTTAAATATTTAAACCGCACTCGTTGAAGATTTTATATGTTTGTGTATCCAGAAAAAAGTTATGTATCGGTATGTGATAGTCGATATGATAACATTTTGAAAACTCGTGACTATTTTCAAAATATCAACATTAATGCAATGTTTCTATTAATTAAATTTTTATTTTATATGCAAAACATTGTTCAATGTTTACACCGTTCTCGTTGGAGATGTTAAATGTTTATATCTGCATAAACAAAATTTATATACATGTAATATCCCGCTTCAGACTCAAGTATTTATCAATGGTGAGACGATGTGTCAGAGATATTTTTAGGAATGACATTTTTGTAATTTTGGGGGTTTAGGCTATAAAAGCCATTTACCCCAAAATCCTCTCATAATCTTTGCCACTTCCTCTCTCTAAACAACTCATCTCCCTTCTCTCTACTCCACCTCTCACGCCACCCTCTCTCCATCTCTCCATAAATCATCAAACTTCCATCTCAATTACTCCATCTTCATGCAAGCTCACCTTTAGGAATTGTTGGAACAAGAAAAGCTAGAGGAATCAAGAAAGGAAGGAAGAAAACAAGTTAGGGTTTGAGGGAAAAAGCTTGGCAAGGAATCAAAGCAATTGCTAGGAGAGTTCCAATAGATATAGAACCCACCTTGGGCAAATTTGGATAATAATCCCTTTATTTGAAAGTTTGTTCAATTGTGCCCTAATTTCCCAATGATTGCCAAATCCTTGTTTATCTATGATTCAAGTCATCAATTTATAGTTGTAAATCATTCCTAATGCTGTTATGATGCTTAGGTAAGACTGGATACGTCAAATTGGTGAAAAATCATGTTTTGAACATTTTCTGTGCTGTCAAACTCGCCCGGCGAGCTCGTGGCGAGCTTGTAGTGAGTTTCATCAGATAAGTTCTGGACCAACTCGCCATGGCGAGATGTAGCTCGCTGGGCGAGTTAAGACAGTTCCTCCATGGCTGTTGTGCTTCGTTCAGTGAGCTGCGTGCGCGTCGGGTGAGACATTTGGTAACCATTTTCAATGAAAACCTTAATTTCCTAAGAAAAGCACCATTTTGACATATCCGAGAGGTTTATAACATTTAAGGAATAGGTGAACAAGAATTCGGCAACGCATTAAGGGTACAAGGGTAAAGGTTAGAGGAACAAGAAATTATTACAGATGGGATAATAAGCCCTAAGTATGACATATGACAACGATATGTCTAGAACCTATAATAGGTTAGCAAGAATAGAGATGTATTCAGTTAAGGGTACGAGAGTACTAGGAATGTATTTCAACATACAAAGATTCAGATAAGAATAGTATCAGATAAGTTTAAGGGTTTAGATTTCCAGGATACCCTTGACCAGGCTAAATAGATTGTACCTTAGACAGTGGTACAAGACTAGTAACAGATATTATCAGGAATTATATATATATATATATATATATATATATATATATATATATGTTGGCAAGTCGTGGCACAAGCACGCTTCAGATTTATTCTAGATAGGTCAGCCCATTAGGGAACCTCACACACACACACACACACACACACACAGGATGTGCCTCAGTTGTTCACGTCAGAGTGACATTGAGGATACGTGTATCAGTTCAGGATAAAATATTAGGAATAATTAATTATCAGGTTAAATTGTGTGTCTTCTGTGCTCTCGTCAGGTAGAGACCACAGGGGGTTCCGGATACAGATGGAACGGGCAGGAACTTTCCGCGAGGATAACCACACACACAGGCAAGAGGAGTCCTGTGACTAGCCTCATATAGGAATTTTCACCGGTTATCAGGGGAATGTACTTCGGGGTTACTCCACTCGAAGGCATTCCGTAAAATCAACTCAGATAATAATGTTTGTTACACGCTAACATACTAACATAATAATATTAGGAAAATACTTTATTATGTTCAGACAGGTATCAGTTATCAGGTATTAGGTATCGGTTATCAGACAATGATCCTAGTTTTCCCCTCGATCGCTAAGTTAGCAGTTTGTAGTCTAGTTATCATGACTACACAGTATAGCAGGCATGGGCAGGTATAAACCCGATATGGGATGAGTTTAGTGCTTGGCGATCGTAGGTTTCCCCGAGATTGCCAACAGTTAGTGCATGGTGACCCTAGGTTTCCCCGAGGTTGCCAACAGTAGGTTGGGTGGAGCTCATTGAGACATTATGTCTCATCCCAATCCTTCTGATGTAGGTACGCAGGTAAGCAAGAGGTTCGTGATGAAGTTTATCAGGAGACGCTGAGTGGAGTGCAATGGCTCGTCATGTACCAGCTCAGGAGTTTGCCAAAAATCTTGTACATGTATTTTAATGGTATTTGGTTAATTGTATAAACGAGCCAATTTGTACTCATTCAGTTGTATTATATTATTATTGAAAATTTTAATGTATCCAGTATCAGTTTAATGCGCATGCTAATATTCTAGATAAAATTAGTATGGGTGTTACAATACATATATGAGAAAGTCGATATGATAAAATATTGGAAACTCAAGATTATTTTCAATATATAAACATCAATGTAGTGTTTCTATTAAATAAATTTTTATATGCAAACGATTGTTCAATGTTTGCACCGCACCCGTTGCAGATTTTATGTACTTGTATCTGCATAAACAAATTTTTATATACATATATGAGAAAGACGATATGATAAATTTTTGAAAACTCATAACTATTTTCAAAATCAAAATTATTGTAGTGTTTATATTAAATAACTTTTTATTTTATATACAAAAGACTGTTCAATGTTTGCAGCACACTCGTTGTAGATTTTATGTACTTATATTTGCATAAACAAATTTTTATATACATATATGAGAAAGTCGATATGAAAAAAATTTGGAAACTCATGACTATATTCAAAATATCAACATTAATGTAGTGTGTCTATTAAAAAAAATCATTTTATATTTAAAACACAGTTAAATATTTAAACCGTACTCGTTGAGGATTTTATATGTTTGTGTATCCAGAAGAATTTTTATATACCGATATGTGATAGTCGATATGATAAATTTTTTAAAACTCGTGACTATTATCAAAATATCAACATTAATCCAATGTTTCTATTAATTAAATTTTTATATTATACGCAAAATACCGTTCAATGTTTGCACCGCACCCGTTGCAGATTTTATGTACTTATATCTGCATAAATTTTTTTTATATACATATATGAGAAAATCGATATGATAAAATTTTGGAAACTCGTGACTATTTTCAAAATATCAACATTAATGTAGTGTGTCCATTAAATTAATTTTTATTTTATATTTAAAACACCGTTAAATATTTAAACCGCACTCATTGATGATTTTATATGTTTATATATGCAGAAGAAATTTTTTATGTATCGATATGTGATAGTCGATATGATAAAATTTTGAAAAACTCGTTACTGTTTTCAAAATATCAACATTAATGTAGTGTTTCTATTAATTAAATTTTTATTTTATAAGCAAAACATTGTTCAATGTTTGCACCACTCCCGTTGCAAATTTTAAATGTTTATATCCGTAGAAACAAATTTTATATACATATATGAGAAAGTCGATATGATAAATTATTGGAAACTCATGATTATTTTCAATATATAAACATCAATGTAGTGTTTTCTATTGAATAAATTTTTACTTTATATGCAAAACATCATTCAATGTTTGTTGGATGAACATAAAATTAAGGAGATCGTGAGTTTTAATAAGGACGATTATGAAATTTTTCTGGACTTGGATTTTTATATATTGTTAGTAGATAGTTATCCGCGGAAAATGGTTACACTTGTGATTATCTATAATTAATTTTTTAAAAAAACAAATAAACTAGTTTCATAGTTATCCGTGAAAATTAGTGATTATCAGTAATTAATTTTTTAAAAAACAAATAAATTAAATTTTATAAAATGATCACTATGCACATAAAATTAAAGAGATCATGAGTTTTAATAAGGACGATTATGAAATTTTGCTGGACTTCAATTTTTATATATTGTTAGTAGATTAATTACGGATAATGGTTATCACAAATGTAACCAATTTCCACGTATAACTATGAAACTAATTTATTTGTTTTTTTAAAAATTAATTACTGATAATAGTCATATCTACTAACAATATATAAAAATCGAATCTACTAACAATGTATAAAAATCAAAGTACATCAAAATTTCATAATCGTCCTTATTAAATCACATGATCTCCTTAATTTTATGTGCATAATGGTCATTTTGCAAAATTTAATTTACTTGTTTTTTAAAAAATTAATTACGGATAATGGTCATCACAAGTGTAACCAATTTTCACGGATAACTACGAAACTAATTTATTTGTTTTTTTCAAAATTAATTACTGATAATAGTTATATCTGCTAACAATATATAAAAATCGAAGATCAGGAAAATTTCATAATTGTCCTTATTAAAACTCATGATCACCTTAATTTTATAATCGTCCAGCAAACATTGAAAGGTGTTTTGCATATAAAATAAAAATTTATATTCAAAACATTTAAAATATTTAATCATATCGACTTTCTTATGCATGTATATAAAAATTTGTTTATGCAGATATAAACATTTAAAATCTGCAACGGAAAAGATGCAAATATTAAACGGTGTTTTGCACATAAAATAAAAATTTAATTAATGGAAACACTGCATTAGTGTTGATATTTTGAAAATAGTCACATGTTATCAAAATTTTATCATATCGACTAGCATATATCGGTGCATAAAAATTTTCTTTTACATATATAAGCATATAAAATTCTCAACGAGTGCGGTTTAAATATTTAACGATGTTTTAAATAAAAAATAAAAATTTATTTAATAGACACACTACATTAATGTTGATATTTTGAAAATAGTCACGAGCTCCTTAAATTTTATCATATCGACTTTCTCATATAAACATATAAAATATTTTATCATATCGACTTTCTCATATATGTATATAAAAGTTTGTTTAAGCAGATATAAGTACATAAAATCTGCAACGGGTGCGATGCAAACATTGAACAGTCTTTTGCATATAATATAAAAAGTTATTTTATAGAAACACTACATGAATTTTGATTTTGAAAATAGTCATGAATTTCAAATCACATTGACTTTCTCATATATGTATATAAAAATTTGTTTATGCAGATATAAGTACATAAAATCTGCAACGGGTGCGGTGCAAACATTAAATAATGTTTTGCATATAAAATAAAAAGTTATTTAATAGAAACACTACATTAATTTTGATTTTGAAAATATTCATGTATTTTTAAAATTTTATCATATCGACTTTCTCATATATGTATATAAAAATTTATTTATGCAGATATAAGTACATAAAATCTGCAACGAGTGCGACGTAAACATTGAACAATATTTTGCATATAAAATAAAAAGTTATTTAATAGAAACACTCCATCAATTTTGATTTTGAAAATAGTCATGACTTTTCAAAATTTTATCATATCAACTTTCTCAAATATCTACATAAAAATTTGTTTTTGCATGTATAAACAAATAAAATCCATGACTGATGTGACTCAGCTATTTAACAAATTTTTGTATATATAAGAGAAAAATATTTAATAGAAACATTACATTAATACTCATAATTTTCATTTAATATTTATAAACATTCTACAATATTAATAATCTAATTATTTTTTTTATATAATTATCGCAATGTTTCTTAACCTGTGCGAAAGCACGGGTCTTTTACCGGTTCACATAAAAGGACAAAGAAATCTCATAAGTTAGTCTTTTTATAATAGTAAGTGATGGAGATAGTAAATTGTCACACTTGAAAAAACATGAGTAGCTGTTATCTAACGATGCAAAAAGAAATAAAGTTGACATAATGACTGATGCTCATTTCTACTCAGTCGGTACATACATAGTCAGTGCAATTGATGCCTTTGGTCCTAAAATTCACAACACACTAAAAATTTCAAACTTCAAAGTTGGCATTGAATTGAAGATTGCTGCAGCAATTATGCAGCTTCCAACTACCCCCTCAAATTGCTCCTTTCAAAGTTCATCCTGTGAGACATGGAAACGTACATCTAATTAGAGCAGAGCAATGAAAACGATATTGACCCTTATCCAAAAAAAGAAAAAAAGTAAAGTTGAGAGATGGTGTAGCTCAACATTTTCATAAATTTTCAATGGTCAATCTCATAAATGGATTTACAAAATTTTATGTGCAATGTTTTTTTTCTTTTTATGTTAACCCTCTAGTTCTCAGAGAAAAAGGGTCGTAATAATTTAAAGTTCGGCTAAAAGATAAATAAAGTCCGACAACAAAATGTTTGATCCAAGAATTTTATATACAATACTCATTGCAGTATGGTTACATCTCAGAAATTGATGGAATTTTCAGTAATATATACTCCCTCCGTCCCAAATTGTATGACGTTTTGGGCATTTCACACGTATTAAGAAATATAATTAATTTTGTGTGAGAAAGAGATATTATGAGTTGTTTTACAAAATTGTCCTTAATAAATGGTATGGAAAATATAAATTAAAGAATTGAAAAAAAATAGAGTAATAAATAGCTAAGGATATAGTAGGAAAAATTACATTAATGTTTCATTGGTATTGTAAAGCGACATATAATTTGGGACAAATATTTTTTTTCAAAGCGACATACAGTTTGGGACGGAGGGAGTATATTTTTATATTTTATAGTTATACGTATTTAGCACACCAATAATTGTCTTGTCATGATGCTCCATTGCCACTGTTTATTTTCAATCATTGCATGTTTTGTCGTTTTTCCATTATTTAAGGTGCTGAACAAAATTCAAACTTTAGTACTTTATCAAATGGCCTTTGTGGGTAGGTTACACTTACAAGGTACTCCTCCGGTGGTTCAAAATATAAGCAAATCATTAATAATTTTGTTTGTTGGTTGGTAACGAAGTGACAAACATGACTATAAACTCAAACGCAAAATGAAAGATTCTATATTCGAATCCTGAGACACCACTGAAAATATTCAGCCTAACAATGTCGGTATTACCAATTGTGCTAGGCCTTACGAATCTCTCTCAAAATAAATTTAACATTAACATTTTGTATATAAGAAACGTAAATTTTTTTATTAAAAGAAATGTAACTTTTTAATTACATAAAAAGTTAAATTATTGTATAATAATAACTATAATATATTTTTCTTAAAAAGTGTGAGGTAGTTTGTTGTATTTTGTGTTACTTTTGCTTAGGGTCTTTCTTTATCAAAAAAATAAAAATAAAAAGGCAGGCAGGGTCATTGTTCTATTGAAAAGGTTGATTTTGAAATGAGTGACAAGGAGATATGTGCAAATTGTCAAAACCAGCTCATTCTTAGCAATTCCAGTAGGAACATGAGAAAACAATACCACATAACGAGACATCCAAGTATACAATAAAAAAGTGGTAGATTCTTGGCTTACATGTCCATAATCATCCATGTATTCGTGGGGATCCGGCTGCAAAACAAAGTCCTCAAATCAGATTTCATGGCCAATATGTAGTAATTGATCATAAACCCAATTAATTGAAGACCCAAAAAATTACATGAATTGGACTGGGAGTTCAAGAAAGATAAAAAAGAAAACTAATCTTCAGTTCTTGATTACACATTTAAGGCAGTCATGCAATTTGTATCGTTGATTCAAGATTGAATAACTCATATTTTGACTTTGGTAAATCAGGTTCAACCAAATGATTGGACTCAAACCCGAGTTCGATGTAACAATTCTTGACCAGGCTATATACTTACCTCACTGCCGAACTCCGGTGAACCAGGGCCCCTTCCCCCGGAACCGGAGGTTTAACACTAAAAAAACAGGTTCAAAGACCTAAGTAAGAATTTGAGTTGTCCTGTCTTGGTCCAATGGTCCAGATCGGCGACTATGTAGTCATGTGAATGGAAGGAATTAACGTCCTTCCATCTTCCCCCTGCCCCAAAGTTATGTTCTACCACATCTGCCTTCTATCTTTAAACATGAAGCCTGTATACAGCCACTTCCTACACATCTTCTAATTTCTGAATAATGTATTCACGATACTATCCTACTAACCTAGAGGGAGGAAAATGGATTCCATGCGGTGGGATATTCTGCATTCACACAGTGCATTGGTGACCGTTGGATTCAGATTGGACAATTCACAAAAAATGCAGATTTTGATTTTTCAGAAAATCTGTTTGAAACTGTCCGAACTCGATCCAACAATCATTGATGTGATGCGTGAATTCAGAGTATTCCGACTGCAGGGAGGGAGTGCCTGACTTCTCTTCCGACTAGGTCGGCGGACTAAAGTTATTGGCCTAAGCATCTTAGACCCAACACCTGACCTTTTCAATTCTTGGGGTTCTTATGTGGATTCCACCTCTACACGACACTCATTTTTACTTCTTACTATCTGCGGAATGAAATATAAGCAAATATGGACTATATTACACATTAAAAAATGTAGTTGATCTTGTAGAAAAAAAAATGTAGTTGATCACATTTAATATGTGCAATCTCACTAATAAATTGAGTCAATTGTCGAAGTAACCCTCTATGATTAATAAATTAGGTCATTGGAAATTTACCAAATGAACCCTGCAAATGACCACACATCTTTATCAAGAATTTATCAGATAGACCTACAAAAAGACACAAAAAGTGGTTCTTACACTGGTACCCAGCTCTTAACGAGAGGGTGCTCTGATGGGAGTACTTAATAGCACTTGAAGCTTAATAAACAAGTACCCTAAGCTCTCGTTTAGATGGTCTGACTACATGGTTCAAAGGGAAGAGTTAAACACAGGTTAGGAAACAAAGACAATAAAAAGTCCATCCTGAGTTGTCCCTGCCTGCACTATTATTGATTCTTATCTTAAAAACCTAACCCAACCTTACAAAACCGTGATTGTAAGGTGATATACTCATCCAATGTGAGACTCGGCTTTGATACAATTTTAAAATTTGAGTTACACCTAATTCAACCTTACAAAACTGGTTTGTAAAGTGAGTGATGTCTCCCAGTTATAAAAACATTTCCAGGTCATATCTGATCCAGCAGAAGACTCTATTCCTACCATGCACACAAGTAAGAATGGACCAAAATTTAACTACAAAGCCATCGCAATAAACACAAATACACCCTAGAACAAAATTTTGGACTACAATCCAGAGAAAAAGCTTACCCTTCTACGACGCCTCTTATCTCCATATCTACTGCCCCTCTCTCTCCTCCTCTTTTCGCCCTCTTCTCTTGCCCTTCGTGCCTCCTACATAATCATAACATCAAACGGTGCCCCTTCAAAAACAAATATGATTACTGCATGTATCAGAATAGTGCTGAAGCATTAAGGCCTTGATCCATTACCTCTTCTTCCCGAGCCCTTCTTTCTTTTTCCGCTTCCTCAAAAGCTTCTTTTTCAGCCTGAGATTTTACACATAATGAGAATGCAAATACTATGACAGTTGTTACAAACTAAATAACGGATATACAAAGTCTGAAAGCAATTGCTCCTACCTCCCTATTATTAACCATATATTCTTCCACAACTTGCTTTGCATACTGTGGGTCATCACAAATTAAGATGTTGTCATAAATCGAACCAGCCTTTACCTGAAATTCAAATTATCAAAATATAACGGCGCTTCAAATATTCAGTAATAGCTAAATATTTGAGTACAGATCATTTTCTTCGCAATTAATACTCAATTACTGTAGAGGAAGGAAAAAAGTAAAGCAAAGAAATACCGATGCACACACCTGCCACACTTCAATGCCAACATACTTTATTGGTTTCAGCACATAAAGATCAGGATCATCCTCAAATTCTGCAGGAAACAAAAAGAAAAATTCATCAATAAAAATTTGTAATGTTTCAGGGGCAATACAAAAAGAAAAGATCAAGCACCATCACAGCTCAAAGATGCTGACTAAACCATATGTCCATATGCTATAAATTTTGGACAGTTTAATGATATGTTTGGATATTTTAAAACGAGCAGAGTGGAGCAGAAAGTGAAAATCTATATTCTGATTCCTTAAAACAGTCCGATATCACATTAAATCTATTTTAAAATTCTAATGACTGATATCACCTGCTTAAAAAATAATGTACCTGGGTTATCAATCCATGGAGTCTTCCACTTTCCCTTGTAGTTGGGGTTCTTGATTTTCTGAGATTCAACAATTTGCCACAATTAGAAACCAAGGGATATGAATGTCAATTCAACTTTCAACATGTACAGTTTGAAGAACCTTTCGTTTCCATGGTCCTCTGTATGCTGGATTAGGAATTTTGGAAGGCTTCCATAGTCCATCATCTTCATCATCCCAGTCAGCAGGCTAGTCAAACAAAATATTAAACACGAAAAAAGGAAAAAAGCTTTTATCAAGCCCGTGCCAAATACGCATATTTATTTAGTATATTTAACATTTATCTAAACATGCAGTAAACAAACGAACAAACCTTTTTGGCTTTCGGATCGGGAATTTCCGCTGGAATTGAATCATATCCCTGCAATATCAAGACAATTAGACTTGCACACATGAAATTATACCAACTAAAATTCACAATGACATTATATGTCATATAAACCTTCAAGAAATCAGCCATTAAAACTTATTTGGGGAAAAAATAATTGTGAATTTGATGCTCCATCCTTACTATAATATACTATTTTTAGGACTATAATCTATTTTCAATTAAACTCTACAAAAAAAAAAAATATTGCTGAAGGCTGGTTAGTTGCAGCATATATTATCCATCCCTCATATGAACATGAAAGTTATCCATACCACGGTATAATTCTTAAAGGTGGCCATTAAGGTTTTACATGCACATGCAAACAATAAAAAAGGCAAAGGTGACAACAAGTACCTCTGGTTTGACATCATCAGGGTTCTCAATGTACTCTCTATCATCCCAATCTGCTGGCTGCAATAGAGGAAAAAAAAGGTTTCACGTGAAAGAAGATAAACAAAAAGAAGCAAAACATCTCTTATCTCAACTAAAAACTCCTATATAATGTTTGAGTTGTTTCTGAACACATGACCTTCGAGATCCAGACTGCAATAACTAATAATATTGCACTTGAAGCTCAGCACTGTAACATTCAAATAAGGAAAATACATGAATACTAGCCAGCCGACTAACACTAATTTAGAAGTATTACCTTTTTCGCTTTGACATCCTTGATTTTCCTTGGAGGAAGGATGTCCCAATCTGTGTACATGCTACCAGAATCTCTTTCTCGATTATCGACAAGGACACTATAGGAGGCATCAGGCCTCAGAATGAATGTATAGAAATGAGTTAATTTGTCAGTTTCACACTCCAGATCCTTTCTAATAGGATAATTCTGCCCCTGGTATGACAATATAACATGGAGCTTCTTTGTTTGTGTACCACATAGATCCGGTCCAAACATCAAACTGCATTAAGCAAAACCAATCAGTTCACCCTGCTCAATACATTACACTGATAGAACAACTAGGACAGTGAGGTGTAGATTCCTTCAACATTAAATAACTTGTGATTTTCTTATAATAAAGAAAGAGCATTGAAATACAATGTAGCACCTAACACGTGTCAGTGTCGGCCACGACACCGATACATTGATTACATTCAATTATATCATTTCTCAAATTATTATAGTGTCGGCGTTGCAATGTTGGTGTCGTGTCGGTGTCCGTGTCAATGCTTCATAGTTGACATATATAAAAGTATTTCAGCAGTAGCAAAGTGTGGTGGTATACATTTCAAGTTTATAGTATAAAAACTCATATTTTCTTGACCATGTTAAAGCACCAATAAAGAAAGTTAACACGATTGAAGATTACCCAATAGTTAAAGGTAGAGAAAGACTATAGGATAACTATCGGTCAAACCAATGAGAGAAATTTCAAGGTAAATGGTTTATCTTTAGACTTGATATATGACAGGACTTTGTGATATATATATATATATATAGCCGACCCCACCTAGTGGGAAAAGGAGTGGTGGTTGTTTCCTTGACCATGTTAGAAGATAGGTTCCTTGCCTTCAAGGCGTCGTTCAAGCGGTTGAGCCGGGACACTTAAGAGTTGAAGATGGAGGTCCGAGATTGAAATCATGACTACTAACGTAACATACTAACAACTAAATTTTCCTATTAAAAAAAGGAAATAGGTTCCTCTTCGGAATAGCCTTTTGTTTGATCAAAATTAGATAGGATCTAGTATAACTCACGTGACAAGATCATTGAGGGGAGTGGTAGAAAAAAAAATAAAGGCGTAAAAGATACAGAATATGCATAAAACTTATCATTTTGATCGACCACAATGATGAGATATGGATTTTTCACAACTAAAACACCAAGTCCAAGAATTTCTAAATCTCATAGCACAGACAAGGAAAATAGACATGATAAGAAATAGACGAACCTATAAGGAGTATCACCGCCAAACTTCTTCTGATTGACATAACCAGAAAGAAGTTTGATGTAACCACCACCACACTCAATATCCTGTTCAAATTTAATAGAATACTGAAGCACCAGGGTTCTGTTCTTATTGGTCAACTCCGGAATCTTCGCAGATATGGCAAAATGCTTGGCATCATTATATGTCTGAATACCTGCAAGAATTGTAAAACACTAGTGATAATCAAACCCTATAACACTATAGGGCATATTTGGATTAACTTATTTGAGTTTATCTTAGCATAAGCACTCGTGAGATTGTTTGGAAGAGCTTATGGAAACAATAAGCTATTTATCTACATGTGAGCTTATCTACAATAAGCACTTGTGAGCTTAACTACATGTCCATAAGCTGTTTTCAACTTATTTCCATAAGTTCTCCGGAATAGCTTATAAAAACAGCTTAATGCTTATATGAAAAAAAACGTGACTTTATTTTATTTTTTGTTATAGAAATAGCTTATACATGAGCATTTATTGGATAGGCGCTTAATTAAGCAGTTTTTCCAAACATGGTATGTAGCTAAAATCAGTAATTACAAGAATCAATTCAATGGCACATTAAATTAACTAATCTATATATAGATTATAGTAAATATAATGCATTTGATTAAGAGGGTAGGTACCTTTGTCATCAGGATCACCAGGCCATTTTCCAGCAGTATACTTAAAGGTGCCTGCTTTTCCTTCACTCCTTTTCCAATCAGACAAAACCCAACGACTCTTCCACCCATCTTTTTTTTTTTTTTTTTTTTGTTACACAAAACCAATGTTAATCAACTAACTGAAACTGAAACAAAGTTAACATAACAAGACAACATAGTAGATGGGTTTTTTGTTGTTGGAAGCAACAAGTACAAGAAAACATAAAGGATCTTGAAAAGTCAAAGGTAGGAACTTAAGAGATCATGAAGTTGAAGATGGTTTTACTCACCTTGGAATGTCTCTTCGAAGAAGACTTCAGCAAATGAAGAATGAAAAGTGATTATTAGAATTAGAAGGAAAAGAAAGAGCTTAACAGGATGAGTTGTGATTCCCATCGCATCACTTCAGAGACAGTGGAGCTTGAAATGTTTAAATTTAAGAATATAGTGAGTAGTAGTAGTTTCTAGAATGTCAATGTTCTCTTCTTCATTTCCGCTTCCCTTGTGTTTGTGTATATGCAAATTTATTCATTTATTTATACTTAAACTCAAGTGGTAAAATATTCTTAAACTTCGAATCTAAAACTTTATAGTTGTACGCGTGAGTTTTAAATAATAGGCTTAAATGCACTTTTGGCTCCTTATGTTTGAAAATGTTGTGATTTTGGCCTCCGCTGATTTTGACCAAGTCAACGCATACGTGGCATGTCACTTAACTGATTTGACAGACGACTGTGTAATTTTCAATTTAAAAATAAATAAAAATGTCACATGTGTAATGCTTTAATTAAAAAATAAACAAAAAAAAAATAAACTCCTTCTTTCTCTTCTCTCACGTCTCCTCTTAGATCTCTTCTTCTTTCTTCTTCTTTCTCTTCTCTCTCCATTAACAAAAGAACAAACAATAATCATTCTTACCAACCCACCACCATAACCATTACTATAAACCCTCTCTTTTCCACATAACAAAACCCATTTCTTCTTCTTTCTCAATTTCAGCCATCCCTCCTTCAACTACATCATCACTCACATGAAAAAATCAACAACATCAATAGCCGCGCAACAGCAACAACAAATCAACAACATCACATCGTCGCCGGCTTCATGTAGATTTGAGTTTGATGAACAATTTTTTTTTGGGTTTGAAAAACATGAAAAAACAAACAGAAGAGTGAATAATTTTAGATCTAGAAGTCAAAATTATATCATGGATTGTCGAGGTTTGCAGATTTTAATTGATTTTGTTGATTTTATTTTCTCTGGATTTGCAAGAGGGAAGAAGAAGAGGGAATTGTTGTTGTGTTTGACTGATGAACTGAAAAAGAGGAATTTTGTTATGTTGTTGTTCGATTTATGGAAGAGAAATTATTGTTGAGGATGAGAGAAATTGATTGGGTTGTTGATGATGAAATCCAATTTTTGATTTTTTTTAATTTGATAATTACACACGTGGATTTTTGTTTGATTTTTTAATTTATAATTACACAGTTGTCTGCCAAATCAGTTAAGTGACCTGCCACGTATGCGTTGACTTGGTCAAAATCAGCCTTTCGCAAAAGGGGCAAAAGTTAGGGGTCTAATAATCCATTTTTTTTAAAAGGGGGGCCAAAATCGCAACTTTTTCAAACATAGGGGGCCAAAAGTGCATTTAAGCCTAAATAATATTGTAGAAATGCTAAATTTTCATACTTAAATATTTTACGCTAATTTTAAATATTAGAAAAAAATATTAAATTTGATGATTTAAGTTATTTAAAAATGTGTTTAGACGACCACTATGTTCATGTTTGTCCGTTCTTCTTATTGCGTTAATACATATAACTTAAGAATAATTGTTTTTAGAAAATTTTGATTAAAATTATTTTGATTTTGATTCAAATTATATGTATATATGACGGATTTTGTACGTATTAGCGCAATACTTAACTGGCGTTCAGACGACCACTCTGTTCCCGTCTCTCTTGATATTGCTCTCGGGCACCGGATTTTGATCCATGGACTTGATCCATGGACATGTGTGTGGATCAGAATTCCTGGACTTGGAATGGAATATTATGATGAGAATGTCCTAATGGCACTAGAATTGACAGTGGGTCGACCGATAAAAGTGGGTATTCGTGTTCGTTGATGAGTCCATAGGAAGGTTTGCATGTATATGCGTTGAGATCGATCTAAATTAACCGGTTGTGGGTCAGTTATGGTTTTGATATAAACGCTTTCATGTTGAATATGAAGGTTTGCACCTTCCTTGCAAGGAGTGTGGCTTCTACGGCCATGTGTCTCAGAACTGCATAGAGATGTCAAAAATGGGCCGGGCTATGGGCCGGCCCATTAGCCCATATTTTGGGGCCGGGGCGGACCTCAAAAAGCTAGCCCAAAATGCACTCGGGCTTTTTTGGCCCTAGCCCATTTGGCCCATATAATAATGGGCCGGGCCGGACTGGCCCATCGGACTTCGGGCCGGCCCATTATCTATATTTCCATTTGATTTTTGTTTAAAAACACTATATTTTTTGAAAAAATTATCAACTAATTTAAAATTTATTAATAAAAATGAATGAATTTAGCTCAAAGTTTTAAAATTCTAAAGTTTATAAATTATTAATTTGATTCAATTGAAGGAATAATCTAGAATTTAATTAATATTCAATGTTAATGTAAAAATTATTTGCAATTCTATATTCATCCAATCATGTTTTAGCAAAAAGATAATTGTGAGTAACTAATATATAAAAAAGAGTGAATAAATTAAAAAAATAAAACTAAAACGGGTCGGGCCGGGCTGGCCTATGGCCCACGCAGACCGGGCCGAGCTCTAGAATATGTGGCCCAATTATAAATGGGCTGGGCCGGATTGACCCATTTATACACTCGGGCCTCTCGGGCCGATCCGGGCTGGGCCGGGCCAGCCTATTTGACATCTCTAGAACTGCACTGGAGGAGCTCCAACAACGGCGGAAACGATACAAGAAGAAACTAGGATGGTTGTATCAGTCCACTCAGAAGTCAGAAACACATACGAGATCGTTGCTTGAAAAAGATTTGAATTTGGTTAGCAAAAATAATGGAACGAATAGCAATATCCAAAGAGCAAATATTTATGGTGATTGGTTAATTGTTTCAAAGCCAAAATGGAAACATCGTGCAATTTTTTTTAAAGAAGCTAAACTACAACATGCAAAATTTAAAGGTGGCGTTGCTCTTAGTAAATATAATAATGGAGATAAGACAAAGTCAAAGCAATTTGATTTTATGAAAAATAAATATGAGGTTCTTATGAATAATGGAGAGGGAGAGGATCTTCATGCAATCCCTACATTTAGTACCGGTCTTGACTCTACACCCGGTCACAAGGAGAAGAGGAAACAAGGAGATCGTTATAAGAAACCTAGTAAAAGTCTTAACATAGCTGAACCGATGTCTAATAATTCTAATATTTCACACGTGCAATTACGGTGGGTTCGAAGAGTAAAAAATTTCTTGGTTTTATGTTGGATCAAGATCAGCATACGAGTACAAGAAAAGTTATACCTCTGAAGAATAATTCTCAGGACAAGAATATACAAAAAGTTTATGATATTCCTCATGGAATTAAATCTACCATGACTGTGATTGTAGTAGCACCAAATAGATTCCAACTCATGGAAGAACACTAGAACCTCCTGATGTTAACTCGCAACATAAAAATATATCTGACAATATGTGTATCTCATGATGAGGCTGGTCAAGATAATGGGGATGATGTCATTGATATGGTTGCTGAGACATCCATTAGTTGAGAGGGGTGAGATTATCCTTTCATAACTTTTGTGTTTATATTTCCATGATTAGTTTCAAAGATTTTTTAGTATCATGTTGGAATGTGAGGGGCTTTGCTAATTGCAAAAGTCATAGCCATCTTCATGAGATTTTAGTCAGATTCAAACCCGACCTCATCTCTCTTAGTGAAACCATACTCAACTTGTGTCAACTAAGAAATTATGGGAGAAGGAGGGTTATAGTATTGTTCATGTTATGGAGGCAAATAATCATTCTGGAGGGACCTATAGTGTTCTTCCCCCTGATATTGGTATGCACGCTCTTCAATTTTGTGGTGCTCATAATTTTAGAAATGATATTTGTTCGTGCCTTCATATATATAATTTGATTGGCTTATATTTGGATCATTTTGAAGGTATGTAATCTTTAGATTTTCCAAAACAAACATACATCTCTTACTCAGATGGTTGACATGGTGAAACTCAATTCTTGGTGGTAACTTAAGGTGTTTAGACCCAATGACCTTATCGATTTCCATGCACGGTGGACTAACCCTTCTGTTTGTTTAGGTTACTCCACCTTGCAATGATGGTTGTTGGGCTTTGAATTTTTTTGTTCCTTTTTGTTTTTTTGGTTGTTGTACATTGAACTATGATGAGTTCATGCATGCACATCTCGTGCTTTGTTAGGACTCCCTTTTTTGTTACTATTATATATATATATATATATATGTGTGTGTTATGAATAATTAGTTTAGTGGATGTCCATCCTTAGTCTTCCACCTTCCTATAACTCCCTAAAGTGAATGAATGGTTAGTAGACCTTAATTACTTTGATCATTCACTTGCACATTGTGTCCTATAAATAGGACTCATATTTTAGTGTAAAGACACACTTGTGTAGAGAATAATCACAAAGGCTTTCATCTTCTTCATCTTTGATCTTGTGCTTTTAGTTTATTTTATAACACGTTATTAGCACGAAGCTCTATCAATCTGAGGTAATACCGATTTTTGTTTTTCATGATATTACTTATTGTGTTGTATGTTTGTACGTATTATGATTTGTGCGCAGTGAGTGTGTATGCTGCTTCAAGTTTTTTTTTAGTCATTATTTTCTTTTTAGAATTGAGTTCATATATGGATGAACCAAACATAGACCAAGCTGTTATCGGTATGAAATATAACATCTATATAGACGAAATCAATCCTTTGTCAAACTCGACATATTGAATAATAATACTTATTGTTTACCTGAAGTTGTTTTTCTCATGTTTATTTAGTTTCTGAACTTAAATCATAGTTAACGTTGTTAAGAGCAGTTACTACAAAATAAAAGAATATAAACAAGACTCGTTCAAAATTTATCCATTGACTTAGTTTATTTTGTTTTGATTATTTTGTGAAATTATTTTATCAGAATTTCTTAGTTTATTTTTGTTATATATCAAACTACTGTAAGTTTATGTAAGTTGAAAAACACTACTTTCTTAACTTAGACCATTATGTATGTTTTTAATTTGTTATATTTGTATGTTTCTGTGTTGTTTATGTTGATATATATAAATCTTAACTTTGACCTTTATGTATGTTTCTCACATTTTTCATATATTATATACCCAATTATCCAAATTGATTCAATTTGAGACCGAGTTAGAAATGATTAATTCAAATTTTATCAATTATTTTTATATTATCTAACTTGTTTAAACTTTTATTATAGCACTCATTATGTCGAACCTTACAAAACTTGATTTTGAGGCTCTTGATATTTCGGAAAAAAAATTATCTGGCTTGGGCCCTAGATGCCGAAATTCATTTAAATGCCGAAGGTCATGGAGATACTATTAAAGAAGGAAACAGATCATCTGATCAGCATAAGGCAAAAGCCATGATATTCCTTCGTCGCCATCTTCACGAGGATCTAAAAAATGAATACCTTACCGTAAAAGATCCACAAGTTCTTTGGAACAGTTTAAAAAGAAAGATATGACCATAAAAAAACTATCATTCTTCCTAAAGCTCGTTACGAATGGATGCATTTGCGTTTACAAGACTTTAAATCTGTAACCGCGTATAACTCGGCTGTATTTAGAATTACTTCTCAATTGAAATTGTGTGGAGAAAAAGTGACCGATGAAGATATGTTAGAAAAAACATTCTCCACTTTTCATGCGTCTAATGTGCTCCTGCAGCAGCAATATCGCGAAAAAGGATTTACAAAATATTCTGACTTGATATCTTGCCTGCTTGTGGCAGAACAAAATAACGAGCTTTTTATGAAAAATCATGAGGCCCGTCCCACTGGTAGTGCTCCATTCCCATAAGTGAATGTAGCAACGCACGATCACTATGGGCAAACTCGTGGTCGTGGTCGTGGGCAAGGTCATGGTTGTGGACGTGGTCGTAGTCTTAATCATAATCACAATAGAGATTACAAAAATACATTTTCTCACCAGAAGTTGAAAAATGTTGGAAAGAATGAAAAGGGTGGTCAGAGTAGCAAAAATAATGAGAATATTTGCTATCGTTGTGGAGGAAAAGGCCATTGGAGTCGTACCTGTCGTACACCAAGGCATCTTGTTGATCTTTACCAACAATCACTTAAAAATAAAGATAAAAAGGCTAAGACACATTTTGCATGTGAAGATGGTGATTATGATTATGGTAATATGGATGTTACCCACTTAGACGTTGCTGATTTCTTTGCTGATCCTGATGGAAAGATTGATCATCTCATTGGAGATGGAAGTGTCAAGAAATAAAACCTAGCAATAAATAATCATGTTTACGATTGACTTTGAATTTCCTATGATAATAAAATTTTTATGTTATGTTTTAACTTTCCTATGTTAATGATAATAAAATCTTATTTCTAAGTGTGTTTTCAACCTCCAATGCTAGTCATGATAAATATTACGTTTATATAATTTTGTTTTTATACTTATCTTTTGTTTGTTAATTTTTTTTTAGATAGAATGAGTATTAACATTAACCTCAATAATGGAGATATGTGTCTCGCTGATAGTGCAACTATTCATACAATTTTCAAGGATAAAAAATATTTCTCTTATTTAGTAAAGCAAGAAACCGATGTTAGTACTATATTTGGAAGTTCAAAAATAATTGAAGTCTCCGGAAGACCTAATATAAAATTACCTAGAGGAACAAATTTAAACATTGAGAATGCATTATATTCTCCCAAGTCTCATAGAAATTTATTAAGTTTCAAGTATATCCGTCTAAATGGATATCATATTGAAACAAGAAATGAAGGAGATGTTGAATATCTTTATATAACGAGACATAATTTGGATAAAATAAGTGTAGTGGAAAAGTTACCCACCTTTTCCTCTGGTTTGTACTACACTTATATAAGTGCAATTGAAGCACATGTGATCGTAAACCAGAAGTTTACAAATCATAAAAATTTTGTTGTTTGGCATGACCGGTTAGGCCATCCCGGGTCTATAATGATGCGAAAAATAATTGAAAATTCTTGTGGTCATCAATTGAAGAGCCAGGAGATTCTTCAATCTGATAAGTTCTCATGCACCTCTTGCTCACAAGGGAAGTTGATAATTAGGCCATCACCAACAAAAAATGGAAGTGAATCTCTTAATTTTTTACAGCGTATACATGGTGATATTTGTGGGCCAATACACCTGCCATGTGGACCATTTAGATACTTTATGGTTTTAATTGATGCATCCACTAGATGGTCACATGTTTGTTTGTTGTCAACTCGCAACCAGGCATTTGCAAGATTGCTAGCTCAATTAATTAGAATAAGAGCACACTTCCCTGATTATCCCGTCAAGAAAATACGACTTGATACACAAAATGGACTTGCAAAATCATTTATCAAGCGTATACAGTTAATTGCAAGACCACTTCTCATGAGATGCAAACGCCCAATTTCTACTTGGGGACATGCAATTTTGCATTCTGCATCATTGATTCGCATCAGGCCAACAAGTTATCATAACTCTTCCCCTTTACAATTAGGTTTTGGTCAAGAACCTAATATTTCCCATCTAAGAATCTTTGGATGTGCGGTGTATGTTCCTATTTCTCCACCACAACGCACTAATATGGGTCCTCAAAGAAGGTTGGGAATATATGTTGGATATGAGTCTCGATCTATTATAAAGTATCTTGAACCAACAACGGGAGATTTATTTACAGCCCGATTTGCTGATTGTCATTTTGATGAATCAAATTTCCCAACATTAGGGGGAGAGAGTAAGCAGCTGGAAAAGGAAATCATTTGGAAAGGATTATCATTGTGTCATCTTGATCCTCGAACTAAACAATGTGAACTTGAAGTTCAAAAGATAATTCATTTGCAGAGCTTAGCAAATCAAGTACCAAATGCATTCACTGATCCAAAAAGTGTGACAAATCATATATACCAGCTGCTAATGCTCCGATAAAAATGGATGTCACAATTGGGCAATCTCATATTGCAAATGAGTCTCAACCACGCCTGAAGTGTGGTAGGCCAGTCGGTTCCAAAGATAAAAATCCTCGAATGAGAAAAGGAGCTAAAAAGAAAGATGGCCCAAGTGAGGATATAGAAACTCTAAAAGAGTCTTCAGACATAATTGATATTTCAGTTCTAGAAGAGACTGATCAGGTACCTGAAATTCATTAAAATAAAGAGATCTCAATAAATTATGTCAGTAATGGAATACAATGGAACCGGAAAAAAGTCAACGTTGACGATGCTTTTGCATATCATATAGCACTAAATGTGATAAATGATAGCGAGGATCATGAACCAAAGTCTATCAAAGATTGTAGGCAAAGTGAGAATTGGCCAAAATGGAAAGATGCAATTAAAGCTGAATTAAACCCGCTTTACAAGCGAAAAGTTTTTGGACCTATAGTCCGAACACCTGAAGGTGTGAAACTAGTTGGATATAGGTGGGTTTTTGTGAGAAAACGAAATGAGAATGGTGAAATTGTGAGAGACACAGCTCGGCTTGTTGCCCAAGGATTTTCACAAAGACCTGGAATTGACTTTGATGAGACATATTCACCTGTAGTGGATGCATGTACTTTTCGGTACTTAATTAGCCTTGTAACACATGAAGGGCTCAAATTGCACATGATGGATGTTGTTACAGCTTATTTATATGGATCACTTGATAGTAACATTTAGATGAAACTCCCAGAAGGATTTAATTTTCCTGAGACAGATTGTCCTAGATCTCGAGAAGACTATTCCATCAAATTGAATAAGTCTTTATATGGGCTAAAACAACCAGGGCGCATGTGGTATAATCGCCTTAGTGAATATTTGATAAAAGAGGGGTATACAAATGACTCCATTTGTCCATGTATTTTTATAAAAAGATTTGGAAAAGAATTTGCAATAATTGCGGTGTATGTTGATGATATAAATATTATTGGAACTCCTGAAGAGCTTCCAAAAGCTATAGATTGCTTAAAGAAAGAGTTTGAGGTAAAGGACTTGGGAAGGGCAAAGTTTTGTTTGGGATTACAAATTGAGCATTTGAATAATGGAATATTTGTGCATCAAGAAGCTTATGTTGCAAAAGTATTAAAACATTTCTATATGGACAAATCTCATCCATTGTCTACTCCAATGGTTGTTCGATCACTGGATGTGGAGAAAGATCCTTTCAGACCTCGAGAAGAGGGTGAAGAAATACTTGGTCCTGAAGTACCATATCTTAGTGCAATCGGAGCACTAATGTACCTTGCTAATTATACGCGTCCTGATATTTCATTTTCTGTCAATCTGTTAGCAAGATATATTTCTTCACCCACACGGAGACATTGGAACGGAGTCAAGCATATATTTCGTTACCTTAGAGGTACAATGGACATGGGTTTGTTTTATTCAAAAGTACAAAAATTTGAATTAACAGGTTATGCAGATGCAGGTTATTTGTCAGATCCTCATAATGGAAGATCATAAACAGGTTACTTGTTTACCTGTGGAGGTACAGCCATTTCATGGAGATCTGTGAAGCAAACCATAACAGCAACATCATCAAATCATGCTGAACTCTTAGCACTACATGAGGCGAGTCGAGAATGTGTTTGGTTAAGGTCTCTAATTCAACACATACAAGAGAGTTGTGGTTTATCTGTCGGGAGAATAAATGCGACAACTATTTATGAAGATAATACTGCATGCGTTGCTCAGTTGAAAGAAGGTTACATTAAAGGAGATCGAACAAAACATATTTTTCCTAAATTCTTTTTCACGCATGATCTTCAGAAGAATGGTGATATAAGCATTCAACAAATTCGTTCTTGTGATAATCTTGCAGACCTTTTCACAAAGTCACTCCGAAGCAGAGTTTTTGAACAGTTGATACAAAAAATTGGTCTTCGTCGACTCAAAGATGGCTGTATTGTTGAGGGGGAGAAATAAATGTATTATGTAAAAGGATTGTGTACTCTTTTTCCTTCACTAGAATTTTTTCCCATTGGGTTTTTTTTCTAGTAAGGTTTTAATGAGGCATATCCTAATGGACATCCAAGGGGGAGTGTTATGAATAATTAGTTTAGTGGATGTCCATCCTTAGTCTTCCACCTTCCTATAACTCCCTAAAGTGAATGAATGGTTAGTGGACCTTAATTACTTTGATCATTCACTTGCACATTGTGTCCTATAAATAGGACTCATATTTTAGTGTAAAGACACACTTGTGTAGAGAATAATCACAAAGGCTTTCATCTTCTTCATCTTTGATCTTGTGCTTTTAGTTTATTTTATAACAATATATATATAATCTCTTGGTTTTTTAAAAAATGACATCAACAATATAGTATTGTGATATCTTAAAAAAATACAGTATTATGATAGAAAAGTTTGTTTAAGGGTACAATTGAAATAATGAAATATTCAGCCCAAAATCTCCTATTCTCTTTGTTGTATCAAATCATGTTTCGTTTTCAATTACACAACAATATATCATATATAATATAAACACTTATCCTTTCAACGACACCAACAATATCAAATTATTATAGAATTTTTTTAAGGGTATATTGAGTACAATTTTTAGTTCCTTAAATTATGCTGCAGATTTAAATTTTGATTTTAAAAATTACGAAATTGTTAAGGGTATAAATGTATATATATTTATAGCAACCATAATAATAAATAAGTATATTAAGAGGAAAACAATTTCAGCGTAACTTAAGTATATTAAGATATGATGTAACCATTTGTCAAAAAAAAAATGATATAATCAAAAAATAAGTATATTAAAAATAGGCTAAAAAAAAGATATGTACATTTTTTTAAGCAAAAAAAATGTACATCTTTTCTTAGTAATAAGTATGGACATACTTTCCCCTAAAAAAAGTATAGATATATTTTGACTGCTCTTAAAAAAAATAAGATATATTTTTATTGTTAAATTTTTTTTATCATATATGACCGGTAACTATTTTTTTTAAGACTTAGAAAAAAATATATCTTTTTTTATGGAAGACGGTAATAATATCTCTCAATTTTTGATGTGTATCTTTTATTTTTGAATGAGATATACGATTTTTTTTACGTCTATCTCTATCTATCTATCTATGTATATATTGAATCATCGTGTATCTCTAAATTTGCAATTCAATATAATATACAATTTTCTCAATATTTTAGGATAACAAAACTGAAATTTACAATAAATCAGGATCAAATAATTATATTTTGACAAAAGAAGCAAACTTTTTTTTGAAAGGTCAAAGAAACAAACTTTGAGAAGTAGTTTGAACTTCATAGAATTATAGTAGAACTCTACTTTTTTTTTTTGAAGAATAGTAGAACCCTACTTGTAATCTTTTATAAAAAAAATATTTGACTCAAATCTTTTTATAAGATATTTTCTCAATTTAACGTTCATGAGTACTCTTCTATAAATACTCTCTAAACAGAACGAATTATAGCCACAACATCACTAAAAAAAATAACAAAGCTTAGCTCAAAGAAAGTTTTGTTGCAAGGTACAAAAGCCATGATGGAAGAACAACATCAAGAAAAACCTTTCAACCCTTACGAGAGGTTCGGTGTGAAAAGTGTATTGTCCAAAGTTGCACCAGAACTCTATACCGAAGAAGAGTTGACACAACTAGAGGAAATAGAATTAATAAAAAGAAGAAGGAACCAAATCAACATGGTAATGCAATAGTACCACCACCTCCGTCACTGCCTCCAGAATTGCCTATTCGTGTAAGGAACATGATCGCTACGTTGAATGGTACTGATATCAGATATGTCATGTGCAAGAAGTTGTTCGCGACTGATCTTAGTGAATGTCACAATCGTCTTTCAATGCCAGGTGGACAAATCTTTCTTACTGGGATAGAGAAGGAAATATTAGATTCAAGGGAAGATGATAAACCTATTGGTTTTGAAGTGGTTGCATTGGACCCTAAGTTTAGAAGGTATACCATGAAGAAGTGGAACATGAGCTCTGGTGTTTTAAATGTTATGAAACACTGGAATCTTCTTTGGAATAAAAACAAGTGGACTACAGACTATAAACTCTACCATGAACTCGACATATGGTCTTTTAGGGTCAATGGCCAGTTGCACTTCACGCTGAACAACAAACATTCCTAATGGCCAGTTACACTCCGCCATATCATATTGTTATATTATGATATGTCAACTTAATTCTTTCTCAAGTAACATAGGCACTACCTCTTTAATATGGAAACGGCAAGTATTTTGATTTGAATGGAAGGTGTGTGTGCTCCTGTATAGTTTTGTAAACATGCTTCTTAAGATGTGATTGGCATATAAAAAAGGATTTGAGTTCCTTTGCTTGCATTTGATTGATGGAGACTAACAAAGAAAATTTCTTCTTATATCTTCTATTGTTTCAATTTGTATTAATAACATCAAAGCATACAATAACTTTGTAAAAGGAAACAAAACAAAATCCTCACATTTCGCATTTATTGCTTCCCCAAATAAATAATCAGAACTCCAACTATACCTCAAACCCATGTAGGATTTATGTACAAAAAAAAAAGTGGAAAAGAGAATTTTGATTTTTTTTGGTGACCAAATTTCCTCCAAGCCACCATAATAATGCATCCTTAAGCTAAGCTATGTACTTCATCATATATTCATATATATCACTTTTTGCCTTTAATCTCTGATGATTGTGATTGTGAGTCACAAGTAAGGGCAGCAGCAGCAGATTCAACATGTGTAAGAAGATATTCATATATCTTCTTCCTGAGTCTATCAATTGTCTCTACCGGTATCTGACATGATTCCCCCTCATTTTTACTCGATCCTATCTCATCCAACCAATCGTTGACCCTTTTTAGTTGAGTGAGCATGCCTGCTATTTGACCATTGTTTGACAAACCAATGTCTCCATCACTATCCAAAAATTTCTCAACAAACAATAAAAACCAGTCTCGCGATCGCAATTGCAGCATGTCGGCTAAATTGACCGCTGCATCAAGGTCATTTCCTCTAATCCACTCTTGGAGTGGTTGTTGGACTACTTGCTTTTTCGGATTTGATATTGCATCACCTTGTTTGCGCGGAGTTCCTTGTAAGGCTTGTTTGGAATTAGCTACTGCTGGACGAGTTTTTCCATGAGCTTTCAATGAAGCGTCTTCTCTTGAATTTTCTAGGACTAAAATTGGTTTACTTCCGACAACACTCTTTTGATTTTGAGAATTACTTGTAGTGGAAACAGGAAGCTTGGACGATAGAGGCTCTCGGTTATAAACAGAAAAGGATGATAGATTGGTGGATAAGGCAGCTTGGACCCAAGAAGCTGCAAGTTTTTGTCTATCTGATTTGAGTTTTACTGCTTCCTCTGTTGTGATTCTTTCATTATCTGGAGATGAACTATCTGGAATGGTTTTAGAAAGGGAATCTGAAATCATCCGCGCACTATTCAGGCTAGTGTGAAGAGTTAAAAACTGATCAATTGTATGCTGAGGGTTATGTTCCTTGGCAGAATTACTTAGCTCTGCATATACACTGCAACAAATATACCAAATAGTGTCAGAAATAGCTTGAGTGGTGGCAGAGGAAGATGTTTAAACATCTAAGGTTTCAACCTGAATATATTTTTTTAAAAGATATTGGGGAAGGAGAAAGTTATTATTAATTAAAGTGGTATTAGTAGCCATTTTACAACCGTCCCTGAGGAAATTTGAACTCTGTCTCTAGGTTATAAGGTCAGACTCTTACTACTGAGGTTAAACCTGAATCTCACTATATGTTTCACTATCTTACCTACATTGATTAGATTACAATATTTTCAGCAGTCTTGTAGACCATAAACAACTTAAAATCGTTTTTTCAACTCCTCAAACCACATGTTTCATCAATGATAAGTATCAACATTATATCTTTGGTATCAGTATAAATCATTATTTTTTGCATATCCTCAAAAGGTGAGGTGATTTGTTTCAACTTGATAACGAAATTACTGAAAAACCTTTATTAGTAATGCATATCTTGGTTTCAAATTATAATTGAAATTTCCTGACATGATCAGTCCAAAATCTCAACCAGATTAAGAAACACAAAGATCTGAAGTTCTGATCTAAAGTCAATACCTAAGACATTGTAGCAAACTATCAGCAGCAGCAGCCTCTTGCATGGCCTCAATTGCTGCCATCTGTGCTGCATCTCTGTGCTTCATTACTTCCTGTCAAGATGTGAAAAAATATGAAATAAAAATATAACAAAACATTCACAGATCTTCTAGTTCTTAATGAATAATGAATCCAGTAGGTATTATCTCAAACTCATAAAACTTTAAGTCCATAATGGTCCAACAATATGAATGTTGTATACTTATTGTGTGTGTTGTATGTATTTTATCATGTCACGACAATTGATTCAAATGGGAATAAGCACAAAACTGATGAGTCATAACAGACAGTATTTTTGGACAGTTTTTCATTACTTAACCGTGTTAAAAAACATGCCAATGAAAACTACAAGTGAAGATTGCATGCAATTTTGACACTTATTTGCAAGCATTAAATACTTTTGTTGGGGAGTTCAGAGAGCACTAGAAGCAACCAACCGACTAGTGATACAACTAAAAGAAAATAAGGTAAAATAGAAAAAATAAGGAGTTATAAGACGATATATACCCTCCCAAGCTTTGCAATAGATGAAGGGAGTGAAGTCCATTGAACACTTGTTTCTGTCACTTTTTTACTATTTATTGAAACCTTGACAAAGTTTCCTGGAAGTCCGGCTTCTGAAGATTTCTTTCCAAAAGAGTTCCTTTGCTTTGTTGTCTTTTCTTGTTCTTCCATAGTTCTATCACCATTAACTTTCTTAATAGATTTTTTAATCTTGTTTTCTTCCTTAGAGGACTTGGTTGGTGTTTGTGTCTTACTCTCATAATCTTTAGAAAGAAACTTCTCACTCGATGTACTTTTCCTAGGAGTCTGGAACACCATAAAGTGAATCTTGTTAAAACATAATTGTTTGCTTTACTCAAAATACAAGTAGATATGAGACACAAAAGTTCAGCATATTATTCAATCAATAAAACATATTTAACAAAGAAAAGAAAGGACATGAAATCAAATCCAACAAGGTCTGGTGTTTGACATTCAAAGTTGTTCAAAAAGACAAAGGCCCTGTTCGGATAAACGGATCAATTAAGCGCTTATAGCATAAACACTTATCATAGCATAAATGTTTATCATATAAGAAGTGCTTATGCATAGGCTATTTTCATAGAAGCTATAAGCTGTTTTCATAAGTTATCCTAGAGAGCATATAGAAATAAGTTGAAAACAACTTATATACACTTCATAAGATGGTTCCATAAGCTCTACCAAACCGTCTCACAAGTGTTTATGTCAGTAGATAATTTAAAATAAGTAAATGCAAACAGGCCAAAATTGTGAATCAAACTTACTGTGCTACGAAATTCAGGCTTAGAATCACACTTAGAAGATGCCCTTGATTTGGATGTCTCTTTATTATTCTTAACTTCCATGTTCCCTTCCCAGCTTTTCCGCAACGCCTTAGCACCAAGCTCAATTCCTTGAACCAAATTTCTGATTGAATTTCCAACTGCCATTCTCTTCCCAAGAGGACTAAAGCCGCGAACACCCTTTCCCGTCTCCACCACTCCCACCTTAGCAATTAGCCTATCCACTCCATTGATATTTCCTTGTTGCTTAACTCCATTAGAAAATTTCTCAAAAGAAGTAGGTAAAGAATAGCAACTAGTGGGTGAAGAAGGAACAATAGCCCTTGAATTCAATGACTTTAATCTTGTTAATTTTTCCTTCTTCACAAAATCAACAACAAAATCTTTTGCTGTCTGAGATTTACATCTACCTAAAACCATTGATTTCTTATCTACTTGTTCTTGATGATTCTCCAACACTTTCATTGGAGAGGACTTTGAACAAACACTATTCCTCTTAACCTTAACCTCAGAAGCATTGCTAAGAAAACCAAGTGAGTTAGTTGCAACAATCTCTTCAGGTGTTCCAACACAAGCATGTCTTCCAGGAATAGGCCTAACACCACGAAGAATCGGAACAGGCGAAGCAGCTTCAAACCGATCAACAAAAACAAACTGGCCTAACTGAATCTTGTCACTAAGGATTAGATCATCATGTTCATCAGGGAGAGAGACATAAGTGGCATGTGATGAATCAGAAACCTTAACATAAAAGCCTTGATTTGTAAACAAATCTCCACCTGCTAGTGCTGGAACAATGCTCACAACTTGTAACAATGATGATCTATGTTCACCACCAACTTTTATGTCTGTGTTCATGTGCTGCATTAGTTTTAGAAGCACCCCAGGAACTAGATTTGCCATTTTTTGTTGCTTTGGTAGGTTCAATATGCATTACTCTTCTAATACTCAAATGGGGTTTTGAAGATATATAAAAAAAATGATTTTTTTATACTTTTCTTCAAGACCCAGTTGAAAATGGACAATGGAAAAGTTAATTTCTTTTACTAGAAACTAAAAACTGATGGAATACCAAATCTGAATTAAAGAAATAAATGTGTTGTCTATGTAAGATTCCACAATTGTATAGATCAAAATTATGAAGCAAAGTTATGCAGTGAGAAATGTTTCAGACTTTGAAAAAAAAAAGTAAATTTTGGTAGCAAGTAAGAAAAGAACATTTAATAAGACAACAATGAGCAATAAAAAAGGAATTTTGCAAGCAAAGAATGAAGAGATTTTATACTATGGGTTTTGTATTAGTGGGTGGTACAGCTATGACATGAGAAAGAGAATCTTCTCATCATTCTAAAAGCACAAGGTAGACTGTGATAATCATGGAGCCATTGACAATTATGTGAAGTCTTGAAAAGGGAAAAATTATTTATCCTTTGGAAATGATTTGGGGTTGGTGTTTCTTGTGTACTTCAATGATTATAAGAGTTTTACTACTTGCCTACACAACAAGTAAAAATAAGGTGTGATAAAAACATGTGTTCTTTTTATAAAAGGTTTCAAGAGCGCGCTCGGATGAGATGATTCAAATCTCTTTAACTTAATTAAAAATTCTGAGTCTGAATACGATTTTAGGAATATAACAATGTTAAAACTCTTGATAGGGAGTTTTACGGCCACCGTAGTCCTACTTGACTCGATGAATTAGTCTTTGCATATAAACGCAAAGAATACCGATTTATTAAAAAGTTTTGGTGAATAGGTACATAACTGGCAGGAGTAATCTTATTGCATGATTGAGAAGCAAAGAGCTGTCAGTGTCTGACAAACACATCTAAACACACATGCACTTCAACTTGGTACAAAAATGTGGAACCTGAAACATGACTCGCACTCTCTTTGGTTGCATTCCTGAAAAATACAGAAAATAGGAATGGTTAGTATATAAAGTACGAAGCTCAGCTGAGAAACTGATTCAAAAAGAGTATGGCAATTGGCCAAATACTGAGGGGGACAGAAGGAGAATCTGTGCAGAGTTTATAATTATTGAATTATTGAATTATTTTTTATGTTTTTATTTATAATTTGAATTACATATAAATAAGGTTGAAATTTATTTAAAAAATTCTGTTTTTCTATGATCTAGATAAGAGTGAATGCAAGGTGCATGTGCAGGGTAATGCTGCAAGGTAGTGGTGTGTCGGCTAAAATAAAAAAGTTGCGTTATTTTATTTATATTTAAGATAAATATGTCAATCATTAATAATAAATATATTTACAATTATAACATACAGTAGTTTTTTAATAACAGTTGTAATTCATTATTTGATTTTATAAAATAAATTATTTTGTGAGCATAGCTCGGTTGACAGGGACATCACATCTTATATATAGCGGTTGTGGTTCGAACCATGAATTCTCCACATGTTCATAAAAAAAAATAGGCTTATTTGGTCATCTGGTCTCCTAAATAATTTTCAGTTTTCATTTTGGTCTCATATCTCGAAAAATCAACATTTTGGTCCCCTTGTTTTTTCTTCGTTATTCAAAAAGGTCCCTGGCTGTTAACTTTAACCCCAAATTTCTATGGTGCACCAACCTTAAGAGTGGTCCACCATAGATCCTATTATTTAATTTAATTTAAACTGTTTGATATTTTTTTTTAAATGAGGATCATTGGATTACGCAGGTGTATTTCATCTTACGGTGAGTCAACAACACCTAATTAATTCTCCCTTTCTTCATTTTCTTCCTCACTCTTCTTCATCATCCTCAAAACCACACCCAGGAAAATCAATCTCACACACATTCATCCACTTTCCATTTTGCAATCTTTAATCCACTCCATCGAATTCTCACTCAATTTCCTTCTTTAACAAAACCTAATCCCAATTCAACTCAATTTCTTTTATTAACTTTGAATTTGTTTCAATTTAATTCCCCTAATTTCTAAAACACCCTAATTTTAAAACTGCACAGAAGAGAGATGAAGGCAGAGTTGTCGTGAGAGAGATATTGTAATATCCCGCTTAGATGCATCAGTTAAACGTGTTAGAAACTTCATGAGCAAGCAATGGCAGGGTTGTAATTAAGAGCAGTGGCATAGTTGTAATTAAGGGCAATTGGGCATTTGGATAAATATGAAAATTGTTGAGTTTTCTACTCATTTATCTCACACACAAAAATCTGGTTTTTGCTCTCTCCTTCTCTCTCATTTCGTCCCTCTCACTCACTCATTCATAATCCATCTTCACTTCACCATCATCATCCCTTAACCTAGTAATTTCCTCCCTAAACTTTTGTGTGGCAAGTAAGCTTGATTTGGTGAATTTTGGAGCAAGAAGAAGCAAAGGAAAGATCAAGTGATCAAGTGAAAAATAGGCTAGGGTTGAAGCTAAGGATTAAGCCAACATCAAACCCATCTTGAGGTGAGCTCTCTTGGGTTATAGAACCCATTTTGAGAATCCTTGATTAAGTTATGGGATGTTTATAATTTGTGATCAATTTTTGAGGTTATAGTGCCATAAGCCCTTTTGATAGTGATTCCTTGTTCATGCATGATATAAGCTGATTATATGTCTTAGAATTGATCCTTTAAACTGTTATGGTATTTGAATATGCCTGGATTAGCCAAAAAGAGTGAAATTCACGTTGTGAACAGTTGCAATTCGGCCACCGAATGCTCCAATTCGGCCACCGAATTTGACAGCAAAAATCAGCATTTTTGATTCGCAGGAAATCGGCCACCGAATTGGCCAATTCGGCCACCGAATTGCAAGTGGTTTTTTGTGAATGTTTGGATCAAATGAGGATAAGGATAGGTATTTAAAGGAGAGATATATACTTGATTGTTAAGCCATTATAGGAAGGTTAAGAAGTTAGTATGTGGGTTAATCTCTCTAAGCAACGTTACCATGCACTCAATTAATTATGTGCAAGCCTAAGAGCAATGAGGATGGGAAATGCTTTGACAATCATAGTCATAGACATGTTTATAGTGTTGGTTCTCCAATGATCATAGGTGGCTTATGAGAACGATAAGCCAAGAATTATAGGTTACAGGATTGTTATAGGATTAAAGTGACAATTATATGCTTATATGTTATAGTTAAAGAATCAAAGATTAAAGATAATGGCGTGCTTGCACGTTTTACAGTTACAGGGCGTGTTCATCAGACTCCGGGATTCGCCGGATGGGACTTCTCCGAGAGGGTTGTCCACACGTTTTATAGGGAGTCCGGTGTTAGCCTGATATGATAGGAATTTCACCGGTTTATAGGGAGACGTATCTCGGGGTTGCTCCACCCGGGGTGCCCTCCGTAAAATGAACTCAGATAATTGTTTGTTCAACGCTAACAGCTAACATAAAACACTTTATTTGTTTTATGATTTATAGTTATAGTTAAAGTTGTTAAAGTTATAGTCACAGGAAGTTTTATAGACACGGGTAAACTACAGTTAAAGTTATAGGAGGTTTTATTTATCCTTTGGGGATAGAATTAAAGACTTGGCGATTCTAGAATTCCCCTAAATTGCCAAGGTAGGCATGGCGACCCTAGGTTCCCTGTGGTTGCCAACGGTAGGTTGGGTAGAGCTCACTGAGACATTATGTCTCATCCCATTCCTTCTGGTGCAGGTTCACAGGCAGGATCGCAATCAGCACGCAACAAGGGTAAGGAGAAGGCTTCGGACTGATCATGCTGTTGTTATCTGTTTATAGTTTGAATGTATCATATGGTTGTACATGTATCAGAGATGTTGTTTAACTTTGGAATGTAATATTACAATGTGATGTAATATATTTGAATGAACTTTTATATTGTAAATTAATGTATCCAGTACGAAATTTTAATACTCGTATAAGATCCTAGGCAATCTTATTATGGGTGTTACAATTTGGTATCAGAGCATGTCGATTCAGACCGTGCCATGGGTCATTAAAATACAATACAAGTTTGCGGATCTCTTGGATTCGGGACATTATTCTAAATGTTATATCTGGTTGAAACTGATCACTTTGACTTATGTATGACAGTTAGGATAACATGTCCGGGAGGAGAAGAGGTCCTGGCAGGCCTAGATCGAATCAGGCTAATGCTGAGGAAGCCGGAGGAGACCCTAATATGCAATTTTGGGCTCAAATGATGCAACAGCAGCAGGCGTTGCAGCAACAGTACCAAGAGCAGCAAGCTCAGGCTGCGTTACAGCATCAGCAGATGATGCTTATGATGCAGCAGCAAGCCCAACAACAGGCTCAAACTCAGCATGAATGGATGGAGATGATGCACCATGGACAAGGTGCTCAGCAGCAGACACCACCACCAGCAGTGGTGAATCCGTCCTACCGGGAATTTAACAGAAATCACCCTCCTGAGTTTAATGGGGAAGGTGAACCTCCAGAGGCCAAGAGATGGCTGAAACAGATTGAGAAAGTGTTCCGGATGGTGGATTGCCCTGAGGAAAGTAAAGTATTGTTGGCTACTAACCAGTTCAGAGGCGCAGCAGAAGATTGGTGGGAATCTGCTCAACGCCGAATGATAGCAAATGACACAGAGATCAACTGGGATAACTTCAAGGAAGCAATGATAGAGAAGTATATCCCGATGTCTTATAAAGTGAAGAAAGAACAGGAGTTTCTTGAGTTGAAACAAGGTGGCATGTCAGTCACCGAGTTTACAAAGAAGTTTGAAGAGTTGTCGTATTACTCCTCTCACAACGAGTATGCCGCTAATGAGAACTGGAAAATGAATCAGTATAGGCGTGGGTTGAGAGGTGAAATTGATACAGCAGTGAGCCTTCAAAGGAACACCAGCTATGATGAGATGGTTCACGATAGTTTGGTGGCGGAAGCGGGTTTTGCCAAGACCGCTAAAGAGAAAGCTGCAGCATATGAAAAGAGAAAGGGAAAGTTTCCAGATAGGTATCAAGAGAACAAGCCTAAGGGCTCTCCTAAGAGGGGCAAACAGTCATTTTCATCACAGGCGGTGGTCCTTTGTAAATATTGCGGGAAGTCGCATTATGGACAGTGCATGAGGCAAACAGGAGTGTGTTTCGGGTGTAGACAGCCGGGGCACTTTTTAGCAAATTGTCCAGAAAGAAGAGGTAAAAGTGGAGCTGAAGGTACTACTACTAGCAAGGGTAGAGTGTACTCCCTCGATGGCCAGAAGGCTTTGGCAAATGAAGATTTAATTGCCGGTATGTGTTACTTAGGCCAAACTCCAGTTAAAGTGCTTTTTGATTGTGGTGCAACATGTTCCTTTATTTCTTACAAGTGTGTAGAAGTATTACAGTTGTCTGTGTCACCGTTGATACCCCCTATGACGGTATCTACCGCTACTGAGGGCGGAGTTGTAGCTAGTTTTATATGTGAAAACTGCCCGATCACTGTATCTAGTAAGACATACTACATAGATTTGGTGTGTCTTCCCATGATACAACTTGATGTGATCCTAGGAATGGATTGGTTATCTGCTAATCATGTGTATATTGGTTGTGCGGAAAAGTGTATTTTTATGCCTACAGATGATACGACCGAAGGTGTGGCTTTGTCAGAGTTAATCAACCGCACTCATCAGCTTACTCAGCTTATGTGTGCTCAAGATAATGGTTTTTATGTGATGGTTACTGTGACTTCAGAGTCAGAACTGAGTCCCAGTGATATTCCTGTTGTCAGTGATTATTTAGATGTTTTTCCTTCTGAGATAAGCAATTTACCCCCGGAACGGGAAGTTGAGTTTTCTATTGATCTTATCCCAGGATCAGAGCCAGTATCAGTGGCGCCTTATAGAATGTCACCATCAGAGTTAAAGGAATTGAAGTCTCAGTTGGAAGACTTAATTCAGAAACATTTTATCAGGCCCAGTGTGTCACCTTGGGGTGCGCCAGTATTGTTGGTTAAGAAGAAGGATGGTAGTATGAGATTGTGTATCGACTACCGTCGGCTGAATAAAGTAACAATAAAGAATAAGTATCCGTTACCGAGGATTGATGATCTTTTGGATCAACTTAAAGGAGCCGCAGTGTTTTCGAAGATTGATCTCAGATCAGGATACCACCAGATTCGTATCAAATCGTCAGATGTGTCCAAGACGGCGTTCAGAACACGTTATGGACATTATGAATTTCTGGTTATGCCGTTTGGAGTGACTAATGCTCCAGCTGTGTTTATGGACTACATGAATAGAATTTTCCAGCCTTACCTGGATCAGTTTGTTATAATCTTCATAGATGATATTTTGATCTACTCAAAGGACTCACAAGAACATGCTCAGCATCTGAGGATTGTTTTGGACATTCTCAGAGAAAATCAGTTATATGCAAAATTCAGCAAATGTGAATTTTGGTTATCGGAGATCCAGTTTTTGGGACATGTTATTTCTAAAGGAGGAGTGTCAGTTGACTCGTCGAAGGTCGAGGTTGTCCTTAATTGGGCCAGACCAACAAATGTAACAGAGGTTCGGAGTTTCCTGGGTTTAGCAGGTTACTACCGAAGATTTATTATGAGATTCTCACAGATTGCTTTACCGTTGACACGCCTCACGAGGAAAGATGTGCCTTTCGTCTGGGACGAAGATTGTGAGAAAAGTTTCCGGACCTTGAGAAAGAAATTATCCAAGGCTCCAGTATTAGCAATACCAGACCCTGAAAAGAAATATGTGGTTTATTGTGATGCGTCCTCTAAAGGACTGGGCAGTGTGCTTATGCAAGAAGGTAATGTGATAGCTTATGCTTCTCGGCAGCTTAAATCTCATGAGGAGAATTACCCCACTCATGACCTTGAGTTGGCGGCAATAGTTTTTGCTTTGAAAGTGTGGAGGCACCATTTATACGGAGCACAATTTGACTTGTTCAGTGACCACAAAAGTTTAAAGTATTTGTTCGATCAACGGGAACTGAACATGAGACAGAGAAGATGGATGGAATACTTAAAGGATTTTGATTTTGAGTTAAAGTACCACCCTGGAAAGGCGAATGTAGTTGCTGACGCCTTGAGCCGGAAATCTTTGATTAGAGCAGAAGTGCTGATGCATACCTGTGGTTTATATGAGAAATTTCGAGATCTTAATCTCAGTGTTACAGAAATGGGTGATGGCGTCTTGTTACAAAGATTAGAGGTTACTTGTGATTTGCGGTCCCGAATCGCACAAGCTCAAGGATCGGATGTGAATCTTCAGAGGAGGATTGGTCAGTCAGAGTTTTCAAGGGCTTCGGATGGTACTCTGCTGTTTGAAGGTAGAGTTTGTGTTCCTAATGATGCTGGTTTAAAAAGGTTGATCTTGGAAGAGACGCACAAGAGTAGTTTCAGTATTCATCCGGGTACCAATAAAATGTACCAAGATTTAAAGAAAGATTATTGGTGGCTAGGGATGAAGACCGATATTGCAGAATTCGTATCGCGATGTATTGTATGTCAACAGGTGAAAATTGAACATCAGAGGCCGGCAGGGATGCTTGTACCATTGGAGATCCCTCAGTGGAAATGGGAAGAAATCTCTATGGATTTTGTGACAGGGTTACCTCGGACTCAACGGGGACATGATTCAATTTGGGTAGTTGTCGACCGGTTAACTAAGTCTGCTCACTTTTTACCGGTTAGGACTACTTACAGGGCTGCTCAGTATGCAGAATTGTTCATAGCGGAGATTGTGAAACTTCATGGTGTCCCAACCAGCATTATGTCAGATAGAGATCCTATCTTCACTTCTCACTTTTGGAAAGCTTTTCAGAAGGCTTTGGGAACAAGGTTAAAGTTGAGTACATATCATCATCCTCAAACAGATGGACAATCAGAGAGAACCATTCAGACGTTAGAAGATATGCTACGTGCATGCATTTTAGAGGATGGAGGAAGTTGGAATAATCATCTGCCTTTGATTGAATTTTCATATAATAACAGTTACCATTCTAGTATTGGAATGGCACCGTATGAGGCACTGTATGGCAGAAGGTGTAGAACACCGCTTTGTTGGTCAGAGGTTGGAGATAAAAGTATTTTGGGACCTGAGATTATTCAAGAGACCACTTTGAAGATTAAATCCATTCAGGATAAGATCAGAACTGCTCAAAGTCGACAGAAGAGTTATGCGGACAAGAGGCGAAGACCTCTAGAATTCGAAGTGGGAGACCATGTTTTCCTGAAAGTTACCCCTAAGCTGGGACTACGAGGTGTTTTCAGGACAAAGAAATTGAGTCCAAGATTTATTGGACCATTTGAGATACTTAAACGTGTCGGACCAGCAGCTTACCAATTGGCTCTGCCACCGGCGATGTCAGGATTACATGATGTTTTCCATGTTTCACAGTTAAGGAAGTTTATTCCTGATCCTCATCAACCAGTAGAGTTGGAAACCATCGACTTGAGATCAGATTTGACTTTTCGACCCAAACCGGAACGGATTATTGAACGTGATGTTAAAGCGTTGAGGAACAAAGAGATTCCAATTGTCAAAGTTATATGGAAAGGTTCTCCCTACGGTGAAGCTACATGGGAATTGGAATCAGAGATGATGGAGAGCTATCCGCATCTTTTTACAGGTAATTTCTAAATTTCGAGGACGAAATTTCTTTTAAGGGGGGTAGAGTGTAATATCCCGCTTAGATGCATCAGTTAAACGTGTTAGAAACTTCATGAGCAAGCAATGGCAGGGTTGTAATTAAGAGCAGTGGCATAGTTGTAATTAAGGGCAATTGGGCATTTGGATAAATATGAAAATTGTTGAGTTTTCTACTCATTTATCTCACACACAAAAATCTGGTTTTTGCTCTCTCCTTCTCTCTCATTTCGTCCCTCTCACTCACTCATTCATAATCCATCTTCACTTCACCATCATCATCCCTTAACCTAGTAATTTCCTCCCTAAACTTTTGTGTGGCAAGTAAGCTTGATTTGGTGAATTTTGGAGCAAGAAGAAGCAAAGGAAAGATCAAGTGATCAAGTGAAAAATAGGCTAGGGTTGAAGCTAAGGATTAAGCCAACATCAAACCCATCTTGAGGTGAGCTCTCTTGGGTTATAGAACCCATTTTGAGAATCCTTGATTAAGTTATGGGATGTTTATAATTTGTGATCAATTTTTGAGGTTATAGTGCCATAAGCCCTTTTGATAGTGATTCCTTGTTCATGCATGATATAAGCTGATTATATGTCTTAGAATTGATCCTTTAAACTGTTATGGTATTTGAATATGCCTGGATTAGCCAAAAAGAGTGAAATTCACGTTGTGAACAGTTGCAATTCGGCCACCGAATGCTCCAATTCGGCCACCGAATTTGACAGCAAAAATCAGCATTTTTGATTCGCAGGAAATCGGCCACCGAATTGGCCAATTCGGCCACCGAATTGCAAGTGGTTTTTTGTGAATGTTTGGATCAAATGAGGATAAGGATAGGTATTTAAAGGAGAGATATATACTTGATTGTTAAGCCATTATAGGAAGGTTAAGAAGTTAGTATGTGGGTTAATCTCTCTAAGCAACGTTACCATGCACTCAATTAATTATGTGCAAGCCTAAGAGCAATGAGGATGGGAAATGCTTTGACAATCATAGTCATAGACATGTTTATAGTGTTGGTTCTCCAATGATCATAGGTGGCTTATGAGAACGATAAGCCAAGAATTATAGGTTACAGGATTGTTATAGGATTAAAGTGACAATTATATGCTTATATGTTATAGTTAAAGAATCAAAGATTAAAGATAATGGCGTGCTTGCACGTTTTACAGTTACAGGGCGTGTTCATCAGACTCCGGGATTCGCCGGATGGGACTTCTCCGAGAGGGTTGTCCACACGTTTTATAGGGAGTCCGGTGTTAGCCTGATATGATAGGAATTTCACCGGTTTATAGGGAGACGTATCTCGGGGTTGCTCCACCCGGGGTGCCCTCCGTAAAATGAACTCAGATAATTGTTTGTTCAACGCTAACAGCTAACATAAAACACTTTATTTGTTTTATGATTTATAGTTATAGTTAAAGTTGTTAAAGTTATAGTCACAGGAAGTTTTATAGACACGGGTAAACTACAGTTAAAGTTATAGGAGGTTTTATTTATCCTTTGGGGATAGAATTAAAGACTTGGCGATTCTAGAATTCCCCTAAATTGCCAAGGTAGGCATGGCGACCCTAGGTTCCCTGTGGTTGCCAACGGTAGGTTGGGTAGAGCTCACTGAGACATTATGTCTCATCCCATTCCTTCTGGTGCAGGTTCACAGGCAGGATCGCAATCAGCACGCAACAAGGGTAAGGAGAAGGCTTCGGACTGATCATGCTGTTGTTATCTGTTTATAGTTTGAATGTATCATATGGTTGTACATGTATCAGAGATGTTGTTTAACTTTGGAATGTAATATTACAATGTGATGTAATATATTTGAATGAACTTTTATATTGTAAATTAATGTATCCAGTACGAAATTTTAATACTCGTATAAGATCCTAGGCAATCTTATTATGGGTGTTACAATTTGGTATCAGAGCAGGTCGATTCAGACCGTGCCATGGGTCATTAAAATACAATACAAGTTTGCGGATCTCTTGGATTCGGGACATTATTCTAAATGTTATATCTGGTTGAAACTGATCACTTTGACTTATGTATGACAGTTAGGATAACATGTCCGGGAGGAGAAGAGGTCCTGGCAGGCCTAGATCGAATCAGGCTAATGCTGAGGAAGCCGGAGGAGACCCTAATATGCAATTTTGGGCTCAAATGATGCAACAGCAGCAGGCGTTGCAGCAACAGTACCAAGAGCAGCAAGCTCAGGCTGCGTTACAGCATCAGCAGATGATGCTTATGATGCAGCAGCAAGCCCAACAACAGGCTCAAACTCAGCATGAATGGATGGAGATGATGCACCATGGACAAGGTGCTCAGCAGCAGACACCACCACCAGCAGTGGTGAATCCGTCCTACCGGGAATTTAACAGAAATCACCCTCCTGAGTTTAATGGGGAAGGTGAACCTCCAGAGGCCAAGAGATGGCTGAAACAGATTGAGAAAGTGTTCCGGATGGTGGATTGCCCTGAGGAAAGTAAAGTATTGTTGGCTACTAACCAGTTCAGAGGCGCAGCAGAAGATTGGTGGGAATCTGCTCAACGCCGAATGATAGCAAATGACACAGAGATCAACTGGGATAACTTCAAGGAAGCAATGATAGAGAAGTATATCCCGATGTCTTATAAAGTGAAGAAAGAACAGGAGTTTCTTGAGTTGAAACAAGGTGGCATGTCAGTCACCGAGTTTACAAAGAAGTTTGAAGAGTTGTCGTATTACTCCTCTCACAACGAGTATGCCGCTAATGAGAACTGGAAAATGAATCAGTATAGGCGTGGGTTGAGAGGTGAAATTGATACAGCAGTGAGCCTTCAAAGGAACACCAGCTATGATGAGATGGTTCACGATAGTTTGGTGGCGGAAGCGGGTTTTGCCAAGACCGCTAAAGAGAAAGCTGCAGCATATGAAAAGAGAAAGGGAAAGTTTCCAGATAGGTATCAAGAGAACAAGCCTAAGGGCTCTCCTAAGAGGGGCAAACAGTCATTTTCATCACAGGCGGTGGTCCTTTGTAAATATTGCGGGAAGTCGCATTATGGACAGTGCATGAGGCAAACAGGAGTGTGTTTCGGGTGTAGACAGCCGGGGCACTTTTTAGCAAATTGTCCAGAAAGAAGAGGTAAAAGTGGAGCTGAAGGTACTACTACTAGCAAGGGTAGAGTGTACTCCCTCGATGGCCAGAAGGCTTTGGCAAATGAAGATTTAATTGCCGGTATGTGTTACTTAGGCCAAACTCCAGTTAAAGTGCTTTTTGATTGTGGTGCAACATGTTCCTTTATTTCTTACAAGTGTGTAGAAGTATTACAGTTGTCTGTGTCACCGTTGATACCCCCTATGACGGTATCTACCGCTACTGAGGGCGGAGTTGTAGCTAGTTTTATATGTGAAAACTGCCCGATCACTGTATCTAGTAAGACATACTACATAGATTTGGTGTGTCTTCCCATGATACAACTTGATGTGATCCTAGGAATGGATTGGTTATCTGCTAATCATGTGTATATTGGTTGTGCGGAAAAGTGTATTTTTATGCCTACAGATGATACGACCGAAGGTGTGGCTTTGTCAGAGTTAATCAACCGCACTCATCAGCTTACTCAGCTTATGTGTGCTCAAGATAATGGTTTTTATGTGATGGTTACTGTGACTTCAGAGTCAGAACTGAGTCCCAGTGATATTCCTGTTGTCAGTGATTATTTAGATGTTTTTCCTTCTGAGATAAGCAATTTACCCCCGGAACGGGAAGTTGAGTTTTCTATTGATCTTATCCCAGGATCAGAGCCAGTATCAGTGGCGCCTTATAGAATGTCACCATCAGAGTTAAAGGAATTGAAGTCTCAGTTGGAAGACTTAATTCAGAAACATTTTATCAGGCCCAGTGTGTCACCTTGGGGTGCGCCAGTATTGTTGGTTAAGAAGAAGGATGGTAGTATGAGATTGTGTATCGACTACCGTCGGCTGAATAAAGTAACAATAAAGAATAAGTATCCGTTACCGAGGATTGATGATCTTTTGGATCAACTTAAAGGAGCCGCAGTGTTTTCGAAGATTGATCTCAGATCAGGATACCACCAGATTCGTATCAAATCGTCAGATGTGTCCAAGACGGCGTTCAGAACACGTTATGGACATTATGAATTTCTGGTTATGCCGTTTGGAGTGACTAATGCTCCAGCTGTGTTTATGGACTACATGAATAGAATTTTCCAGCCTTACCTGGATCAGTTTGTTATAATCTTCATAGATGATATTTTGATCTACTCAAAGGACTCACAAGAACATGCTCAGCATCTGAGGATTGTTTTGGACATTCTCAGAGAAAATCAGTTATATGCAAAATTCAGCAAATGTGAATTTTGGTTATCGGAGATCCAGTTTTTGGGACATGTTATTTCTAAAGGAGGAGTGTCAGTTGACTCGTCGAAGGTCGAGGTTGTCCTTAATTGGGCCAGACCAACAAATGTAACAGAGGTTCGGAGTTTCCTGGGTTTAGCAGGTTACTACCGAAGATTTATTATGAGATTCTCACAGATTGCTTTACCGTTGACACGCCTCACGAGGAAAGATGTGCCTTTCGTCTGGGACGAAGATTGTGAGAAAAGTTTCCGGACCTTGAGAAAGAAATTATCCAAGGCTCCAGTATTAGCAATACCAGACCCTGAAAAGAAATATGTGGTTTATTGTGATGCGTCCTCTAAAGGACTGGGCAGTGTGCTTATGCAAGAAGGTAATGTGATAGCTTATGCTTCTCGGCAGCTTAAATCTCATGAGGAGAATTACCCCACTCATGACCTTGAGTTGGCGGCAATAGTTTTTGCTTTGAAAGTGTGGAGGCACCATTTATACGGAGCACAATTTGACTTGTTCAGTGACCACAAAAGTTTAAAGTATTTGTTCGATCAACGGGAACTGAACATGAGACAGAGAAGATGGATGGAATACTTAAAGGATTTTGATTTTGAGTTAAAGTACCACCCTGGAAAGGCGAATGTAGTTGCTGACGCCTTGAGCCGGAAATCTTTGATTAGAGCAGAAGTGCTGATGCATACCTGTGGTTTATATGAGAAATTTCGAGATCTTAATCTCAGTGTTACAGAAATGGGTGATGGCGTCTTGTTACAAAGATTAGAGGTTACTTGTGATTTGCGGTCCCGAATCGCACAAGCTCAAGGATCGGATGTGAATCTTCAGAGGAGGATTGGTCAGTCAGAGTTTTCAAGGGCTTCGGATGGTACTCTGCTGTTTGAAGGTAGAGTTTGTGTTCCTAATGATGCTGGTTTAAAAAGGTTGATCTTGGAAGAGACGCACAAGAGTAGTTTCAGTATTCATCCGGGTACCAATAAAATGTACCAAGATTTAAAGAAAGATTATTGGTGGCTAGGGATGAAGACCGATATTGCAGAATTCGTATCGCGATGTATTGTATGTCAACAGGTGAAAATTGAACATCAGAGGCCGGCAGGGATGCTTGTACCATTGGAGATCCCTCAGTGGAAATGGGAAGAAATCTCTATGGATTTTGTGACAGGGTTACCTCGGACTCAACGGGGACATGATTCAATTTGGGTAGTTGTCGACCGGTTAACTAAGTCTGCTCACTTTTTACCGGTTAGGACTACTTACAGGGCTGCTCAGTATGCAGAATTGTTCATAGCGGAGATTGTGAAACTTCATGGTGTCCCAACCAGCATTATGTCAGATAGAGATCCTATCTTCACTTCTCACTTTTGGAAAGCTTTTCAGAAGGCTTTGGGAACAAGGTTAAAGTTGAGTACATATCATCATCCTCAAACAGATGGACAATCAGAGAGAACCATTCAGACGTTAGAAGATATGCTACGTGCATGCATTTTAGAGGATGGAGGAAGTTGGAATAATCATCTGCCTTTGATTGAATTTTCATATAATAACAGTTACCATTCTAGTATTGGAATGGCACCGTATGAGGCACTGTATGGCAGAAGGTGTAGAACACCGCTTTGTTGGTCAGAGGTTGGAGATAAAAGTATTTTGGGACCTGAGATTATTCAAGAGACCACTTTGAAGATTAAATCCATTCAGGATAAGATCAGAACTGCTCAAAGTCGACAGAAGAGTTATGCGGACAAGAGGCGAAGACCTCTAGAATTCGAAGTGGGAGACCATGTTTTCCTGAAAGTTACCCCTAAGCTGGGACTACGAGGTGTTTTCAGGACAAAGAAATTGAGTCCAAGATTTATTGGACCATTTGAGATACTTAAACGTGTCGGACCAGCAGCTTACCAATTGGCTCTGCCACCGGCGATGTCAGGATTACATGATGTTTTCCATGTTTCACAGTTAAGGAAGTTTATTCCTGATCCTCATCAACCAGTAGAGTTGGAAACCATCGACTTGAGATCAGATTTGACTTTTCGACCCAAACCGGAACGGATTATTGAACGTGATGTTAAAGCGTTGAGGAACAAAGAGATTCCAATTGTCAAAGTTATATGGAAAGGTTCTCCCTACGGTGAAGCTACATGGGAATTGGAATCAGAGATGATGGAGAGCTATCCGCATCTTTTTACAGGTAATTTCTAAATTTCGAGGACGAAATTTCTTTTAAGGGGGGTAGAGTGTAATATCCCGCTTAGATGCATCAGTTAAACGTGTTAGAAACTTCATGAGCAAGCAATGGCAGGGTTGTAATTAAGAGCAGTGGCATAGTTGTAATTAAGGGCAATTGGGCATTTGGATAAATATGAAAATTGTTGAGTTTTCTACTCATTTATCTCACACACAAAAATCTGGTTTTTGCTCTCTCCTTCTCTCTCATTTCGTCCCTCTCACTCACTCATTCATAATCCATCTTCACTTCACCATCATCATCCCTTAACCTAGTAATTTCCTCCCTAAACTTTTGTGTGGCAAGTAAGCTTGATTTGGTGAATTTTGGAGCAAGAAGAAGCAAAGGAAAGATCAAGTGATCAAGTGAAAAATAGGCTAGGGTTGAAGCTAAGGATTAAGCCAACATCAAACCCATCTTGAGGTGAGCTCTCTTGGGTTATAGAACCCATTTTGAGAATCCTTGATTAAGTTATGGGATGTTTATAATTTGTGATCAATTTTTGAGGTTATAGTGCCATAAGCCCTTTTGATAGTGATTCCTTGTTCATGCATGATATAAGCTGATTATATGTCTTAGAATTGATCCTTTAAACTGTTATGGTATTTGAATATGCCTGGATTAGCCAAAAAGAGTGAAATTCACGTTGTGAACAGTTGCAATTCGGCCACCGAATGCTCCAATTCGGCCACCGAATTTGACAGCAAAAATCAGCATTTTTGATTCGCAGGAAATCGGCCACCGAATTGGCCAATTCGGCCACCGAATTGCAAGTGGTTTTTTGTGAATGTTTGGATCAAATGAGGATAAGGATAGGTATTTAAAGGAGAGATATATACTTGATTGTTAAGCCATTATAGGAAGGTTAAGAAGTTAGTATGTGGGTTAATCTCTCTAAGCAACGTTACCATGCACTCAATTAATTATGTGCAAGCCTAAGAGCAATGAGGATGGGAAATGCTTTGACAATCATAGTCATAGACATGTTTATAGTGTTGGTTCTCCAATGATCATAGGTGGCTTATGAGAACGATAAGCCAAGAATTATAGGTTACAGGATTGTTATAGGATTAAAGTGACAATTATATGCTTATATGTTATAGTTAAAGAATCAAAGATTAAAGATAATGGCGTGCTTGCACGTTTTACAGTTACAGGGCGTGTTCATCAGACTCCGGGATTCGCCGGATGGGACTTCTCCGAGAGGGTTGTCCACACGTTTTATAGGGAGTCCGGTGTTAGCCTGATATGATAGGAATTTCACCGGTTTATAGGGAGACGTATCTCGGGGTTGCTCCACCCGGGGTGCCCTCCGTAAAATGAACTCAGATAATTGTTTGTTCAACGCTAACAGCTAACATAAAACACTTTATTTGTTTTATGATTTATAGTTATAGTTAAAGTTGTTAAAGTTATAGTCACAGGAAGTTTTATAGACACGGGTAAACTACAGTTAAAGTTATAGGAGGTTTTATTTATCCTTTGGGGATAGAATTAAAGACTTGGCGATTCTAGAATTCCCCTAAATTGCCAAGGTAGGCATGGCGACCCTAGGTTCCCTGTGGTTGCCAACGGTAGGTTGGGTAGAGCTCACTGAGACATTATGTCTCATCCCATTCCTTCTGGTGCAGGTTCACAGGCAGGATCGCAATCAGCACGCAACAAGGGTAAGGAGAAGGCTTCGGACTGATCATGCTGTTGTTATCTGTTTATAGTTTGAATGTATCATATGGTTGTACATGTATCAGAGATGTTGTTTAACTTTGGAATGTAATATTACAATGTGATGTAATATATTTGAATGAACTTTTATATTGTAAATTAATGTATCCAGTACGAAATTTTAATACTCGTATAAGATCCTAGGCAATCTTATTATGGGTGTTACAGATATGGAGAGATCAGGTGCGTGAGGATGCGGTGACCGGCACATCGATGGTGGTGAGACAATGGTGGTGGCGAATGGATTTGCCAGAAGAGGGAGTTGTGTGCGGCAACGCTCTAGTCGGAGATGGTGGCGACAGATCTGAGGTGCAGGGGTGGTTGTAGAGGCGGCAATGGTGCTGATTGTGAGTTTTGATGTACCGGCGGCAGTTGGTGGTGCACGTAGTGGTGAGAGGTGGATGGGTTTGACAGGGAACGGCGGTTGTTGGGTTTCCCTTTCTTCCTTCTTTTTGATTTTCTTTTGTTTTTGTGCTGGTGATTAGTGGAGGTAATGATGGTTTGAGAAATGTGAGAATGAAAATGGTGGTGAATATGCTTGGTGTAGGGTGTGTGGTTGCTACTGATTTTGGGATAAGATCTGTACGGTTTTTAAGGAAGAGGAATAAATGATTGAATGGGGTAGAAAAAACAAGGGGACTAAAATGTTGATTTTTCGAAATATGGGACCAAAATGAAAACTGGAAATTATTTAGGGGACCAAATGATCAAATAAGCCAAAAAAATATATCATGATAACCTGAAGTTTAACAACGAAGTAAACAAAATTTAAAAAAAAAATTGTTTCAGTATATTTAAGAATTGTTTTACTAACAAATCGAACTAAGTTCATCCAAATAATTCATCTTAAAAAATTATTAACCATTTAACCTCGATCACTTACAATAAATTGTCATGTCGGTAAGGTCGATGATCTTGAATTATGGTGGAAACAAACAATACATCTTCTTCCCGTAAAAAAAAAAAGGAAAAACAATACATCTTCTAACGGCAATAAAATTCAAGTGATCATTTTTTGCTGTTGTAGCTGGTCAATGATACGGAGAGGAGCTATTTTTTTATTTTTACTCATGGTGGAGAAGAGCTTGGAAGCCCAAAATCAGGGTTTGATTGTTTAGAGATGCAATAATAGGACAATGTATGTGATATTTTATTATTTTTGTCAAAAAATTAAATAAAACTATGTCAAAGATTTATAGCTAGTAATATAAAAAGTTATCTTTATAAATAAAAAAATATTAATAAAATTATTTTAACAGTATATGTCTAACTGAGTTTTTCTCACATTGTCAAAAGAAATCTTTAATTGAATTCCTCAAGCATCCTCTCTATGTGCTACTTAATCTTTAAAGTATATATTTTTTTGTTAGTATTCCTAAAATCTATATAAAAATTACAAATAGTTTTTAAAGTAGTACTAGTGTGTAAACCCATAGCGGTGCACGAGGAAAATTATGTTAAAATGTTTATTATTTTAAAATAAAATGTTTAAAACAGAAAAATAAGAAAAAAAAATAGATTTATGATATAAATAGTTTAAGTAATCGCTATGTATCTGTTTTAGTTTTTGTAACCCAAAAAAAAAATTGTTACTTATCTACTATCAATCTCAACAGTTATGTTCTACAAAAAAAAAATCAACAGTTTTATCTCACAAACTCATCGATCTATATGAAGGTTGAAGATTTTTTTGATCACACGGTTGAAATTCTCATAATTCTTAATGAGTAAAAGTATGACCCTGTACTAAAGAGAAGTAAGTGAAACAGTAAAGGAATTACATAGTAAACAATAAGTGACAGAGAAATTACAAATTGTTGAAAATCTCATTGTAGACAACATTTGTAGTGTGAGCACATGGATTTCCTTCATTATCCAAAATAAGAATCTTCAATCCTTTCCTTGTCCTTGCCCTTGAAATAGTCACGTAGGATTGACCATGAGTGAATAACGGTCGTTGCAAATACATACCAACTTGAGAAAGTGATTGACCTTGACTCTTATTTATGGTCATTGCAAAACACAACGACAGTGGAAATTGTCGTCTCTGAAACTTAAATGGAAAGTCTGGATCAGATGGAATCAAATTCATCCTTGGTATGAAAATCTTATCACCAATTTTTTTCCCGTAATGACAGTGGCACCAATAATATTTGGACACAATTCATTTATCAACAACCTTGTTCCATTACATAGCACATTGGTTTGATCTATATTCCTCAAAAGCATGACTGGAACACCAATCTTCAACCTTAATCGGTGATTTGAAATTCCTGAACATTTCATGTCGTTCAAAAATTCAAGGGTGGACCAATCTGCTTGTACTGCACTATTTTCATCAGAAAGAACTGTTGATTCGGAACTTAAGTATTCATGTCCCTCACTTGGAATTAAAGCTAGAACAAAATCATTAACAGTATCTACAGAATCATGAGTTGGAGCAAGTATTGCCCTCTCTTCTAAGTATTGCAAATTGTTCATGTTCTGTAAAAGCAACAGGATATGTTAACTCAACTAAAGATAATATTAATAAATATTAAATAAAAAATATTAATAAAATTATTTTAACAACTTAGTTTTTCTCACATTGTCAAAAGAAATCTTTAATTGAATTCCTCAAGTATCACTCTCTATGTGCTACTTAATCTTTGAAGTATATATTCTTTTGTCAGGTATCCATAAAGTCTATATAAAAATTACAAATAGTTTTTAAAGTAGTATATAAAAGTTGATCTCGTTATTCTTTAAAATATATGAAAGTTCTTCATAATAATACTAGTAGTGAATGCTCATACAGAAAAGTTGACTCCTCGGTCTGGAACAAAATTTTCACAACTTTAAATTAGGTTATCCGAAAAAACCTTGTGGACAACTTTGGTACTTTAGGTTAGTGTTAGCAATTGATTAGCTAATCAATGATTCTGTAACGATGAAATTGTTCTACTTAGAACATTCATAACGAAGACACATATTTTTGAGTACTTAAATGGATCACCACACGTGTACATATCACTCATTTATAATTGTTTAATAGTAGTATCTAACAAGCATTCAGTCATTTCAATTCAACATCTCACACAAATTTCTTAAATGAGACTCACTAATTAACTATCAATAATTTTATATCATTGCATTTCAATTTTTTAATATTAAAAAAGTATACGTTCCACTTAAGATAGAGATCTTAAGTGAAACTTTGAGTCTTATAAGACTCCAAAAAAATTTCTATTCAATAAAGATCTGTAATAGATATTAAGTCTTAAAAGTTTAAAAATCTTCCATCGAAAATGGTCTTATGCGTAAACAAAGAGAATAAGAGAATTGTAAAATAACAAGTCATAGTAGTGGTTGCCACTTTTTAATTGGGGGACAAAGTGGTTGAAATTATTAGTTGCTCTAAAAGTTCACTAAAGATGAGGTACTATCAAGTTTAAGCTTCCACTTTGTCAAAAAAAAGTTTAAGCTTCCACGGCATACCCATTAGAAAAACAAATGATTATTTAAAAACAATAACTAAATGTTACACTGTTGGTTTAAAATAATTGCAAAAATCCAAGTAACAAGCATATGATCTCAACGTTCCTCGCCAATAAAGATCTTTTCTTTTACATACCCACCAATAAAGATCTTCTTCACCAACGTTCTCGGTGATTTTATAGGTGAATGCAACGTCGTTAAGACTTGCTAGAAATAATTAGTGTAGTTCGAAAATGTAAATATTATTTTGTCTTTATGTTTAAAACTACTAAATATAGTCCATAAATCTCAGTTTAACTAACAAAAATACTGAATTTATGTTGTCAAAAAAAATTACTGAATTTGTTGGGTTGGACGCCGCGAGTGGGATTCGAATCCCGCTCTTTTACTTGTGTGAGTTTTAATAACTCTTATCATTTTTTCTATAAAAAAAAAATAATAACTGCCAAATATAAAGGATAGTACTTATTATTCTGCTTTTTTTTAATGGTACTGATTATTCTGCTTATCATGTTTGGTAATCTTACTTAATATAAAATGAAGGTGGTCTGATGGCCACCAATCCCTAACCCTAATTCTGCATCCTTTCCCGCCCTTCCCTCTAATTAATGGTCTTCCCATCTATTGGCCCATGCTGTAAACCCTAAACCCCCAACTGTTTCTACACCTGCGCCGTCCCTGCATTAATTCCTTTCTGCCACACGCGAGTTCCAACCTTCAATTGTCTGTACACCTGCGCCGTCGCTGCATTCATTCCTTTATGCCACACGCGATTTCCAACCTTCCCATGGCAGACAACATTAATCTCCTGTTATTCCCTCCTGCAACCTTCCCATGGCACACGCGATTTCCAAGCTTCTCATGGCAGCCAATATTCAATGCGCCTAAGCTGAGTTATTCCTTCTGCAGTATCAGCCGTTTCAACTTCTTGATTACTAAACATCACATTTTTCCAGCCAATCCACACTTAAGCCAAGCCGTTTTTGTCCAGTCCTTCCAAACCTTTAATTCGATTACTTGAAACCTGCAACCTTACATCACCTTCTCCTATATTAAGATGACAAATTTGATTGAAACCGTTCCTTCCCTTTCCAGTTTTACATTCTGTCAGTCTGGCTTTTCAATCAGTCCTGATTTGATTTTTAACCATTTGAATATGTCGTGTTTGGACAATTTTCTCATGGTAGCCAAGGACCAACAAGCTTTTGATGAACTAATCAACCTGAAAGGTGCGTGTTTCATGCTTTCTATTTATTGCTTTCTGTTCAATGATTTCTGTTTTATATTGCTTTCTGTTCAATGATTTCTGTTTTATATTTCTGTTCAATGATTTTTGTTTTATATTGCTTTCTGCAATCTGTTTTATATTGCTGGAATCTGTACAAAAATGAACTAATCTGTTTTATATTGCTGGAATCTGTACAATTCATAAATCTGTTTTATATTGCTGGAATCTGTACAAAAATGAACTAAACCTGAAATCTTTTTTATAGTGCTCAAGCCTTGAAATCTGTTTTAGGTTTAGATAAACTATAAATGTAAATCAAGGCTTATTAACATTAGCAACACCTTAACACACATGCATCTACCTTTGTTTAAGTTACAAATAAACTACCTTTGTTTAAGATAAACTATGGAGGCTTATTATAAAGTAAACTATAAATGTAAATCAAGGTTTAGATAAACTACCTTTGTTTAAGTTACAACAATCTGTTTTATGCGAAGTAGATATAATATCTGTTTATGGTTTTAAGGCTTTTTCACCTTGCAAATCTAAAGTTGTTCATGGTTCTATGGCTTATTTACTTTAAAATCAAGCTGCCATTAACTGTTTCTGTCTACGTCTACGTCTATGGCTTATCTTACTTACTTAAAAGCTTAAGAAGTCTGATGAGCAAAATTGAGAACCCTAGCCCGCCAATTGATGCCCAATTGTGTGTCTTTTCCTTCCTTTAATGCATGTGGCTATGTGGCTATTTAGTTACCCAATCTGATGGGCTGAGTTCACGTGGAAAATGTGAAAACATAGAGCATTGCACCTTATTAATGCAGGAAAAAAACGGTTTGGCAGACTAGGCAGTAGTGCACTGCATTAAACCAGGTTTCTGCAATTATTACTGGATATACATCAACAAAAAACCAACACTGAATTCCTGCTATATAAGCACACGGTTTGCAAGCTATTGTTCATGCCACACCACATAATCCTTGCCTTACAACACAAATCAGATCTTTGCATTTACTTGCACACGGTTTGCTTGTTATTACTTCTATATCAGATCTTTACAAGATTCTTGGTTGCGCTTGGATGAACGTGATTTATTTGAATCGCATACTCTTTCTTTTTCGTGTAATTGATAGGCAGGAAGATGAATTTATCTATCCTAGATACAGTCCTCCAAAACGAATGTTGTTGCAACACCTTGATCCAGATTCTGCAGGGAACACCACCATTCCTAATGCACCATTTGTTTTCTTTCTTCCAAGGAAATTTTACCACACATTTCAGAAAGAGCTGACAGAATCCGACGTCATGTCTGGATACTTGGTAAGATGTCATCTTGAATTGCTTACTATAATGTTTTGTTGGACACATTTTTATTGTAATCTAATTGTCTCGGTTAATTTGTTTTGGCTAGGAGATGATTTGGATTGGTTTTTGTCAATCTGTATTGGCTTCTGAAGAAACAGAACTGACCATTGTTGATTACTTGGGGTATAGCTGGAAGTGTGGATTGAAGTTCAGAGATGGTAGGGAAGTCGCATGCATATTTTCTGGTTAGTGGAAACAACTTTGTGATGCACGTAAGTTCAATGAAGGCACAACAGTTAAGTTTGGAGTACCATATGCTGCGAATAATAGGACAATGTACATGCTACCGCCTCCAATGATGGTTCTCCGTACGAGGTTGCCTTCGTCGAGCATTCCTGGTGCGAATCGTCCTATTTACACAATGGAGCAATATTTCAGGAACAACTGAAGCTCGTGCAATGCTATGTAACTCAAAAGATGCCCGTTTCAGAAGAGCGTTTTTTATGTTTTGCGTTTTTTTTTTGTTTCTAGACATGTATTCCAATTTTGGCAGCACTTTTTGGATGACATTATTTTGTTTTGCCATGTTTTGATTTCAGCTGTGTGGGGTAGTGTCGTTTCTGATGAACTCATTTTGAATGTTTTGATTGATGCTATGTTATGTAATCCTGCTTAATTTCCTATTAATGCATCTTTGCCCCATTATGAACTTTTCTCAAGTATTCGTTGCTGTTGAATGAACAAAAGTAAGTATTAGTTTTTATATCGTTCCACAGGGATTAATGTGATATCATAAACCGTTCAACTTCGATTATCGTCTTAAGTTAGGGTTTAACTTGTTTTTATACTACACTACTCATCATTTTAAAAGTTTATAAATAAATAGTAGAGTAATAGGACATAGAAGGTGTTTAGGATTAACTTTCATCAATCAAACATCGTTTATATCCGATTGATCACAAATACGAATTCTAGCGTTTTCTTATATATGACATTATTACGTATTGCTCAACAACATCATTGATTTCCCAAATGACGTCGTGATATCGATTGTATCGTTTAATCAATGATTTCTCAATCTATTAAACGATCCAAAAGCATTATGATCCAATACTATAATGTAATTATCAAAACCAAATCCCATTTCTAGAATTTCTTATCTTGATAGAAAATCATTCTAAACCTAGATTCAAAAGTCTTTTTCAACAACATTTAAATCAAACATAAGATTAAAAAGCAAGAAGAAATTCAATGGTATATAAAAATTGCTAGAATCATATATTGAATAATCAAAAGTTTACAACATGAGTGATTGATTACCTATTAATTAATCCCAACAAAGGAGATTGGTTGATCATTATCATGACAACTCTTGCAAAATAAGAAAGGAAGATGAAGATATGTGAGAGCTTGATGTCTCAAAGCTTCTTAAGATCTTCTTCAATCCAAATCTAATTGCTATTTGAAGTTTTTCTCCCTCTATGCCTATTCTCTCTCAAAGATAACAAGTTTTCTAAGCTCTGGAAAATATTATATCTCATAAAAAAAACTATCTCCCTAAGAAATGAGCTTAAAATTCCTTAAATATGCTGAGAAAATGTTCGCTCGCTACAAGCGACCAGCCTGTCGCTTGTAGCGAGGACTTCAACTGGCCAATCATAGAGCTCCACGTCACCATCAGCATTAAACCGCCCCTTTGGTCGCTATAGCGACAAGGTCTGTCGCTACTAGCGACCAGCCTTTGAAATTCCCTGCCTAGGCTCGCTTCAAGCGTCCAGTTCATCGCTACAAGCGATGAACTCCTGATAATCCCTGCCTAAGCTCGCTTCTAGCGATGGATGCTGCGCTTCAAGCGATGGATCACTGAAAATCTCTGCCTATCCTCGCTACTAGCGATGAGTCCTGCGCTTGTAGCGATGGCATCAAGAAAAGCTTCATGTCTTTGCATCAATCAGGTTCAAACATGTATTTCCTGCATAATCACATGGGGTAAGGCTTAGGATCACATTTATTGCATTTTTAACACATTTATGCTCAAATCCTAAGGTAACTTGTACAACAAGTAAGCATAAGTGCCTTAATTTGTACCAAAATATAACAACATTTAAGCACTTATCAAACTCTCCCCAACTTACATTTTGGTTTGTCCTCAAACCAAAGAACAAAAGGAAATTTTCATAGCTTTAAAAACCACAGTATTGAGCAATTTAGCAAAGGATTCAAAAGTGCGAAGAAATAAATATCAAGTGAGTGATTCAAATGTGATTGCGCAAGCTAAAGTTCAGTTTCTCATTAAACAAGATACATTCTACAAATGTGAACTAGTTCTAAACACAAGGAATTAAATCATACAATCCTAAACAAGCAACATGTTTAAATTTGAACCAAACCTAACACACTTCTATATAATGTATATGAACAATTGAAATTATTTGTAAGGGTTATGAACACTCATCCAATAAACATGATAACATACAATCAAATTATGTGTCTATCTAATTATCATTTCCAAAAGCATAAAAGGCATTGATCAAAAGGTCTTTAAGGGTTGTAATTGGGCTAGGCTACAAAAGAATTGTCATATGTGGGATATTTGAATTCAAATGGCCAAGCAAAAGGAAACATTCAAACTAATTACAACTTCCTTCTTTCTCCAATACAACACTTGGTGAATTTCCAACTTTTCTTATTCTTGATTGATCTTTGACAACTTTTTCTTTGAAATCTTGCAAACCCTTTTCATTTTTCTCTTTTCTTTTTCTTGGTTTGCTTTTCTTTCTTTTTTCTTTTCTTTTCTTTTTCTTTTCTTGTTGTCAAGATCAATTAACATCATTCACCCTTACATTGACATAAATAAAACCTTCCTTTCTCCCCAACTTATTCCAATGATACCCTAATCGAATGTTCCTTTGTTATTATGGCAAAGGTCAATAAAAACGATGGATAAGGGTTCAAAAGAAAACAACTATCAGAATTCATTAAAGAGTTAACTATGAACTGAATTTTTTTTACAAACTCCGGCAATTTAAATAAGCAGATGAGCTTATTAAATTGACAGTCCACAGTTAACAATTCTGATTCCATTAGGCTCAGATGGGTTAACAGATACTCACACATCTCACAGGGTAGGTTCATTTGGTCAAGTATTTCTCTCAATTTCAAAAAATTGCCTTGATCATTTCAATGCTCTTATACAAATTAAAACAACAACAGATTTAACATAATATAACTGAGTTAAACATGATATTGGTCTCCTGCATATATATACAATGGTTGAGGATTCCTCACATTATGGCTAGTTCTATATTGGTTCAAAACTAAACACATGCTTGCTTAAAAACTGAATAAATTAACTTGTGTGTGTAAAGAACTTATTCACATTAAAGAATATACCTAGAAAAACAAGAAAACGAGTACCTTAGCTGCGCGCTTTAACACTCATTCTATCATTATCACTCAGATGATTCACAGTTCAAGCATTGCTTTTGAATCATTCATCTTTCTTTCAAAATTTGTTGGGATCATTTCAAAAAAATTTTAACATAAATACTAAAGCATAAATAAAATATAACTATATTAACATGTAATACCCAAAATATAAATAACATAAACATAATGTAATATTATCCAAGGTACATAAAACATACTCAAAATACAAAGCATAAATCACAATGTTAAAGAAGTACAAAGCTGAATAAATAAAACGAAAGAGAAAACAAATCAAGATCTGCAGCTCTGCATCATCAATCCGAGTCTGTGGCCATGTCGTCCTCAGAGTCTATCAAGTCAGCTGCCATGCGATCAATAGAATTTGTAGCAGCTGAGGAATCATCACCCAGATCATCATCCACATCTGCGTCGTCATCACCCTCATCGCCAGCATCCTGCTGATCACCAGCATCCGCTGCATCTGCCCCTCCTGGAAAGAATGGCCTGTCCCCAGGCCAAGCGATGTGCTCGGAGAAGAAAGCAGGTGTCCACGGGCTTTGGCCACTGTCGTGCAGATGGCTCTGAATCGTAGTAAGTGCCCGGTGATTTGACGCATTCTGCGCCAACAAAAAGGAGCTCACAGTAGCAGAATCCCAACTCGAGAAGTCCAAAGGTGGAATGGTCGGGTGGCTAGGATGGCTAGTAGTCTGAGGTGGTGGTGGTGGTGCATGAGAAGGTCCTGCTGAGGATGATGGTCCAGCTGAGGGTGGGGGTGGGGCAACAGGTGCAGGTGTAGAGCAGTACCTATTGATGTATCTATCATCAATAGGGTTTTTAATTTCCTCATCAACCTGTGATGGCATGTGCACTCTAGCTCGCCTACATAGACCCATGATCAACCCGGGAAAAGTCAGAGGGCATTTAGGTTTGCCCGGGGGTAATATGCCACTCTCAGCAACTATCCTCATCTCATTTGCTATCAGTCTAGCAACGTCAACCTGACGCTGAGTGAGGATATAATGGACAAGAGGGGTCACATCTAAGGTGGTGGAGGAGGTGTGAGATTTGGGGCGAATGTTATACAGAATAAGGGTAAGGATTACCTGAGCCTCAGTAGTCATATCCTCCCTGAATGCTCGGAAAGGCTTACCCGAAGCCCTACTCACGTCATAACTCTTCCCCTCCTGGAAGATATCCTGTGCGATGCTGTCGTGATCCCAATCACCACTCCTCTGACGCTCACAGAAATCACAAAGCGCAGTGGGTGCAAGCGGATTATCTTCCTCAACCAGCTCCAGAGGCTTGCCCAGATATGCGTTGATGGACATGCGATCGAAGGTGATTGTGCGCCCTCGCACATAGGTCGTCCAAGTAAACTCATCAGACGGATCAGAGGGGATCGCGTTCGCATAAAACTCGCGCACTATGTCATAATTGATCCTCCTGGGTGGTGTGCATAAAATACCCCACTTCCTCTCGTTAATCATGGCTGCTAAGCCTCCATATTCCCCCTCTTCAGAAATCTCAAACCTCTTCTCAGACCAAATGCGTCTTGTCCTCAACTCCTCGTAGCGTTCCTGGTTCCTCCAGCTTAGGAAACGACTTCCATCGTGTGGTTGAACGTTTGCTCGTGGTCGTGACGAGGAACTTTCAACGTTCCTTTGACGTTTAGAAGAGGTTTTAGGTGCCATCCCTGAGTGATTGTTGGTTGAGATTAAACAGAAGTAAAGAGTGATTTTGCAGATTTGTGCAGAAACAGAAAGAGAACACAATGCAGAAATGAATGGAGTGTTTACAGAATGTTACAGATGCGAAAAATATAAGTTAAAAAGGCTAAGACAATAAATGAAAGTGGTTGGGGGTAGCTGAAGCGACATGAGTGGCCTGGGTATTATAAAACTGTTTTCTGATACGCTCGCTACATGCGCGCGATCCGTCGCTACAGCGACAGGCAAAAAGCCCATCGCTACAAGCGTGGTGTGGCGCTACAAGCGCAAGTGCAAAAACTGTCGCTACAAGCGACAAGTGCGTCGCTACAGCGACGTAGTGTAAATTCCATCGCTACAACGATGAGTTGGTCGCTGTAGCGACCATGACAGGAAACAGAAAAATAAATTTTTGAGTTCTAGCCACTATCCCAACTTGCATAAATACTTGTACAGAAGTAAACTAACACTAAAAACACAACATACTTACAAAATTGGGGTGCCTCCCAACAAGCTCTTGTTTAACGTCATTAGATCGACGCCTGATTCGATTACGCATAAGAATCGATGAGTGAAATCGTCGTCGTGTGCCGAACGACTTCACCTCCAAAATATGGCTTAAGCCTTTGTCCATTCACTGTCCATGTCGACTTAGTGATAGGATCCTCAAGTTCCACAGCTCCATAAGGCTTTACTTCCTTTATCATGAACGGACCGGACCACTTGGACTTCAATTTACCCGGAAATAGTCGTAGCCTTGCATTGAACAGCAACACCATCTGACCAGGCTTGAATTCCCTCTTCATGATCTTCTTGTCATGATACCGTTTAACCTTTTCCTTATAAAGCTTGCTTGACTGATAGGCTTGGTCACGCATTTCCTCTAACTCATGCATTTGAAGCTTTCTCTTCTCCCCAGCTTGCTCTTGATCAAAGTTCAAAAACTTGAGCGCCCAAAACGCTTTGTGCTCCAACTCGACCGGCAAGTGGCATGCTTTCCCATACACCAACTGGAATGGTGTGAAATCCGTAGGAGCTTTGTATGCGGTCCTATAGGCCCACAACGCTTCGTCCAGTTTCATCGCCCAATCCTTCCTTGAAGATGACACGGTCTTCTCAAGTATCCGTTTGATTTCACGGTTGGATACCTCGGCTTGACCGTTCGTCTGTGGATGGTATGGTGAAGCTACCTTATGCTTTACTCCATAGTGCTCAAGTGCTTTTGCTAACTGCTGATTGCAGAAGTGAGAACCTCCATCACTTATTAGCACTCTTGGAGTTCCAAATCGGGAAAAGATGTTTCTTTTCAGAAACTTGACCACCGTCTTGCTATCGGCTTTTTGAGATGTTATTGCTTCAACCCACTTTGAAACGTAATCAACAGCCACCAGAATATACTCGTTGTTCAAAGAAGATGGAAATGGCCCTACAAAGTCAATACCCCAACAGTCGAAGACTTCGACTTCAAGGATACTTTGTAGAGGCATTTCATTCCTCTTTGAAATCCCTCCGGTCTTCTGGCAACTCTCGCATTCTTTCACATGTTCATATGAGTCTTTGAACAACGAGGGCCAATAAAAGCCAGCTTGAAGAACTTTTGCTCCAGTTCTTTCTCCACTGTAGTGACCACCATATGGCGAGTTATGACAATGCCACATGATGTCCTTGGCTTCTTCCCTTGCAACACATCTTCTTATTAAGTGGTCTACTGCAATCTTGAATAAGTATGGGTCATCCCAAATGAATTGAGTGGCGTCTCTCAACAACCTCTTCTTCATTTGCCAAGTGTAATCCTCCGGTATGAACCCCGTTGCTTTGTAATTGGCCATGTCCGCGAACCATGGTCTTTCTTGCACCATAAGCAACTGTTCATCCGGGAACTCTTCAAGGATGTCCCTTTCATTCTTCGTTATCTCTTTGTTCACCAATCTGGACAGATGATCAGCTACTAGGTTCTCAGTCCCCTTCTTGTCCTTAATCTCCAAATCAAACTCTTGGAGTAGCAACATCCAACGGATGAGTCTCGGCTTTGAGTCGGGTTTGGTAATCAAGTACTTGATAGCTGCATGGTCAGTCCAAATAACAATTTTTGAACCAATGAGATACGAACGAAATTTTTCTAATGCGAACACTATGGCAAGTAATTCTTTTTCAGTGGTAGCATAATTGACTTGTGCGTCATTTAAAACTTTACTTGCGTAGTGTATAGCATGAAAAATTTTGTTTTTGCGTTGACCTAACACCGCGCCTACCGCATAATCACTTGCATCGCACATAAGTTCAAAATCGTATGTCCAGTTTGGTGCGGTGATTATGGGTGCGGATGTTAAACTATCCTTTAAACTATTAAATGCATTTAAACAGTCAATATCAAAATCAAAAGACTTATCTTTGTTGAGCAAGTTGCTCAATGGCTTTGCGATTTTTGAGAAGTCTTTGATGAATCTCCGATAGAACCCGGCATGGCCTAGGAAGCTTCGGATTCCTTTGACATTAACTGGTGGTGGAAGTTTTCCTATCACGTCGACCTTAGCTTTATCAACTTCGATACCCTTGGAGGAGATCTTGTGACCAAGGACAATACCCTCGGTTACCATGAAGTGACACTTCTCCCAATTGAGCACCAAGTTGGTTTCCTTGCACCGTTTCAGTACCGTGTCCAGATTCTTCAAGCATAAATCAAATGATGACCCGAAAACTGAGAAGTCGTCCATGAACACTTCAATGCTTTTCTCTATCAAGTCTGCAAATATAGCTTGCATGCATCGTTGAAATGTTGCTGGAGCGTTACATAAACCGAACGGCATGCGTCGATATGCGAATACCCCAAAAGGACATGTGAATGCAGTCTTCTCGTGATCGTCTGGATTCACCGATATCTGATTGTAACCCGAATACCCGTCAAGGAAACAGTAAAAAGCTTGTCCTGACAGCCTCTCTAGCATTTGATCCATAAATGGTAGAGGAAAATGATCCTTTCTAGTTGCTTTGTTCAACCTCCGGTAGTCGATACACATCCTCCAACCGGTCACGGTTCTTGTCGGTATGAGCTCATTCTTCTCGTTTGTAATAACCGTCATACCTCCCTTCTTAGGGACAACTTGAACCGGACTAACCCAAGTGCTATCCGAGATCGGATATATCATGCCGGCTTCTAGTAGCTTCACTACTTCTTTCCGGACTACTTCTTTCATGTTTGGGTTTAGCCGTCTTTGAGGTTGTGCCACCGGCTTATAATCCTCTTCCATCATGATCTTATGCATGCAATAGGAAGGACTTATCCCTTTTAAGTCGGATAGTGTCCAACCTATTGCTTCCTTGTTGGACTTCAAAACTTCGACCAATCTTGTTTCTTCATGGTTTGACAAGGAGCTACTAATGATCACCGGTTTCTTACCCTCTTGATCAAGAAACACATACTTCAAATGTGAGGGCAATATCTTCATCTCCGGCTTCACTTCTTCTACTTTAGCTTCATTCGTCAATTCCTCGATTTTGGCTTTGTGAGGAGGAATCTCCTTTAACGAATCGAGCTCCTTCAAACACTCTTCAAGCTCTAGCTCATCTTCTTCTCCTAGGATACTTAGTGCGTTTGTCAAAACTCTCTCAAGATGCGTCAAGTCATGCAACTGGTTTCTCGTATCAACTATCAATTCTTCCGTTGCATCCATCTTGAAGCACGCAGCTTTATCACTAGGGAACCTCATGGCTTCATGGATGTTGAAATTGACTTCTTCATCGTCCACACGGACTTTCATTAAGCCTCCGTCAAGATCAATCATCATCCGTGCCGTTTGCATGAAAGTTCTTCCAAGAAGTAGTGGCACATCATCATCCTCCGGTATATCCATCACTACAAAGTCGACGGGGAACAAGAACTTGTCGACTTTCACCAACACGTCTTCAGCAATTCCCAATGGACGAGTGTAGGATTTGTCGGCCAATTGCAAGGTTAAGTTGGTTCTCTTCACAACTATATCACCTATCCTTTTGACAACGGATAGTGGTATTAGGTTGATGCTTGAACCCAAATCAATGAGTGTCTTGCCGACATCTACATTGCCAATGGACACAAGTAATGTAACTTTGCCCGGATCTCTCTTCTTTCTTGACAATGTGTTCTGGATGATTTCACTACAATTTGCGTCTAGCAAAATTGTTTCTTCTTCATTAAACCTCCGCTTCTTGGAAAGGATTTCCTTCATGAACTTGGCATACGCCGGCATTTGCTCTAGGGCTTCCGAGAACGGTATATTGATTTGTAACCTCTTGAATACTTCAAGGAACCTAGCAAACTGCCTCTCCTTCTCTTTTTTGGCTGGTGTAGTTGGGTAAGGTAGGTGCGGTGTTGGTGCATTCTTCACTATTTCTTGCTTCTTGCCTTTCTCCTTCACCACATCCTTCTTCCATACAATGTTCTCATTTTCAACTACATCCTTATTATTTTTTTCTACTACATCCTCTATATGTACATCCTCCGTTTCTTCCTCACGTCCTTCATCATCATCCTTCTCCCTCACCTCATTCTCAACAACCCTTCTCTCTACTTCAAGATTGTCCCCTATACCTTGGCCAATTACCTTCCCGCTCCTTGTAGCTATTGCCTTGAAATTTTCGTTGTCTCTTGTTGCAAGGGCTTCCTCATCAAAATGACTTAATTGTCATTTCGATGATGATGCATGATCCTTCGGGTTGGTTTGTGTGTTGGCGGTAAAGGTTCCGCCTTGTTGAGTAGCTTGAGAAAGTTGTTGTGCCAATTGACCCACTTGCGTCTCCAGATTTTTGATGGACGCATCAGTGTTCTTCTGGTTGGCCATTGACTACTGCATGAATAGATTGAGGGTTTCATCAGTGGTTTGGTTGCGGTTTTGTTGTGGAGGTTGATATCGGTTATAGTTCTGGTAAGGTTGTCGGTTATACTGCCCAGCTTCTCCTCTCCAACCTTGGCCATAATTCGGATTATTCCCTCTTGGGAAGTTGTTTGGATGGCTTTGGAATTGGTTTTGGAACTGTTGAGGCCTTGGTTGATTACCAACATAGCTTACCTCTTCTGTGGGGGGCGGACAGAATCCGGTTGGGTGGTCTCCCGAACAAAGCTCGCAAGATGCGACTTGGTGTTGTCTTCTTTGCTCGTTCTGGATGTCCTTCATTTGTTGGGGAAGGTTGGCCATTTTCTTTGTCAACTCTTCCACTTGTTGCGTGAGCAACTTGTTTTGCGCAAGGATCGCATCATTAGTTCCCAAATCAAGGATTCCCGCCTTCCTTTGGCTTTGGCTCCGGTTGTGATGAGCTTGGTGATCATTCAACGCCATTCTCTCTATAATAGCAACAGCATCCTCCGCGCTCTTGGCCATTAAAGAACCACCAGCTGCAGCGTCAAGCAAAAGCTTGGATTGTTGTTGCATTCCGTTCCGGAAGAGATGAATTTGTGTTAACTCATCAAATCCATGGTTCGGACATCTTCTGAGCATTGACTTGAAACGCTCCCAGGCTTCACATAGTGTTTCACTTGTACCTTGTGAAAACACCGCAATGGTTGTCTTCGCCTCCATGAACCGATTCTGAGGGAAGAACCTCTCAAGGAATTTCTCCTCAAGTGTATTCCAGTTCGTCATCACCGTTGGAGGTTGGTCCAAGTACCACTCCTTAGCTTTACCAATCAATGAGTGTGGAAACATTCTCATCCACATAGCCTCCTCATTACTTTCCGTCTCACCAAGGGTTCCCGCAATCTCATAGAATTTTGTGAGATGTTGGAACGGGTCTTCATGGTCTAATCCTGAGAATGGATTAGCATATAAGATTTGTAATATCCCCGTCTTCATCTCCGTTTGCTTGGCAGTCCGCGGAGTCTTCCCTAATTGTGCAAAACGGCGTGGACTGTTAGTACATGGCATTGCAGAACCTCCTGAACCATCTCCAGTTGCAGCCATTTGTAACTCTTGGCTTGGATTAGGACTAGATGATTGACTAGAAACAGAACTCTCCTCTTGTTGCCTCCTCTTAGCTTGTTGCTTCTTTTTCCGATTCTTACTATTGGCTCTTCTAGCTGTTCTTTCTATCTCGGAATCAAAAAGAAGTTGGTCCTCTGAAACTTGACCTCGCATAAACGATATCAACAATCTGACCACAAAGGATTAGCAAACAAGATGGATAAGAAGTATTAGTTATATACATAAAAGAATTTTGTGCAAAATTGCTTAAAACCATAATTAAAGTTGCAATGAACATAACATCATAACTTTAATCCCCGGCAGCGGCGCCATTTTGTTGAATGAACAAAAGTAAGTATTAGTTTTTATATCGTTCCACAGGAATTAATGTGATATCATAAACCGTTCAACTTCGATTATCGTCTTAAGTTAGGGTTTAACTTGTTTTTATACTACACTACTCATCATTTTAAAAATTTATAAATAAATAGTAGAGTAATAGGACATAGAAGGTGTTTAGGATTAACTTTCATCAATCAAACATCGTTTATATCCGATTGATCACAAATACGAATTCTAGCGTTTTCTTATATATGACATTATTACGTATTGCTCAACAACATCATTGATTTCCCAAATGACGTCGTGATATCGATTGTATCGTTTAATCGATGATTTCTCAATCTATTAAACGATCCAAAAGCATTATGATCCAATACTATAATGTAATTATCAAAACCAAATCCCATTTCTAGAATTTCTTATCTTGATAGAAAATCATTCTAAACCTAGATTCAAAAGTCTTTTTCAACAACATTTAAATCAAACATAAGATTAAAAAGCAAGAAGAAATTCAATGGTATATAAAAATTGCTAGAATCATATATTGAATAATCAAAAGTTTACAACATGAGTGATTGATTACCTATTAATCCCAACAAAGGAGATTGGTTGATCATTATCATGACAACTCTTGCAAAATAAGAAAGGAAGATGAAGATATGTGAGAGCTTGATGTCTCAAAGCTTCTTAAGATCTTCTTCAATCCAAATCTAATTGCTATTTGAAGTTTTTCTCCCTCTATGCCTATTCTCTCTCAAAGATAACAAGTTTTCTAAGCTCTGGAAAATATTATATCTGATAAAAAAAACTATCTCCCTAAGAAATGAGCTTAAAATTCCTTAAATATGCTGAGAAAATGTTCGCTCGCTACAAGCGACCAGCCTGTCGCTTGTAGCGAGGACTTCAACTGGCCAATCATAGAGCTCCACGTCACCATCAACATTAAACCGCCCCTTTGGTCGCTATAGCGACAAGGTCTGTCGCTACTAGCGACCAGCCTTTGAAATTCCCTGCCTAGGCTCGCTTCAAGCGTCCAGTTCATCGCTACAAGCGATGAACTCCTGATAATCCCTGCCTAAGCTCGCTTCTAGCGATGGATGTTGCGCTTCAAGCGATGGATCACTGAAAATCTCTGCCTATCCTCGCTACTAGCGATGAGTCATGCGCTTGTAGCGATGGCATCAAGAAAAGCTTCATGTCTTTGCATCAATCAGGTTCAAACATGTATTTCCTGCATAATCACATGGGGTAAGGCTTAGGATCACATTTATTGCATTTTTAACACATTTATGCTCAAATCCTAAGGTAACTTGTACAACAAGTAAGCATAAGTGCCTTAATTTGTACCAAAATATAACAACATTTAAGCACTTATCAGTTGCCTATATGAAAATCTTTTTGGTTGATGATCACTTAGTTTTTGTTGAGCCTTAAAGTTTGTTCTAACTCTAATAAGCTTCTGAAATTCAACTCATTTGACTTTTTTCTCTTAAATAAAATAAATATCAAATATCTCTAATGATAAAAGAAATTTTGTATAGTTAAGGATGATGATTATGATTAACAAAACTTGACAAAATTTCATATAAAATACAATGTATATAAATTAAATCTTTTTAAAACGTTTAAAAAACGATAAAAATATTTATTGATTTTTATTTGAAAATAAACATAATCAAACACACAAATTTTATCAGACTCTGATCTTCAGACACTGTTCTTCAGACTCTGATCTTCAGACTCTGATCTTCAGACACTATTCTTCAGACTCTGATCTTCAGACGTTGTTCTTCAGACGCTGATCTTTAGACTCTGATCTATATTAGAGTGAATCAAACAGAGAATTTGAATGGGTATTTTCAATGTTGATAGCCTCCCTATAGACCAGGTTCAATAAATTAGAATGTTGTTTGCTCAATGCATTTCCAATTATTACACATATGCTCTATTCTTCTTAAGCCAACTGATTCATTTATTAGATTATGCACTGCTCATTGTAAGCATGTATTGTACTCTGATCAGTAGCCAATATGTGTATGGATTATGGTTAGTTATACGTGTTAGCATTTATTTCTCTGCAGACTTTAGCTTATCATCCTCATTGTATAACAAGTGAAATGCTGGATATAGCTATTATCATAGGCACCGTGTTTAATGAAAGCCTAACCCTTGTTATCAATTATTACTAACACTTCTCAATGCATGTGGCTATTGAGTTACCTATGCTGATAGAATTAGTGCACGTGAGAAATGGGTTAACATGGAGAAGTGCACCTTATTAATGCATGGATAGAAAAAAAATGGCTTGCTTAGGCTATAGAGTAGTGCATTGATTTAAACTAGGTTAGTTGCAGTCTTTACTAACACCTGAAATAATTAGTAACACCTATCAATGCAAGGTGGATTGGATAATGGGATAGACATTTAATTGTGGCTCTTTTTGTGGAGCTCAATGTATTACATATCAGTTGAGTCATTCCATTTGACAGCACCACAAAACATCATTTAATGCCATTTGTTTTTCCCTATAGTTTTGTTACCAAGCCATTCTATCAAGATGCACGCCCCATTTATCAGCATTGTTGTCCATTTGTCATTTCGATTTGGTTGTAGACAAGTGGTGTGCAGTTGACAAGGGGTGTGCAGTTGACATATCTTGAATGGCATATAAATACATGTACACCACTTGACTGTAGCATCAACATTTTCTGACAATAGTCTGAGAATATCACTAAGCATTGAGATAATTTCTATCACATAAAACCTGCAGAAATGGCAAACAAAGGTATATATTCATGAAATGAAATTAGTTATTGTTGAATTAGTTCATTAAAATAAATATCAAATATCTCTAATGATAAAAGAAATTTTGTATAGTTAAGGATGATGATTATGATTAACAAAACTTGACAAAATTTCATATAAAATACAATGTATATAAATTAAATCTTTTTAAAACGTTTAAAACACGATAAAAATATTTATTCATTTTTATTTGAAAATAAACATAATCAAACACACAAATTTTATCAGACTCTGATCTTCAAACTCTAATCTTCATATACTGTTCTTCAGACTCTGATCTTCAGACTCTGATATTCAGACTCTGATCCTCAGACTCTGATCTTCAGACTCTGATCTTCAAACGCTGATCTATATTAGAGTGAATCAAACAGAGAATTTGAATGGGTATTTTCAATAGGGCTATTTTAGCAGACACTTTCATTTTTTCATAACAGGGCTTATTTTAGCAGACGCTGATCTTCAGACTCTGATATAGACTCTGATCTATATCAGACGCTTTCATTTTTTCAGAATAAGGCTATTTTAGCACCTAAAAATGCAATTGTCGACGAGGTAAATGATTACATGTTGAATTTGTTGTCTGGCGAGGAAAAAATATATTTGAGTTACGATTCCCAAATTTACCCAAAGTCAGGCAGCAACTCTCCAGATGAAGTGCTTACGCCTGAGTTTCTAAACACCATAAATTCTTCTGGGATTCCAAATCACAAGCTAAGGTTGAAAGTTGGAGCCCCCGTTATGTTGTTAAGGAATATCGATCCGAACTTATGTTTGTGTAATGGAACAAAGTTGGGAATCACAAAGATGGGTAAATATGTACTTGAAGCAAAGGTAATATCTGGAACAAATATTGGCCAAAAGGTTTATATACCAAGGTTATCTCTTACTCCTTCCGATAAAAAGTTGCCTATCAAGTTTCAAAGACGACATTTTCCATTGTCTGTCTCATTTGCTATGACTATAAATAAGAGTCAAGGTCAATCTCTCAAGCATGTTGGGGTCTATTTGCCTCAACCAATTTTCTCTCACGGGCAGCTTTATGTTGCACTATCAAGGGTAACATTAAGAAAAGGCCTGAAATTGCTGGTTATTGATGATGAAGGGGAAGATAGTTCTGTAACGTCTAATGTAGTTTATAAAGAGATCTTTCAGAATGTACTTTAGTTTATTTATGGACACTTTGTTGTGCTTATATATATATATATATTTTCATCTCATTGTCTGTGTTGCAACGTAGTATTCTATAATGATATTTTTAATACATGTTGCTTAACTTCATAAAAATACTTGACTTAGTTTATTGATTTACATCAGACTCATGCGAACGCACAGGTCGTAAACTATAAAACCACAGTAGGAACCCTCGCTGAGCCAAAAGCTATGCCTTGTAGAGTCGAGCAAACGTGTGATGACCTCATCACAAACATGAAAACAAACAAAGGGAACTCAATTGCTTTTATATTGTTCTAATATTGGTTATTACTTGGATTAATTACTTTGTTCAGTGATAAACTTTTGGGTTTCGGTGGTGTGAATTGCTTCTGCTATTGAAGAAAATAACTTGATGTCATCAAAGTAGGGATGGCAAAACGGGTTGGGCCCGTCGGGGCGGCCCGTTTAGCCCGCCAATTTTGACGGGGTGGGTTGAGATTTTCAATCCGCCATTAGTAGGGTACCCGCCCCGCATAACCCGCTAAAAAACGGGGTGGTGACGGGGCGGGGCAGGTTGGCCCGTTGGGCTGCAAAAAAAAAAAAAAACACATTATAAATTGCTCTTCTAAATTCAGCCCATACTAGAAACTCAATTAACCTAATCTATCATTACGGTTTTATATATACACTAAACTTTGTCATTTTCTTCTCACTCTTATTGACGGTTACAACTTTTCATCTCTCTGGAGTCTGGTTTTGGTGTGCCTGATATCTCATCTAGCTACAAGACAAGCTTCAAAAAGGTTAGATTTATAATCTATTAGTATTTGTTTGTATGGTGTACTTGCAATTGGAAATATACTTCACACGTTGAGACTATTTCATTAAGGTTTTATGGTTTCCTTGTTGTTTTAATGGATCATGGATGTTTTTGAAGTTTTGTTTTATATTTTAATTTCTTTAAATGGTCTTTAATTTTATGTTATTTTTACAAGTTTTTGCGAATTTATCAATTATTTAAAAAAAAAATTGACGGGGCACCCCGCCAACCCGCCATGAAACGGGGCGGGGTGAGATTTTCAATCCGCCATCACTAGTTGGCCCCCCCCCCCCCTCTCCGCCCCTTTTTTGACGGGGTAATGACGGGGCGGGGCGGGTTGGGTTGGACCGCTTTGCCATCCCTACATCAAAGATACTCGGCGAAATTATGTTCAACGACTGGTTGTTATTTTCTTTTTTTATTTATAATTTTTACTTAATTTATACATAATAATGATGTAATATTTTGATTTTTGGTTATGAATAATTTTTGTCTCTGTATAACAAAAATCAATACATGGCAATTTTGTAATGGTGAAAATATGCTTCATTATTATATTTAGGCAAAAAACACATACTGCTACTGTTGAGAAGCGAAAGCGACCATTCAAATCCACTCGTGCTTTTCCGTGAAGTGGCCTTCCACTCAATACTAGTGGAAGGTGGTCTATTCTACAACGTTTTTCTAGTAGGCTAGTGTAATGGAATTTCGAAATCCTAGTTATTATTTTTCCAAAACAAAATAACAGGATAACAAGAAGCTCAATATAATAAAAGTAGATATGATTGATACAAGATAACAAGAAGCTCAATATACCCCATCACCATAATAAAAGAAGTGGCCTAGGACAAGGTTGATGCAAGATAACAAGAAGCTCAATCAGAGGAGAAGGAAAACAGTCGGCAGGTTATGAATGTATTAACTTCTTTGCTCCAAGTTTACCATGGTAATCCCTACACTATTTACTTCATGGAAAGTGACAGAAAATTTAAGTAGACAATGGACACCAGTCCCTGAATTAGTTAGCTGATAATGACATGGATAAATATAAGATATAGAGAATTTAGCTAGCACTTAAAAACTGGGAAAGTAACACACAGATAAGATCACTTATGCACCATGACTAACCATTGGGGATTCCTTAGTCATAGATGCTATATTGGACGTGGAACCAAAAAGAGGGAGATGAATGGGGTAATGAGGAACAAGAATAATACTCTAACCAGAGGGATAAAAGCTCTTAAACTATTGGTTAAACACATGACGTGTGGGCTAATAAACAAGATTTGGCCTCGCAGCCAAACAACTAATGTCATGCCACACACCATTCTTATAATAAATTAGCGTTGCAAGGAGGCTAAGACATAGTGTAATGGACAAATACAAACAAACCATGGTGTGTTTTTGTAGGTGCGGATTGGCATTGTAATTGACCAAAGCTGGTGGCAATAAGGAAGTGTTGGTAGAAGCCTAACATGGCTTAATTTTTTTTCTCCTAAAAGCTTTCTGCTGATTGAATTAAAAAAATAATCACCATCCAATTAACCCCTATTGGCTTGGCTCAAAAACATATTTAAGAAACAATTGTAAAGACTTCAATATAAGATAAGAGGTCTAATTGATTAAATAAATAAGGGTAAAACTTCAGTACGACAAGAAAATAGAGTTGGATCATTCATAATGAGAGTCGTAAGCTGGTAATAAAAAACAAAACTACAAGACAAAAATATATTGGTAAATCATGACTCCAAAGCAACACCTGATCTTCACTCAGTAAACATTTAACCAGACAGAATTACAAGTCTTGCACATTCAAACCTGCAAAAGTGAAACGGAATTGTAAGTAGGATGACCCAAACTCAAATTTCTACATCTAGATGATCAATTCATAAGTTGTTCCTAGCAGTGAGAGAAAAATAACAGAAACCCTATGAAATGGTAGAGGCATGCAATATTCTCCCCATGTCTATTTGGCCATTACACAATCCTATTAATTATTATTTACTTTATGGTTTCCATTTTTAAAGAATTACTACACCTTTAAGGTTCCAACCTATAACAACCAACGAAAATAAACAATTTATGCAATTCACTCACCGCACCTAGAGTTGAAAGTACTTGCACGTTCATAACAATTATAAAGCAACCATAACATACAACCAAAGATAATTCTCAAAAACTAACCTGGAGGAAGTGATTGCTTCAACTTATCAGCTTTCTCAGTATCAAACACACAAAGTGTATACAAGTACTTGGAGCATCGAACCTTGAACTTGACAACATCTTTGCTTCTCTTGATTTTCACGGAGCGTGCATCCTTCCTCCTAGCAGTGAGGAGAAAGTCCTTAATCTCATTGATTTGCTTAGGCTACATTTCAAACAACAAAAAGTTTACAAAGTGAACCATTTTCAAATCACAGCACAGAAAACAAAAACAAAAACAAAAAAAAAAAGTAGCAATCAAAACAAAACATTTTCATTCCCTTTATCAACTACCAAGTTTGAAAATCAAAAACCATAAATTCCCTAATTCAGATCAGTGTATAATATTAAACTCCATTGTTTCAATTTCATTGTTCAGATAGCCCTAAAATTGAGTAAATAAAATTCATAGGAGCTGAAAATGAAATGATCTAAGCTAATCATGAATCAAAAACATTGAAAATCAAAATAGGATAATACCAAGGTTCTTCCAATTTCCTATAAAAAACTGCGAATCAAAGAAATATACACAAACACTGCAAAGAATCAATGGAGATAGAGAGAAATACCATTTTTTTTGTCTTCGCTGCGATTTCCTCTTCCTCCCCAAAAATCACAATCGGCACGCTCAAGTTTCAAGGCTGAGAATTTAGGTCATAAACTAAACTAAACCCTATATTATGAAAAGACGGTACTATCCTTCTCTCAACGCGGGCTTTTCCCTCCCATATTGGGCCGATTTACCATGAGTTTAGTTTGTGCGACTACTAACACCCCATTGTTTGCTAATACATCAAATTTGTCTATCTTTTTAAGGTTTTTTTTTCATAAATTTTTTCTTTTGGAAATAAATTTTCAAGATATTTATAATGTCTGAGAATAATTTTACCAACAAAATGATTTTTATTTCCAAAAATATGTATTTTTTTTACTTGCGAACAAGATAATAAATTTTCTCCAAAAAAAAGGGTGCAATATGGCATGACAAACTAGTCGTGCAAATTGAACAAATTCTATAAACCACTCTATAAGATAAATTAAAATAAAAAAATCAAACAAATATTGAAATGAAATTGAATATACACACACAAAAGACATCGAAGAGATAATAAACTATTGAGTTTTAGTTAATTTAATTAATACATATGTTTATCCATTAATTTGATCTATGTGATTTATGAGTTTTAGTTAATTCAATTAAGACATATGTTTATTCATTATTTTTTACGTGTAATGTTTTTTGGAGAAAACTTATAAACAGTACCTTACCTACTGTTTATCCTGTTGCCCACTAATAACATTACAAGTGGATTAATGATCCACGTCAGACCCAACCCTGCTAAATTCAATTAACTCTGTTAACCTTCGTTATTATTCAACATTCTAAATTAACAGTTGATAGAGAAAGTTCATGTTTATCATTGACAGTTGACACTCGCTTGAAGGTTCTTCTCCTGATAGAGAAATTTCATGTTTATCAAAAGTGTGGATCTGTAAATAACAATGGATTCTTCCATGTGAATGGAAATACCTAACCCCAACCATCGCCTATGATACATCTCTATTCCAGCCACCCACTATTTTCTATTGAGAGTTTCATAAAAAAGGAGAAGTTTTTTTTCTAGTTTCTACCAATCGATCCCTATTATTGAATGTGCAGTCTCAATTAAATTTTTATTCTCCCATTATGCAATTATATAGGTTGAAAATTATTAGGCAATGAAAACCTCTCTAGTAAAACCGGAAAAACACATGTAACGGTGAATTGAATTCATTAGAATTCGGAAGAATTCAGGAAAACAAATTATTTGAGATTACACATATTACAAAGTTGGAAGATTCTAATTGAAAATTGATGAACAACTATGCGTATTTACTTTGTTGTGCATTACTTGATCACAGTCTTGTTAAAGAAAAACATAATACTAGAAGCAAGTATGTTGGGTGTTTTAAGACAAGGATTTTAGTGTACAATCTTTTTATTAAGTAAAGTTTCTAATTATTGATTAAAACTTGATACAATTTCAAGAAATTGTTAATTCTACACTGTCATCGTGTTATAGAATTGGGTCTTGTTAACCGGTGCCCCCGATGCATTGGTTAAGGAATCTAAAAATAGAAATTATGTCTTGAAAATATAAGCTTTTACTTTTGATCAAGTAATTATTACACAACTTTTTAATAGAATCTTACTTCTTTTGGATGTTTAACTAATGCCCCTGGGGCAATGTTTAACATTCTCCTATAGAATTTTTGCTCTTGATGCTTCTCATGATGAACTATTCAAATAATGTGAAGGATTCAATGAATCCAAGAAGATTACTACAACCCAGGTGGATGAGTTGAAATTTATTATAAGTTTTCTTCTTGCATGGGACACCCACAATAACTTTAGAGCTCAAAGTATTTAGAATTGTAAGGAGATACAATGTCAGCTTGAGATACTCGGGTCATCTTGTGTCTTTCTACAAGCAAGCTCCTGATGCTATAAGAAGTTTGTATTCAACTCTCACTAATTAGTAATGCACTTGGACAGTATTGAGAGAGAGCTTGCAACTGATTGACAATTAAAGTCACATCTGTTATTTCTTCAGGCAATTACAAGTGCTGAATGTTTTTAAAGGTTTACTGGTTATGTTCCGCATAGCCAAAAATGTCAATTTTGTTTTCATATTCAACTTGTTTAGTAACAGACTTGGAGAATTGTTCCCTTTCCCACCCTATCATCGTGTTTTGTCAAGTGTGAGTAAGTAAGGAGAGAAATTACAACCAAGGGCAGGACAAGAAAAGAAACACAGCTGAATAGAAAAGTGTATCCATGAATCAACTTGAAATAAACAGATTCTGTCTGAGAAGAAGGTACAGTACATGCCTGATTCTTTTCATTAGAAATAAATGCAAAAAAAAAGATCAGATCCTTCAGAATTTTATATTCCATAATTGCACAACTTGCAAAGTAAATATACATTCACAAACTCCCCTCAATTGATCATTTTATCGCTGAACAAATAGTTGGTACTACTCTTATTACAAGAAAAACGTAGTAGTATCAAAAAATTAATGGATACTCTTATTGCTAGAAGAAAGTAGTGGCTACAGAATCTTTTCTTATGCAAATAAACAATGGTGTCTAAAGCTCATTAGCTATTCTTATTGCGAAAAATAAAAAATAGTTGCTGCAGATTAGTTGCACCCAAATGTCTTCTTCCAATCAATGTGACTTGTTGAAAATGGTGTCTCAACCTCTTCATTTGTTATGTCTGAAATTGCATTTTGACAGACTTGAATAGCTTCCTTCTGACACATCCAAAAAAGAATAAAAATTGATTTCAACATGGTGATAGTGACAAACATAAAATACTCAATCTGCAAGTGAAACAATGTAAAAATTAATTGAAGTAATTGATCTAACCTGTGTTGCATTAATACCAATTGCTAGTGTATCTTGACATCCATGTGAAAACAATACATTCTGTCTTGTTGTATCTGTATAAGTTCTACCTTGTTGTACCTGTATAATAGGAATTGGCATGGTGGGAGAAAAATTATGTCTCACAGAACTATACTTTTGAGTGTCTTTTCTTCTTTTATATTTTCTCTCTAGACAACTCTTAGGTCCACCTTTTCCTCTGGATACACCATCCTTCTTTTTTATACCCATAACTTTAGATGCATTGAAGTTTTCATTCAAAGCAATTGTTCTGTCATCAGAGTTAACATCATTTTTTTGACAAGTTATATCACCGTGATCTGCGCTCTGTATGGAAGACCTTTTACTCAAGATGTTTTCAACTTCAAGTCCAATTTCCACCAATTTTTTAGCTAAATATGACTAAGCATCTTCACAATTAGCAGCCTTACATGATATTGCTACCGCAGTGCGACACAAATCCTTAGAGCGATTTAAGACAACTAATTTAGGATCTTCTTTGATAATTTGTCCTTTATTGTCAAGAACACATCCACTTCGAGCATTCTTAGTCCATCTCTTAAGGATGTATTTTGGAGGAATAACAATTATATTCCAATGATTAAGTACTCGAATAGCATGGCAGCAAAGGATACCAACAAATTGAAAAAGTTGACAGCTACACTCAACACTTTGATCTTCAGAGTTGAAGGTAACTTTATGCTTCCTCATAGCCCCAAACAAGCACACATCATATTCATATAACGCTAAGTTCTGCGTGCATCTTACCAAAACAAGATTACATGATTTTTCATATTCCCCACGAACAAGAGAAAAAATTGTCGGTGTATAGACATCTCTTGCATTTATCAATAACATGATGTTCATATTCAATGATGGCATCTTCTGGCTCATTTCATAGTTAGACTCTACCTCCTTATATCGCATATCATCTAGCAATCTCTCAAAATTTCTGAAAAATTCTAACACATTAAAGGTAGGCTTCATGTAAAGCCTTAAACGGCCATTAAAGCTCTCACTTAATTGTGTTGTTGTAGCACTGGCTGAAAAAGTGTGTCGCCCATATACCGAAGCCCATTTTTCCTTTTTTCTAAAGAAATCTTGCATCCATTTATTTTGGCGAAGATTATGCTTGTCAAGTAATGACTCCCAAGCATTCAGAAAATCATCCTCATACTCAAAACCATAAATGCAACTTTGCAACTCTCTAGCAAAATAATTAGATCGCTGAAAGGCATGATTAACATTCTTTAGTGCATTTTGAAATAAATGCCACAAGCATAAACGATGATATGACTCGGAAAAAACCTCCAAAATTGCCTTTGCCATTGCAGGATCTTGATCTGTGAAAATTGTCGTCGGCTTTTTACCACACATGGCTTTAAGAAAAGTCTTGAACAACCACTCAAATGATTCAGCTGTCTCATCATATAATAATGCTGCACCAAATAACACACTTTCTCGATGATGATTAAATCCAACAAACGGAGCAAATGGTCGTAAACTCTTATTAGTGCGATAAGTGGTATCAAAACACACTACATCTCCAAAATAAGCATAATCCACAACCATTTTAGCATCAGCCCAAAAGATGTTTGTTATTAGATTATCAACATCTAGTTGAATTTCATAAAAGAATGATGAATTCTCTGTTTGCTTTGATTTAAAATAATGAAGAAGAGTATATGCCTCACCTTCCTCGATTTCCTTCATCCTCTTAGAACTCAAATGATTGCTAATATCTTTAGCAGTGCAACCAACATTTTCTCTCCCTCCAACTTGTCGACTAATGAACTCAAAAATTAGTTTCTGTCGTATGCCGGACCGGTTCGCCATTTCAACTTCAGTAGCTTGAGCGACAGAAACTTTTCTTTGTGATGGTAACTTATGCCTACTCCTAGGGGTTGCAAGTTCATGGTTATGGTCTTTGACAAAAGATGTAACAACATATTTTCCATTGGATTCTCGACCAATGACCATATGCGCTGAACAACCAGTTCTGATATCTTTGCGAGTCACTTTTCCTTCTTCATCTTTTATTCTCTTGAAGCCTTCTTTAAAACAAGAAAATTTTCGAGATATCACAATCTCCTTATCTAATTTACTTTTGTTTCTCCAATCTTTTCTAATGCTAAAACCAACAAATCCTGCATACATATTATAAAACCTATATGCATGATCTTCGGTTTCAAATTCCATACCAATATTTGGGACTATATCGTCCAAGGTTACGTCATTTTCAATGTCGTCCTTCAATTTCACTGTAAAAGAGAAACTATATTAAGACCAATTCAAAGGAGAAATAAATAAGAACATACCACATATTAAAGCTATCATTAAATTGTCAATTACCATTAGAATCTGAGGTGGCAGGAGCTATATTGCAATTTCTTGATTCATTGACATTGCTCCTAAGAACCTCACAAGATGGATGGGTAGAAATTAAATCTCCTAAATTTGTAACCATGTCGTATTGTGTTGAAAGGTAGATTGGGGTTTTCCTCTCTCAGGCACAGTGGAAAAAAGCGATGTGATTTTTGTGTTTGGTAGGTGTTGTAGACTGTAGTGGCAGAAAACAATAGCAATGGTTTGCCCTCTATAGTGCTTAAATGTACAATTCAGGAGTAAAATTGGAGAATTGAGGGTTGTAATTTGCAAAGAATCAAAAAGAATTGAGAAAGAATTTGATATAAATCCGAGACTGATTTAGATAACTGAAGATTGTTGTTTCGATTTGGTTTGATGAAGGTTTACGGTGCTGGAAATTAACGTCAGCGACAATTGAATTTAGCAGGGTTGGGTCTGACTTGGATCATTAATCCACTTGTAATGTTATTAGTGGACAACAGGATAAACAGTAGGTAAGGTACTGTTTATAAGTTTTCTCCATGTTTTTTATATGACCAATATTTGAATTGAACTAGAGAGATAACTCACTCGTGACTTAGTTTTATCAATGGAGCTAAAATTACCGTTCACTAGATAATTGGTTTAGGGATATTTGATTATCTGACCGTGCCCCGTAACCTAGCATGCGTTAAAGCTTTTAAGAACACCAGTAAGATACCCTTGCATCCGAACGGATACCCGTTTGTGTGAAGGATTTATTTCAGTTTATATATATATATATATATATATATATATATATATATATATATATATATATATATATATATATATATAGTAAAAAATAAATATTTAATTCAATGAATATTAGTATCAATGATAACTTGTCTCGTATATAATAATTTTTTCTTATTTTTATCATGAACAACTTCTCCCATGTATGACACTTATTTTAAAATTTGTATCAATGACAATTTGTCTGGTGTACAATATTTATTTTAAACTTTGTATCATTGACAATTTGTCCTGTCTATTACAACTATTTTGAAATTTCTATCAGCGACAACTTGCCCCGTTTATAATAATTATTTCAAAATTTTAATCATGGACAACCTATCCTGTGTTTTATAATTATTTTTCCGTGTCTATTAAATTAATAACTATTTTTTAAAAAAATCCTTTAGAAAAAAGAATTTTAAAATTTGTATCTTTGACTACTTATCCATGTTTAATAATTATTTATAACTTGTTATTATGAACAACTTCTCCCATGTATAATATATGTTTTTAATTTTATTTAGCGATAATTTATCCCGTGTATAATAATTATTGTCTGATTTTTTTTAATGACAACTCTTCATGTGTATAATAGTTATTTTAAATTTTATATCAGCGAAAACTTATCCCATATTTTATAATTATTTTCAAATTTTTATCAGGTACAACTTGTCCCGTGTATAATATTATTTTAAACTTTGCATCAGCAACAATTTGTTCCATGTTTAATAAAAAAAATTTATTTGTAGCAACGAAAAATTCTTTGGTGTATGATAATTATTTTAAAATTTGAATCAGCAACAACTTGCTCTGTGTTTAATAAATTAATGATTATTTTAAAATATATATTAGCGACTACTTGTTTTTGTTTAATAATTATTTTTAAATTATTTTCATGAACAAATTGTCTCGTGTATAATATTTATTTCGAACTTTGTATTAGTGATAACTTGTCCCATGTATATTGAATTAATAACTATATTAAATTTTGTATCAGTGGCTACTTGGTCCGTGTTTAGTAATGATTTTAAAGTTTGTATATCAACGACAACTTGTTTCATACTCCCTCCGTCCCAAAATATAAGCAAAAATTGGTCAACAAAAGTTAATGTATTTGGTTCAAAATTTGTACCAAATACATCAACTTATGTTGACTTATTTTTGCTTATATTTTGCGACGGAGTAGTTGTAACATCCCGCTTAAACGTAGCTTTTATCAGTAACAGAGGAATAACGAGTGAGTAGGGACAAAATGGTAATTTTGAAGTGAAGGGCTTTAAATAGAGATAAGTATGAATATTCTTCACTTTTCTCATTTCATTCTCTCACTACAAATCAGATTTTCTCTCCCTCTCCCTCTAGAATTCGGTTGCAGCAACAGCTCTGAAACATCAGTTCTCCTTCTATGATTTCTTGAAGTGGTGGTAAGCAAGCTTATGGGGAAAGATTAAAGCAAAGAAAGCTTGAGGAAAAGTAAGGAAAGAGTAAGACCAAGCTAGGGTTTGGAAAAAAGAAGCTTATCAAGACCAGCAACTTTATGGTGAGTTCCTTAGAGTAGCTTATCCCTTTTGGGTTATTGTTGTATGAGAATCACATCATAATTCTAAAGTTATAAGGAAAAGGAAAGTTTTTCCCCCTTTTTGATACATATGCTTGATCCTTGCTTAATCCTGGTTCACAGTAAGTTTTTATAGTTCAAATGAGTCTCTGGCATATTTTCAAAGATCACTGGATAGTTGGGGTACCAAGGTTTTCAAGATTAAACATGTTTTTCAGAAAATTATATGTTCTGCTACGGTCGCAGAGCGACGCCCAGGGTCGCAAAGCAAAGTAGCAGAGTTTTGCTACTGCTTAGCCATCGCCTAGACCTCGCTCTGCAAAGTAATCAGAAGTTGAGTTCGCAAAGCAAAGCTTTCAGACGCTCTGCGAAGCTTCAGACTCTGGCTTCAGAAGCTGACTTCAGAGTCTGAAGGTTCAGACGCAGGTGATCGCAGAGCGACGCTCAGAGTCGCAAAGCGAACTTGCCTGCCAGAGTCTGAAGGTCCAAACGCAGGATATCGCAGAGCGACGCTCAGGGTCGCCAAGCGAACCTGCCCAGGATGACATTTTTATTACAAATAACTGTACCTTGCCAATGATCTTTGATATACTTTGGGGTAGTTATGTACATGAACTTTCAAGGATTAATCTCGGATAAATATATGTATCATATAGAGTGATGGGTAATTTATCCACGGATTCTCAAGTATGAGAAACAGGAAAGTATTACCGTGGGATAGTAATTCTCTAAGTACGACATATGATGACGATATGTCTAGATCCTTTAATAGGAGAGCAAGATTAAGTGTACACAATTAAGTGTACAAAGGTATAAGGAATGTTTCAACACTCAAAGCTTCAGATAAGCTTAAGGGTTGGGTTTCCAACGATCAAGTAAGAGGCTTATGAGAACGATAAGCTTAGAACCTTATATTATAGGTTAAGTATCACATGATTAAATATGTGAAGGATGCATCTGATATGCATAGGTTTAGAGATATGTATCAGATATACATATGAGTTTTAAAGTTAAGAATTTATTATAAAGATGATACGTGTCCAGCAGGCTCCGGATTATGCCAGATGGGACTTCTCCGAGAGGGTTGTTCACACGTAAGGTTTCATGTTATATGTATTTATATGATAATAAGAATGTTAATTAAATCTTTAGTCGTGACTCTATGACTCCCCGCTAGTAGTGGAGTCAAGGTACCCCATTAGTAGTGGTTATGTGTTCTTTGGATGTAAGCCCTACACGGCGAAAAGAATAAGTTAAGTCGTGACTCTATGGCTCCCCGCTAGTAGTGGAGCTAAGGTACCCCGTTAGTAGTGGTTAGACGTTCTTTGGATGTAAGCCCTACACGGCAATAAGACAAGTTAAGTCGTGATTCTCAGGCTCCCCGTTAGTAGTAGAGTCGAGGTTCCCCGTTAGTAGTGGACATGCATTGTTTCTATGTAAGTCCTGCACGACGATAAGAGGAGTCCGGTGTTAGCCTCAGATAGGAATTTCACCGGTATGAGGGGAGATGTACTTCGGGGTTACTCCACCCGGATGCACTCCATAAATGAACCAAGATAAGTAATTGTATGTTCAACCCTAACTTACTAACTTTATGTTGAGCAAGATGTATATGTATTTATTACATAAGTTTATGTTAAATACTGTTCAGATAACAGGAAGTGATCATAGGATGTCCCTAGATCACTAAATATGAGATTATGTATATGATAATTATATGATAGAGACTTGGCGATCATAGGAATCCCCGAGATTGCCGAGAGTTAGTGCATGGCGACCCTAGGTGTCCCCGAGGTTGCCAACAGTGGGTTGGGTGGAACTCAATGAGACATTATGTCTCATCTCATTCCTTCTGATGCAGGTTTACAGGTTGCACGCATCAAGGGTAAGGAGAAAGCTTTGGACTGATCGTGTTGGCTTTCTAGTTTTCAGCTTATCTTGTATTCAGATGTTGTACTTTTGATGTATAATTATCAAGATGATATGTATTATCAGTTGAATGTATTATTACTTATGTGATGTAATAATATGAGATGTTTTTCTGTATTGTAAATTAATGTATCCAGTACGAAATTTTAATACTCGTATAAGATCCTAGGCAATCTTTATATGGGTGTTACAGTAGTATATCCGAGTTTAAGCAATAATAATATCAACTTATAAATTTTTTCCCTAGAAAATATCAACTTATATAATTGACTCATGTATAATAACTATTATGAAATTTGTATCAATGATGACTTTTGCCGTGTATAATTACTATTTTAAAACACCAACAATGAAAAAAAGTTAATTTTTTAATATTCATCATATCACGTACCTGAATGAGAATGTCTTATAAATTGAATTTTTAATTTGACGGTTTATTTGTTTAATTTCTTAAGCTTATCTAAATCCGTCAATTTTGTCTCTGACTTCTTAGTCTTTGCTACCGAAATGTTAGGGAAGTTTTTGAAATATTCATAATCTTGTGTACATATTTAAGAGTGTTTTATAAATTGAGGGACTAATTTGACAGTTTATTTGTTTGATTTCTTAAGTTTAGCTAAATCTGTCAATTTTGTCCCTGACTTCTTAGTCTTTGCCACTCAGATGCAAGGGAATGTTTTGAAATATTAATAATATCAAGTATCTATATGAAAATGTCTTACAAATTGAGGGACTATATTTGAGGGTTTATTTGTTTATTTCATAAGTTTATCTAAATCCACCAGTTTTGTCCCTGACATTTTAGTCTTTGCTATTGAGATGTTGGGAAACTTTTTAAAATATTCATAACCTCGTCTATCTATTTGAGAGTGTCTTATAAATTAAGGGATTAATTTGATGGTTAATTCTTTTAATTTCTTAAGCTACCTTTTTGAAATATTAATAACACAAGAAGAGTTTGTATATGATTCCATTCGAATTTGTGTCTTCAACACGGGCTTCCATCATGTAGAATTATTTTGGTAGCTCTTATATATTTTTTGACAGCTTCATCTTAACATTTTTTTTACCTGAATTAATCTCTCTACCTTGGTGCCTTTTTGTTAGACAAAAAAAAAAACTTCTAAGTTTTAGATTCTTTCATGCTTTTAGATAATATATATCACTTAAGTCATTCTGTAGCTTCTGCACAACCAAAAAAATTCAAGCAGGAAAAACATTCATTCCATCAATGCTATTACTATTATCTAAAGAATTCAAGTTCCACAAACCAATTGTTCACACAGCCTAAAGAAAGCAATATAATATAAAGTGATCTATCTATTTACTAATGTTCTTGATAGATTGTTCCAAATTCAGCCCTCCAAGCTTGATCAGCATCTTGATTGGGATGAGTTGCGTTGTTGTGTGCCACATCAAAAACCTCTCTATATAGCTATTTCAATGCAGGTTTTGGTAATTTGCTCTCAGCTGCTTCATGGTAATCAGCTCCATCTTGTGCTTTCTTTTGAGTTTATCCATTTGCTGTTTTAGCTTTTCGTTATCTTGCTGCACTTTTGTAAATTATCCTGCAGAAGAAATATAAAATCATGAAGTTATCCTCCCCAAAAGTTGCAACAGGAGCATTTGAAACTCAAGAAATTAAGAAGTTATCATGTGCTTTTGTAACTCAAAAATAAAACGGGATTTTACTTCTGCAACAGAAGCTGCATGTTCAGGTTCTCGATGTCTGACAAGTAGTTCTCCAGCTGCATGAACAACTTCTGCAGTGTCCCTAAGTTGAACCTTGAGACATGTGTTCTCCCTTTTCAAGAATTTTGCTTCCCTTTCCATCTCCACGACTCCACCCTTAATGGAGAAAGCTCGACAGCGCTTGCGTTTGGCAAAGCGGGCATGAACCCTTTTCCAGCCTTTCTTGCCGCCTTCTTCACCTCGGCTATGCCATGCATTATAGTATTGTGTTTTGCAACCAAATTGTTATATTTTTCTTGGAGGTCAACAATGTTCATATTATAAACAATGCACAGCAAGTTATAAATTCATAATCTATTCAATTACATTATATACATTAATTGATTTTGATTTCTTCATATGTAATAGTGAGTTTCATTTAATTTTTACTATTTTTTTTTTTGGAATAGCAAAATTTATTAAATACATGCATCTGCACACAAGGCGTGCCACAAATGAAAGCACTGTTACTATATATGAAGAGATAAAAACAACCACAAACACAAGATAAAAAAAGCCACAATCACCCAAAACCTAGAAAAACAACCGCACAACAAACTAAACACCCACCCCTAATCCAAACACCCAAAAAGGATGAGACTCGTCACCCAAAACACAGGACTGAAACACACACAGGGCGAAAACAAAAAAGTGAGTAGAAAAGCAACATTAGACCCACAACAGAGCAAACACAAACTGGACATCCACCTTTGAATCCAAAAGGAGAGGAAAACCACATATAACAGGCTAGAAACAGCCTTGCCATATTCTGAACTGCATAATAACCATGTTCAGCAACATGATGAGATTACAACATACATAGTCTGCAAGGCTCTCTAGGCAAAAAAACCATTAATGTCAATCAAAAAACGATGGCAAACCAACACAACAACCAAACAACCTTAAACTTGCACAACTAACCAATACTATAACTACTATTCCTGAATTAAAAAACCTGCAGAAATATATTATCCACTTTGATTGTCACCATTGTGAGTCTCATCTCTAAGAGCAACTAAGCGGGGGAAAAGAAAATTACATAAGAGTGCTTAAGTTCATGCTTGTAATCATTGAATTATCAGAATAACTTTACCATTTATCTACTAAGCACATCATACAATTATCAATGACGACTTTTTCACATATTACAGATATTAAGCTACAATAGTTGAAGGATAAAACAAACACAAACTAATAAATTCATTAAAACATGTATTAAAATAGAAAGAAAGAAAAATCATTAAGGTTAATTACTTTTAATCAGAGCCATTGTTCTATATAATGGTAGTATCAATTTAAATAATATAAAGAAAATGAAATAATTTTTTTGATTACAAATGAAATATTGATCCTTCAATCTAAGTTATTTCCATGTATGCTAATATTGACAATTCTATACTTTCTACCATATCATATTTCTTGTCAAGCGTTTGCTAACCAATTTCTAAAAGGAAGATCAACTAAATAACATAGAAGAGAGAAAATGAAAGTGTATGTATAATAAGTGGTTGAAGAATATGATTATTGAACATGTGCTACGACACGAAAATGACAAAAAAATTTGAAAATAATGTCAGCAACAAAATAAGGTGACACAGAAGATAAAAACAAAGTTAGTAAATATTTTTAAATAAAGTTCAATGACTTTAATATTAAATCACCAGATTTAAAAGGAGAAGTTACAAAGATGAAAAATTTAAAAGAAGTTGACAATGTGATCTTCCAAACAAAACATAATCATCATTAATAATAAAATAACTCATTTTCGTTCCCATCATCTTTTCCATTGCCATTGTTGTCCTTAAGCACACTCTCATTTCTGGTGTCATTTTCGTTCCCATTTTAACACAAATTTCCTTACAATTGTAACATAGAAAAAAAAGGAAGACAAAATTTGTAACATCCCGCTTAAGACTTTAATATTTATCAGTATTGAGACGATGCGTCAGAGATGTTTTAAGCAAAGGGCAATTTGGTAAATTATCAGTTAATGGATTTATTTATATGGCAAGTGTGATATTTAGTTTAGACGTAACTTTTATCGGTGATTGAGGATTAAAATGGAAGCAGTGGCAGAGTTGTAATATTTCTTTTGAAAGAGAGGATTTTAAAAGGGGGAAAGTAAGATATTTTCATTTTCATTCCTTCCATTCTCTCTCCTCATTCTGATTCCTCTCCCTTCTTCCCCTGTTTTCACGTTTCTCTCCCTCTCTTCTTCCCAAATCTTCATGGTTTTCCTCTTAAGCCAATCCAACCCACTTACAAGCTTAGAATCATGAATTATACAACATTATGAACCTAAAGCAAGCATGATTTTTCCCTCTTCTTCCCTGGCCGAAAATGGGACCATTTTACCCAAATCTTCATTTCTCATTTTGTGTGATAAAGCTTTGGTTATGATTTGTTGGTGTGTAGAAACACGAAATTGAAGGTGAAAGCTAGCACTAAGGTTGAGTTATGTTGCTGAAAGCTTGAAGCTTGGAGTTGTACAAGGTAACCCAAAATAAGTTGTTTTAAGAAGTTAAATTATAGCTTAATGTTGTTTTATGTTGGTATTGGAATTGTTTGTGAGGTTAAGCTGTCATGGCCGAGTTTTATGGAATGTTGGGTCAAAATTCGTATGGCATATATGTGATAAATTTTGCATAACTCTTGGAATATAGGTCATATGCTGATGAGTTTGAATCCAATGCATAGAAGACGAAATTCCCTACGGTTTAGACACAAGAATTGTCAAATTTCATTAAGTATAGTAGGAGAAAAGCTACCTGCAAGTTTGAGAAAAGTTTCAGTCCAGTTTCTGTACCAATACCCACTATTTTGTTAAACTGAACCAATTGGATGGTTAAACCTCAAAACAAAAATTACATCCGTAATCTTGACACCCTTAGCTTTCCAACGAGTGGTTGTTTGCTCAAAACGGATATCGTTTGGTATTTTAATTAAATTGTGAAAGTTATGGTACTGATGCTGAAATTTGCAGGATGGACCCTGCGGGTTTAACTTATGAGAGCCATACGAACCGGTAAATGAGATGTCCAGAACACGATGATCGTCTTTTCATGTTGCTCTGATTCCTCAGAGGCTTAGGGGCATTTAAAGAAATTGATTTTAAAGATTTGGTTTGAAGTAGGAAACTTGGAGAAAATTAAAGAAGTATGCATGAGTTGAAGTTAGGGGTTAACAATTGTTGGAAGCTCAAAGTGTTACATGAATGTTGGTCATTGGAGCTGCTTGTTGGATGTGCAAAGGCTGAGTGCTTAGGAGTGCACAATGGAATTAAGCATAAGCTATTTTGAAAGTGGCCATAAGGGATTGAAAGGTGAGTTCCTTTTTAGTTTAGAATTTCCCTTTGGGTTGAGTGAGTTAATCTCAAATAATTTAGATAGATTAATTTCCCCTTTCGTTAATACATACATCTAATCATGAGAATCCTTGTCTTAATATATGTTTCTATCCATAAAACTAAGCATTGGATATGTTACACTGCGCTGTAACTTTAAAACTATAACTTTTACTGAGAATGCACTTATGCAAAACAGAGCATCTGTTTCTGCATAATTTCACTAAGCGAAGTCTCATTTCGCTGAGCGAAGATGTCCATAATCTTATTATTTCTCAAAAACCTATTGTGTAACATGCCAATGATTATTCAATTGTTTAAATCGACTTCATTACTGAAGGACAAGGATTAGCATGCTTGGATGATGCATTAATAATGAGTGATGGGTTATGATATATATATATATATATATATATATATATATATATATACAAGCATGTAATTTAGTAAGAACCATAATATGAGAAATATTAATTATGGAGATGATTAACTAATTTAAGTAAATAGCATATGAGAATGATATGCTTAGGTGCCTAATTATATAGGTTAAGTGATAGGTGAATATCCACCCCAAATGAATGCATTAATATGCAAAAGCTTATAGTAAAGTATTAGATATACATATGAACTTAAGTTAAGAATTTAATGATAAAGATTATACGTGTTCATCAGACTCCGGATTATGCCGGATGGGATTTCTCAGAAAGGGCTATCCACACGTAAGTTATAAGACTATGTTAAACGTGTCCAGCAGGCTCCGGATTATGCCGGATGGAACTTCTCCGAGAGGGTTGCCCACACGTATGTTAAAAGATTAAGCATGTTCAGCAGACTCCGGGATACGCCGGATGGGACTTCTCCGAGAGGGTTGTCTACATGCAAAGTTAAGTTGTGTTCAGCAGACTCCGGGATTCGCCGGATGGGACTTCATCGAGAGAGTTGTCCACACAACGATAAGAGGAGTCCGGTGTTAGCCTGATATGATAGGAGTTTCACCGGTATGATGGGAGATGTACTTCGGGGTTACTCCACCCGGATGCACTCCGTAAAATGAACCAAGATAATGTAATGTTTGTTCAACGCTAACTTCTAACTTTATGTTATGAAAAGATGAATATGAATATGATTATGTATATGTATTATATACTAAGAGATAAGTAAAGTAGTCAATAGATAAAGAAAGTGATCATAGGATGTCCCCAGATCACTAAGTATAAGTTTAAGTTTAAAGTTAGAATATGATAAGCATATGATTAAGATATGTAGCGATCCTAGGTTTCTCCTTGATCGCGGAATATGTAGAGAATGACGGCGATCGTAGGTATCCCCAAGATCGCTAAGAGTAGGCACGGCGACCCTAGGTTTCCCCCGTGGTTGCCAACAGTAGGTTGGGTTGGAGCTCACTGAGACATTATGTCTCATCCCAATCCTTCTGGTGCAGGTTTACAGGTTAGCAAGATGTTCATGGAGTTATTCTTCAAGAGGACGCTGGATGGGGTGCAGTTGCTCGTCATGGACAAGCTCAGGAGGTTGTCAGATTTTATATATGTATATGAAAGTGTATTTTATGATATTTGGATAATTGTATAAACGAGTCAATTGTACTCATTCAGTTGTTTTGTATTGTATTGTTATTATTGAAAAATTTTAATGTATCCGGTATCAGGATAATACACATGCTAAATATTCTAGATAATTTAGTATGGGTGTTACAAAATTTGAGATAGTAAAATAAGGGAACTTACTTAGTTGTCATTGTTCAATGTGATTGTAGCATCACTGAACAATCTAACAAAAATTGTAGAAAAGTTGAACAGAAAGATTCGAATAAACAACGACACATAGATATATTAGTAAGGAAAGAAGAGAGGAAAAGATGGGCAACAAATAGAGTTATCTAAAACCCATAAAAAACAAATTGTTCATCAAATGTGAATACTTGGATGTCACTATCATCATAATTTAAACAAAAATCATCCAAATAATTAACAAATTCGTCATGCTCAAAATTTAAAACCTACAACAATAAAGGAAACATTTGAGTTCATACCTTTTGGTAGATAGTTTTTACATTTTAGACTACAACAACTGAAATCCAAAATCATAACATAGCTTCACAATCAAAAATCACAATCCAAATAAAAGAAAATCACAATCTCAACAAAAATCATCCAAATAATTACTAAATCTATGAAAATTCCAAATTCATTTGAGACTACAACAGCCGAAATCTAAAATCTTAACGTAGCTTCACAACCTAAAAACAATGGAAATTTAAAAATGTGCACAATCTCAACAAAAACTATCCAAATAATTACTAAATCAATCAAATTTCAAATTCAAAATCCACAACAAGGAAGAAGATATACCTTTTAATGAAGATTATGTCATTTGAGACAACAATTAACCACCAAAATCCAAAATTTTAACATAGCTTCACAACCTAAAAACACAATCAAAACTGTCATGAATTTAGAGCGCTTCCATGAGACCGTATAATGCAAAAAGAATAACGCAAAACAAAAATCGATTCCATAGACCGTATAATGCAAAAAGAATATAAATTCATTGTACTAACTTGATAAAGATGATAATTGGGAAATGAATATTAAAGATGATAATTGATACTAACTTGCCAATAATAAAGAATAATAATTGATACCATCTTGACAAATAAAGAACGATAATTGATGATGAATAATTATTAGCAGTGTCAAACTTCTAGATGACAATACAAAGATTACCTTGTTAAACCACATCAATACAAAGATTCCGCTTCAAACTGGATTTGTTATCCTGAAAAATATCATTAATAACGTTGATAAAATTGGAAAAAGAATGTTGAAGATGATGAATAACTATTACACATTGAATCCAAGATTGAGTTAAACTATTGTGTTGCAAATTTCTTCCATTGATAAAAAAACACAATCACACCTACAAATTTTTAGTTCTTAATCATTTTGACCTCAACTATTTCAGTCGACAAATAAAAAATACTATGGTATATCTAATTAAAACCAATCTTGTAGCACGTCAATGTACTGAAAATTTCATCTTTTTAAGACCAAATAGTATAAAAGTTTCAACCTTGTAACATGCACTTTTATAACAAAAACTTGTTGATAAACACACAATGCAAAAAAAAAGTCTAAAAGTACATAATAATCTAAACAAAAACCATCAAAATAATAATTAAATTCATCAAATTGAAAATCCAAAATAAACAAAAATTAAGGTCCATATTTGAGTTCATACCTTTTAATTGTCAAACTTTTATATTTGAGACCATCACAACCAAAATCCAAAATTAAAAGATAACTTCACAACCATAAATCACAAAGGAAATTCAAAGAATTACACAATCTCAACAAATTGAAACCACCACAACCGAAATCCAAAATTAAAAGATAGCTTCACAACCATAAATCACAAAGCAAATCCAAGACATTACACAGTCTCAACAAATATCATCCAAATAATTAGTAAATCTATCAAATCCAAATTCCACAAAAATAAGAAACAAAATAAATATATAATTAAGTTGAATAAGCCAATACTCGTAACAAATAAAAATAAGCATAGAGATTGATATCATAAAGTAACCTTGTGAATTTATTATCAAGTTTATTGAGAGATTTCTTCCTTAAACACAAATCAGTTTATTGAGACATTTCTACAAACACTTTGTGAGTGCAAAATGTTAATCAAAATTTCTTCCTCAAACACAAATAAATTTATTGAGACATTTCTACAAATATTGTGAGTGTAATATGTAAAAATCAATGAACACTTTGGAGAGAAAAAAAAAAGAACTTACTTGGTTGTAGAATCGACAAACAATCTAAAAAAAATTGAAGAAAAAATACACAAAAATTCAGATAAACAACGAATCATATACATTAAGAAACAAAATAAATCATTATTGAAGATCTAAAGAGAGTGTAAAATCAACAGAAAAAGGAAGGAAGGAAAAAAATTGGTCGACCAAATCGTAACTTTGATATAAGTTTCTTTTCCATTTTTTTCGATAAAATCATGTGATGCTATTGGCAAAATTGTGTAATTCTTGAATTGAAGAACAAAGAGAGAAGGATAATGTTCTTTTGAAAAAATAGAAGAAGAAAAGCGTGAAAAAGATAAAGAAGAAAGAATAATACGTTGCAAAAGGAATAAGGAAGAGAGAGAAAAAGATAGTCGGTAAAAGTGGATTGAGATGAGAAAAAGGGGAAATTTTGAAATTTGAAGTGGAAGTAGCTCAACAGCTGACACGTGTCCAAAAGGGTAATTTAGAATTTTCCAGATCATACTATTTTCTTATATTAAGAGAGATTAGTTTCCCTTGAGGGATTAATGTTCCGTTGTTGGATAAATGAGACCTTGCGCTAAAAGATTGGTCTTGGTCTTTTTTTTTTTTTTTTTGTTTCAAGATTGGTCTTGGGTCTAATTGGCTAAATTGTCGTAAACATAGGGTACTTAATTGAAGATACTAGAATCTCTATTAACAAATAGTGACAGAGAGAATTCGAACAATTATTATCAACTTTAATATCATGTCTTTAATCCTTCTAATTTTAAGCTGCAAAACCCAACTACGATTAAAACCTTTTAATTTAGCTTAGGTAACTTTATTGATTGATCACAATATCGACAGAGACAATTGTTTTTATTACTCGGCTAAACGTGTTACGCGTTTCACCACCTTCATTTTACGAGATCCAATGGCCAACACTCAATTCAGATATACGGTAACCAGTGTTATCATCAACAGCGTCCGAGGACGGAACAACAACTTCATTTCTCTTACCTCTAAACCATAATCAACTGCATAATGGATTCAGAATGGTTCCCCCTCCTCACCCCGACCTCTTGTCTCGAACTTGAAGATTCAAGAGATCCCGCCTTTCAACGACAGACATGAGACAAACACCCTTATTTTAGACCTCTTAGGCCGAGTCATAGTCGTAATGCTACGAAACTTTGTAGATCCTCTCTATGTATTTTTATAAAGTTGTTTGGAAAAGAAAAAGAAAAAACTCAAAATTCGATTTTTAGATCGAGATTTCTATTGTTTTGATTTTTGAGTTTTTGTGGCTTTAAAAGTTTATAAGTAATTCTTCCCTTGTCGAAAAATTATAATTTTATGTAGAAAGTCATATTTAACGTCTTAAACATGCTTGAAGAAAAATCATGAAAAAAAATCAATCTCTATGTCAGTTTTTTTGGCTTTATGTCTATAGCAAAAAATGAGGTCAAAAATAGCAAAAATATCAAATTACAAGGTTAGAATCTATGTTTTTTTTTCTTTCAAATTCTAATTTTTCAGACTTCATGTATATTACATGGTCAATTTGAATGATTAACCCTAATATAAATTAAATTAATGCAATCTAAAAGATTAAAAACTAAGAAGCAATATATTAATATAATATATGATACTAGTGAAAGAATAAACAAGGAGTAAAATTTGCTTTTACGATTTGGTTCGATTTTGAAAAAGTAATCAAAAACCCGAACTGATTCAAGCGATTTTGCAAAGCAACATCCAAAAATATTCAATCTTTTTGCAGTTTTTGGTTTTCCTGGATCACTTAATAATTTTATTTTGGATCAACTTGGATATGAACAATCCTAACTAAAATGTCGTGATTTAACACAAAAATTCAACATTCTTTGTTCCCATGTGATCCATAGTTCAAGACCCCCACAGTTGTCAAGTGCCCATTTCTTCTCAGCGTCAAAACGGCGGCCATGGTCTTAAACCACATCCTAAGAGATACCTGACCAGATCTGGAGGAAGATGGGGCCATTGATAAGTGCCAGAAACTAGTTATAAAACATATTTAATTTAGGCACTTTTCTTACTTGTTTTACAAGTTATCTTGGTAAAAGCTCTGAAAGAAAAGATAAATATCATTTCATGCTTTTTAGACCTAATCCCAACCATTTTTGTAGGTACATGTTTTTTCCTTGGACTTAAAGATCAGACTTTGAAGATCAGAGTCTGAGAAATTTCGCAGAGCAAAGTATGGTCGCAGAGCGAAGTAGGTTCTGAAGCTCCAGACTCTGAAGTTCAGAAGCTGAGGTTCTGAGCACCTTCGCAGAGCAAAGTATTACTTCGCAGAGCGAAGTAGGGCGGTTTGAACTGTTCAAGGCTGAGGTGGCAGAAACCCAGTTGTGAAGAAAGGACTTCGCAAAGCGAAGTATGACTTCGCAGAGCAAAGTCCTTAATAACAGAACACTTATAAATAGGTTCAAAAGATGAATGTTTAGGAGGTTGTTTTATTACAGTTTAGTAATATTTTAGGTTATAGTTTTAGACAGAAAGTAGGGCTAAAAGAGGTGATCTTCATGGAGCAAAAGTGAGAGAGTGTGGATTAACTAAGACTTTGGGAAATCAAGACTTAGCTTTGGATCTTCATCTTTTTTCCACTTTTGTATGGTTGTCATGACAGTGATCAACTAACCTTCCCTTGTTGGGATTGGAGGTACTCAATATAGCTTAGATGTAATCTTTGATTTTGCAAATATATGATTCTAGTAACTTTTGTGATAATTGGAGTTATTCTTGTTTTTCATTCTTATGCTTGATTTAATTGCTATTGACAAATACTTTTGAATCTAGGTTTAGAATAATCTTCTATCAAAATAAGAAACTCTAGACATGGAATTGGGTTTTGATAATCGTACAAAGTGTCGGAACGTAAAGCTTTCGTATCGTTTAATAGATTGGGAAATCATCGATTAAACGATGCGATCGATCTCACGACGTCATTTGGACACGAATGACGTTGTCGAGTGATACGTGATAATTTCGCTAAAAAGCTAGAATTCATATGCATGATCATTAGAATACTTTCGATGCTAGATTGACGAAATTCGATCCCAACGCTTTTACGTCCTATTACTCGTCGTTTTATTATCGCTTTAAATTCCAATAGTTTTTAATGCAAACAATCTTATAAACCCCTCACTCAAAATGATAACGATTGTTGAACGGCTTGAGATAACGCACTAGTCCATGTGGAGACGATATAAAAATACTTACTTTTGTTCTACCAACAGTCATGGATGAGGTCGTGGAGGCTCCACATCACCTCCTCGGAGACACAATGGTTGTGGCTATGAAAGTGATTCACCGTTATGACGCCATCCTCACAAGTCTACGTCGTTGGATATGTCTTGGTACGAAGGAGACATACTGCCACGCTGGAATACCTTTAACACTTGAGTTAGTAATTATCAAATACCCAAATTCCTCAAGAAGCCCTTACCATTGCAATCTGACGACAAACTAGGAATCCTGATGACACATCGAAACGATCGACACCTTGCTCTTGTTTAGCGAAGACCGAGGTCCGATGAAGTGCAAATTGTTTGCTTTGACCCTAAGAGAGGGTGCAATGACTCGGTTCAAAGGTCTAAGGCCAAAATTTATTAACTCCTAGCCTGAGTTGTGACAAAATTTCACGGGACACTTTACCGCTTATTATAGTCAATCCAAGTACGTAGACAATCTTGGAACCATATACCAGAGGAAGGACGAACCCCTTAAAGCTTATATCAAAATATGTAACAAAGAGGTCATGTAAGTCAACCCAAGTACGTAGACAGTCTTGAAGAGGATTGATTTCGTGGAAAACATCAGAATCAATGCACCAGCGACTTCAACCACTTTTTGTACCTAATTTCCCTATTTTGTATATAAATGATTCACCATTCAGTACTGATTTGTTGAATATGAGACATCATAAGCCACTTAAGCATGGCTTCAAATTGTTGTCCACATTCGCAATCGTTGTTGCAATATTTTCGTCGTGGTAGTCTCTGCAACGACATCTCACTACAATGTGGTGTGATATTCAATCGAATGTATATATCGTAACTTTCCATGTCAACAATAAAATGTATATATCGTAATCTCGTCAAGAACGACTATAACACCCACACTAAATTATCTAGAATATTTAGTATGTGTATTAATCTGATACTGGGTACATTAATATTTTCAATAATAAATACAATATAAAACTACTGAATGAGTACAAATAGCTCGTTAATACAAATATCCAAATATCATTTACAATTACACTCTCATATACATAGGTAATCTGTCAACCTTCTGAGCTTGTCCTTGACGAGCATCTGCACTCCATCCAGCGTCTTCCTGAAGATCTTCATGAACATCTCTTGCTAACCTGTAAACCTGCACTAGAAGGATTGGGATGAGACATAATGTCTCAGTGAGCTCCAGCCCAACCTACTGTTGGCAACCACGGGGGAAACCTAGGGTCGCCGTGCCTACTCTCGGCAATCTTGGGGATACCTATGATCGCCAAGTCTTTCTCTACATATTTTGCGATCAAGGGGGAAGCTTAGGATCGCTACTCGTCTTTATCATATTCTAACTTTAAACTTTAACTTATACTTAGTGATCTGGGGACATCCTATGATCACTTTCTTTCTCTGCTGACCACTTGTCGTATTCTCATCATAATTCATAATCATCAATATATATGTATATATTTATATCATTCTTAATCATTAAGTTAGTAAGTCAGCGTTGAACAAACAATATTATCTGAGTTCATTTTACAGAGTGCATCCGGGTGGAGTAACCCCGAAGTACATCTCCCATCATACCGGTGAAAATTCCTATCATATCAGGCTAACACCGGACTCCTCTTATCGTTGTGTGGACAACTCTCTCGATGAAGTCCCATCCGGCAAATCCCGGAGTCTGCTGAACACAACTTAACTTTGCATGTAGACAACCCTCTCGGAGAAGTCTCATCCGGCGAATCCCGGAGCCTGCTGGACATGCTTAATCTTTTAACATACGTGTGGACAATCCTCTCGGAGAAGTCCCATCCAGCGAATCCCGGAGCCTGCTGGACACGTTCAACATAATCTTATAACTTACGTGTGGATAGCCCTTTCGGAGAAATCTCATCCGGCATAATCCGGAGTCTGATGAACACGTTTAATCTTTATCATTAAATTCTTAACTTAAGTTCATATACATATCTTATTCGTTCATAATCTTGTGCATATCTAATGCATTCTTATGTAATCATTCTTAAATATCTAACCTATAAATAGGTTCTTAACCTTGATCATTGGATCATTCTTATCCTCATTAATTCTTAACTTTTGTACTTGAAAGTACGTCTAATAATTTGCTATAAGCTTTTGCATACTTAATGCATTTCTTAAGGGAACTAATTTCCCAATACATAACCTATGAGTATAGGGTCATAGGCTTATCGTTATCATAAGCCACTACTTAATTGCTAGAACATTTGCATAATCGTCTAGACTTTGCCCTCTTAATTCAAATTATGCTAAGTCAATGCATAATCCTTGTTCCATACATTTTCATCCTTTTTGGGAGCCTCTTGAATGTGTTAGAATGGTGGTGAATGTTTCTAAAATGTTTGTGGAGAAAACGGATGCGGAAAACCATGCCTACACGCCCCAGAACACCCAAAACAGTTAAGCTGTCATGGCTGTTCTGGGCCTGCGCGCTTGTAGCGACCAGCCTGGGCTTGTAGCGATCAGTGGCGCTTGAAGCGACCAGCTGGGCGCTGGTAGCGACAGTAGGCAGAATAAAATTCTGCCTGGTCGCTGTAGCGAGCTCCAGCTCGCTGTAGCGACCATGACAGGTCCAAAAATCTCAAAATTGATATTTTTCATCATTCCAACCCATCCCAACACACCCAAGCTTCCCAAATGGCATAAAAAGGATTTTCTTAAGCATATAAACAGTTTAAACATAGTTGGAACAAGGAATTAGCAATTTACATAATCTAGGGCACTTATAAAAATTGCTCTAAGTATAAATTACTCTTAAACTTACTCAAGTGGGTTCTAAAACCCTAGGGAGCTCACCTAAGCCTTGATTGTTGCTTGACAATTTCAGAACTTGAAACCCTAGCTTCACTCCTTGATTCTTCCTTGTTTTCCCTAGCTTTTCTTGTTCCAACCTTTCCCAAAAGTGCTTGCTTGCTCCAAGAATTGAGGAAGGAAAAGATGGATTTGTGAGAGGTGGAGGAGGGTCGAATTTCTAGAGAGAGGGAGGAGAAATCAGACTTGAAGAGAGAGAGGGGAGAGAAGAGAATGAAGAGAAAATATCTTCCCCCTTCTTTTTAAATAAACTCCTCCTTCCCTATAATTACGAAAATGCCATTGCTTGCATAACAAGCTTCTAACTCTGATAACTGATACTTATAAGCGGGATATTACCCTAGCCATATAAATAAACCCATTAACTGTCAATTTACCAAATTGTCCTTTGCTCAAAACATTTCTGATACATCGTCTCAATATTAATAAATATTCGAGTCTTAAGCGGGATATTACAATCCACCCCCCTTAAAGAAATTTTGTCCTCGAAATTTAGATTCCTCTCAAACTACTTCCTTTACTAATCAAAACTTCTAGTTCGTCTTACTTATCATAATTCCTTGATTTTCTAACTCTATATGTCGAATATACTCGACAACTTTTCCTTTAACTGAAATGCTCGTGGTGAATTTGCATAACTCTTACGTAGTAGGATGCGAGGTTATCTGAACCATCGTATCCAACTCGATTGACCACGTTCTTGGTTCATACACCTTTTTGCAAATCCAATTTGGAGTTGTCCAATTCTGACACTTGTACTAATTCTTATAATTCTTATAAATACCTTCTTAGTCCATGTATCCTTACTTTGACGACATTAGATCGTTCTTGTCACAACTTATTCTCGTTTTCTTGCTGTAGCATTTATACTGACAATTCCAAAACTTATAAGAGTTTAGTCCAAGTGATGAGTGTTATAAATTATCTCACATATCACCATATGGTACATTTCATAGCACTTAATTTACATATATGATAGAGTACATGTACACTACGAACGGGTACATAACACGTCACATCATCGTTGTCCAACTAACGGGACATCATTCCTAATCTTAACATATTTGAGACATTACCACATCAATTGGGAATCTGTTCTTACTCTTAACTCATTTTGTAACATTCGGGATTCGCCTTTCGACTGGCTTGCCAGGTTTGCCCCGCCAATGTTACCCATGTTTAACTCTTGAGTATACAACAACCCATAACATAGATTATGGTTACATTCTCTCAGCATCGTAAACTTATTTCTCATTCTGGACATCGAGTTCAAGATCCTTGTTTCCAATAGAAAACTCTACTTGATTTCTACCAAAAATAGCACACTAAATCTTTAATCCTTTAATCATGACCTGAACTCACGTAGCCCTTTTTACTGCAGACTACGAGTGACTTTTAGTCTACTTAGAAAGTCCTTCTTTCTTTACTGGTGAACCTTAAGTTCAAGAATTTCTGAACACTTCAGCTAAGGTATGTTTGATATCAATAAATCTGTTCTGGTCAAAACCTTCCTACTTTAACATTTCTGACTGCGTACCACTATTACCAAAACATGTCACAACACTGAAAATCTGCTACACTACTATCTGAGTAGTTTAAGCACTGCCTGATAAGTATATATATAATACTAAACATAACCTGATACATGTGACATGTTGCCAGATTGTAGGTACATCATGGATTAAACTCATATGTCACCGCATTGTTGTTTCTGATCAACGCTTTAATTTCGAATATATTATCTTGCAAGCACAACCTGTACCGTTGTTGGCCCATGCTTAATTCTCTTTAGACTAACTTACTCTTCAAGCATACTTGATGTTGTTGAGCTAAAATAGCTAAACTACCGTTTTAGCGTTAACTCCCATTGATTCAGACTTATTATGCTGGAATTACATCCTTCTTATTCCTTACCATATATTCTTAAACTATTGCAATATTCCATTTCTCATGGGTTCGAAGTTTGAAGTATCCATCAACTTAATCTCCAAAAATTCTATTAGAACTTGTAATAAGTTCAAGTCGTCTATACTTACTGCTATTCCATATAATAAGAATTAAGCACTTATCACCTTCTCGTTCTTTAAGCTTCAGCTTAGCATTGTTCTTTAATTCACTCTTGGATTACTACTCCACTGCGCAACTCTGATTCTTAACAACTTGAGTTAGAATTGGAGCAATACACCACTATTGTCACATAAAATTTCATCAACGAATCCTTTTACTTTATCACTTTGTAGTTACCGTAACAAACCATCTGACGTTATCATTTCTCTTGTGGCTTAACCATCTGCTTAATTTACGGATTGGTCATCCCCTGACTTTGCGTTTCCTTTCGTACATGGACCATATACTTACTTTCATGATATTACGCCAGAACCTGTAAACGGTTTTCAGCAACTGTTACGAGCCCAACAACGCTCCTATTAGACAGCTTAAACACTGGTTCTAACTTTGCTTTCCATATCCTAAATTCTGTAACCATCTCTTGGTCAGCTCATCATATATAGTCGTTAAACATTGCGGAAACCTGATTGAAATCATGCTTGAGGCAACTTAAATTCACACACAATCATTTGTAGCAACTTCTAATACGACTTATGGTTTCTGGAGGTTCACATCTTTTATATATATTGATTCCCGTTACTAGTCGTTCTATCCTTATCCGTAAGGATGTCATATCCATAATCTTTCCGAGACAACCTCGGTCTCCATAACTCTATTATGTCTCTTAAGTTACCCTTGAGTTTCTACGGAACAATCCGTCTTGGAATATATAACTCTTACCGGTTCTCTTGTACGCCCAAAAGGTTACATCTCTTCGAGCACCCGATTATTCGATCTTAAACTTCTACACTTATCATTATCTATTGGATTCCTCCAATACCGTTTATTGTATTCACAATTTAAATCTGGATCTTATTACTGCCCTCGGAAATCATTCGACACGAGGTGATCTCTTTCAGCTTCTATAATATTTGTGGAAGGAAACTTTTCGGTTGAGAATATATACCTCCTTAACATTAACCTCAATTCTAACCTTTCATATACAAGACGATCCTTCGTATCTTAAAATTTCAACATACTTTCTCGGCTGAAATTCCGATAATTTCTCAAGGTACCGGTCTACTTTAATCTTGTGTTGGCGTAAACTTGTCTTCTTTTTCCAATCAAGGTGGTTCAACTTTGTTCGTCCATCAGTTTTGCTAAATTCCACGTCTAATTATTCAATATCCACCTTTCATTGAGTAATATTCCGGTTAAGCTTAACTTATTTCCAATCTTCTTACTATAAGCAATATCTGAAAATCTGATTTACGCTTCGATATGCAACGGGTCTTATTATCACCTCTTAATCATCCATCTTAGTCCTTAGGTTGCTTACCAACTTCTTTTCTTAATTCCCAATTCTAGCATTTATGGTTCGGGAGGTGCGGCTGATCTGATGGGGTTGTGCGCACCTCGTTTAAAAAATGCGCAAATCCTCCGAGGTCGTTCGTAAACGCTCGGAGGGCCTTGTGAAGTCGCCACCAAAGTTTTTGTGTAAAGGGAACGTTGATAAACCCTTAAGTTTTTTTTTGTTTAAAGGGAAACGATAATAAAACCCTTTGACGATGAGGAAAGGATGGTCATCGCAACCATTGTCGGGTTCGGGAGTCGATTACGCAAGGGGAAGGTATTAGCACCCCTCACGTCCGTTGTACTCAACGGGAACCTTCTATTTGGCTAAAGCTTAAATTGTTTTTAAATGTTTTGCGCGCATGCTTATCTATGTCAAAATATAATAAAAAAGGGGGGGAAAAGAGATAAAAACAAACGAAAGGGAAAAAAAGAAAGTTTTTATTATTGCGCTTGACAAGATGTCGATCTTGCTCCTACGTATCTCCCGGTAGTCGGAGAATTCAAAGCGTACGTAGTTCTTTGGTAGAAAAACGTACATGTGTTGGTTAATTTTAAATGGACGATGTTTTAACCGAATTCTTGCGATTAAAACGTAGCTTGTATGCTCGCGCTCGGGAGACTTATTAAGCGTATAGCTTGTATGCTCGCGCTTGGGAGACTTATTAAGCGTTTGTTCACGAATCGCACTAGAATTGTTAAAAGGTACGTCCGTTAGGGTAAAAGGGTTCGAATTGGTCACTATGGGACCAAGAGAGGTGCAATGGACTCAAACGAGTCAATCATTGACCGAGGGGACTCCAACGAGTCGGGCGATGGTTCGATTGATCCACTGGGATCAAGAACAGGTACAATGGACTCGGACGAGTCGAACATTGACCGAGTGACTCAAACGAGTCGAGGGATCGAATCTAATGACCACGGGGGACCAAAAGGTTCGGATTGACCACAAGGGGCCAAGATTTGGTTTGGTTTTGGTTGGATACGTTTAAAAAAGGAATGACGATTGTCCGAATGACGAGACATACGTCACGCATTCGTACAATCGGGGCAATGGAGAGACATACGTCACACCATCCCTTTTTCATTCAAGTTTTGGGGTAGAATTCTTTTAGAAATCCCAAAGTATATCAAATCATTTGGTTTGGAACCCAAAGTGAAAAGATTTTAACAAATTGTTAGAAAACGCACAAGTTCGGCTCATTTCGCGAACAATTTTGAAAGGCGAACAAATTTGGCGTATGTTCACGTTTGAGTTTTGAAAATCATGAACAATATTTATTGTTCAAGTTTAATTTGAAATGATGAACATAGCTGGTTTGTTCATGTTGTTTTGAAAGTTTGGGAACATAACTTGTTTTGCAAGTTATCCACAAAAGGTCATACGAACTTGTGAATTTGTCAAAATTGTGCAAAATCCTTGTTATGGTTTGAAAAACATGGGTTTAAAAACTCTTAGGTTCTGAGCTCTTGGGCTAGAACCTCAAAAGTTGGCCATTTGGACACCAAAACTCAGATTCTGAGTTCTGTCATGGTCGCTCTGCGACCATGACTTCGCACTGCGAAGTATGCGAATTTTTGAGTTCAGAAGCTGTTTCTGAACTTTTGTTCAGAAACAACTTCTGAACACACTCAGGACCTTTTAGGTGGGTGAAAAGCTTTGAGTTTTTGGGATGAAAAGGACTGGACAAACCAGTTTTGATGTTTTGAAAACCTTGGGATTTCTTTGAAATTCAAAAGGGGTTTTTTAGAACCAAAAGGTTTTGAACCAAAATTGCTATGCAAACACAATTGGAAATGCAAAACAAAAGCTTGGAAACTTACAGAGATCCTTAGCAAAGCTCCAGCTGCAATGGATTTGAAATGATTGAAGGTTCTTGCAAAAGTTTTGGATATTTGGTGATGGTTTTGAACTTTGTAATGCTTTGTGTTTGTATTGTTTTTTTCTGGTTGTTTGTGAGTGTTTGTAAGCTGGAATGAGTAGTGTATAATGCTCTTGAATGCTGTTATGAGAAGTCCTTGTAACCTTGGGCATTGCCTTCTATTTATAGGCCAAAACCAAATCAATTTCATCATTAGAAATCCCCAAAATCCAGCTGATTTGTGGGCTAGGATCAGGCTGAATCCCTTTGCATTAAATGCTAATGGATAGAGGCAACCTTGCCTTGTGCCAAGGGTCAAGACTCAGCCTGATTTCAGCCACAAATTCAAAGATTTTGGATAGCAATGATGATGAAATAGGGCTGAATTGCAATTGGCCAAGCTTGGGGATCAATCCTTGCAATCTCAATGGTTGATCAATCAAAACGTGCACTGTGATGTGCAGAGATTGGGGGATGCAAAAGGCTACAATTGGCTGGTGTGAGAGGGTGAAAAGCTGCTGCAAAACAGGGTAGGCACTCATGGCTTTTTCAAGTGAAAAATCCAGCTGGTTTGACTGGTTTTGGGGGGAGCAAGCAGGAGGAAGGTCATCAAGCAGGTGGCTGGCAACCTTGGGGTGGTTAACAGGTCACTTGGGAGGGACAAGAGCTGCCCAAGGGCAAGCCCACTTGCTTGTCACATGCTAGGTTGGAAGAAAAAGCTTCCAACCTTGGCATTAATGGCAAGTCTCTCATTTCAGGTTTTGCTTGGCCCAAATAGCCATGAATGCTGATTAAAATAAATATGTAAATGATATGCAACAAAATCTGGAATTAAATCAAAAACATCAAAAATCTGCAGAAAAATCGCAGACTTCGCAGTGCGAAGTCAGCATTTTTGAAATGTTGACTTTTCTGTTGACTTTTGTTGACTTTGACTTTTTCTCCCTCTTTGATTTTTTTTGATTTTTTGTTTTAAAAGGCTTAGGACAAAATTGGGGTACTACAGCTGCCCCTACTTAATTGTGTCTTTGCATAGAGTGCGTGAGTGCCGAGGGCATCTCATGAACTCTTTGCGAAGACCAATTAAGTAAAAGGAGGACCCGAATTTTGTCCTTCGCGAAATGAAAAGATTGCAGTAAAAGTAAAATATGCACATGCAACGATTTTGAAAGAGTTGATCGTATCCAGCCGCTAACACTGGAGGAAGATCCACTGGGGATGAAGGTAATCGTATCCAGCCGCTTACACTGAAGGTAGATTCCTGAGGATGGGTGTGATCTTATCTAGCCGCTTACACTAGAGGTCGATACACTGAGGGAGGTGATCTTATCTAGCCGCTTACACTAGAGGTCGATACCTAAGCTAGGTAATCTTATTCAGCCGCTAACACTGAAGGTCGATTCCTAACGAGAAAGTGATCTTATTCAGCCGCTTACACTGAAGGTCGATACACTGAGGGAGGTGATCTTATCTAGCCGCTTACACTAGAGGTCGATACCTAAGCTAGGTAATCTTATTCAGCCGCTAACACTGAAGGTCGATTCCTAACGAGAAAGTGATCTTATTCAGCCGCTAACACTGAAGGTCGAAACACTGAGGAAGGTGATCTTATCTAGCCGCTTACACTAGAGGTCGATACCTAAGGATAGGTAATCTTATTCAGCCGCTAACACTGAAGGTCGATTCCTAAACAGGGGAGTGATCTTATTCAGCCGCTAACACTGAAGGTCGAAACACTGAGGAAGGTGATCTTATCTAGCCGCTTACACTAAAGGTCGATACCTAAGGATAGGGTCTTACCCTGAAAGGGTGCCCAGCTTTGAACCGGAAAACATGATGGTATGATGCATGTTATGCAGTATGATATGCAGTGTGATATGCAATGCAACATGATATGAGATAGACTCAAACAAAGATTCCTGCTGGGGAATAGGGGACAGTTGGTGAAGGAGGTTCACTGGGGAACGCTTACTTAACTGTTGATGGATGCTGGTGAATATGTGATACTCACTGGAGAATCCTTGTTGAGGATGCATGACATGATTTATGAAATGCATGTGTATGAATGATTTGTATATGCATGCATGAATGAAATTGACATGATGCATGAATTATGTTATGTGGGATGCTGATTGGGTGCCGAGCAAGGTCGGTCTTGGTTGTGGTTGTGCCAATGATGATTAGACCTTTTGTTTGTTTGGTTTGGAAGGACAAGGTCCTTTGCCTACATACCCGAATGGGATCAAAACCAGTGTAGTTCGGGCTTGTCCTGGGGATTTGTGTTGGTCTGCCAATGATGATTGGACTTTTGTTTGGGGTTGAGACTCCTTGGGGAATGTCAATGAGGTTTGGCTCATGGGGATATAAGGATCATTTTGGAAACATGATCGATATCCAGCCTTGGTTGATGTTTGGATGTTTAGGGTGCTTACTGGGGAATTTTGCTCCTCTTAACCTTTGGGGCTTTTGCGCTCCGCGTGCCGTGAGCTACGCACTTGCCTTTGCTAAAGAGCATAAGTCCTTTGGTGCAATATTTGGTGGGAAATATCGCAATCCTTCGAAATTTACGAAAATTCAAATAAAAACAATGTTTGTTTGTTCTTTCTCTTTTTTGGAAGAAATTTCTTTTGTTTATTTCCCATGTTTTAATGCATTTTTATCATGAATAAAACAAAATTTTATGCGCTACTGAGAACACAAAATAACAAAAGGAAATTTATTCAATGCAGATTTGACTTCTTGAATGGGTAAAAAATACACAAAGTGAGAAGTGAGATAGAGAAAGACAAGAAAAAAGCAAAAAGAAATTTGTTGGTTTTGGCACAACACATGCTATTTCCTTATGACTTCGAGATTTTCGTTTTTGGAAGATGCTGAAGAGACTGATTCTTCTCCTCTTGAATCTTGTCCGGAGTTTGGATGTTGCAGTCATTGCCTTTCTTCTTTTGTTAACCCCTAACTTTTGCCTGGACCGCTCTTTCGAGTTTTCAATCCACCGGGGTGTATTTCCTTTTTTGATGTCCTTAATTTTTGCCTAGACCGCCTTTTCAGGTTTTCGATCTAGCAGGACGCTCTCTATTGCTTAAACCGCCCTTTCAGGTTTTCGATTTAGCGAGCTTCTTTTTTTTTCTTTTTTCTTTTAGGCATAATACCTCTTGACTGCATCAGAGTTTATTGAGAGTGGGAACTCTTCTCCGTCCATAGTGGTGATGATCAGGGCTCCGCCTGAGAAAGCTTTCTTTACCACGTACGGCCTATCATAGCTAGGAGTCCACTTCCCTCGGGGATCTTTGTGGATAGGTAATATCTTCTTGAGCACTAGGTCTCCTTCTTTGAATTCTCGAGGACGGACCTTCTTGTCGAATGCCCTCTTGAGTCTCCTTTGATAGAGTTGTCCGTGACATATCGCCGTCAGACGCTTTTCCTCTACGAGATTCAGTTGGTCGAACCTTGTTTGGACCCATTCCGCTTCCTCTAGCTTGGTTTCCATCAAGACTCTTAACGAAGGAATTTCCACCTCTACGGGAAGCACAGCTTCCATACCGTATACTAAGGAGAAAGGGGTTGCCCCAGTTGAAGTGCGAATGGCTGTTCTGTAGCCATGTAGCGCAAAAGGAAGCATCTCATGCCAATCCTTATAGGTTGTTACCATCTTTTGGATGATCTTCTTTATGTTCTTATTGGCTGCTTCTACCGCACCGTTCATCTTTGGTCGGTAAGGGGAGGAATTATGGTGCTCAATCTTGAAATCTTTGCACAACTCCTTCATTGTCTTGTTGTTCAGGTTTGCCCCATTATCGGTGATGATTTTGTGGGGAGTGCCGTAACGGCAAATGATTTCCTTCTTGATGAATCGGGCTACCACTTGTTTGGTTACGTTTGCATACGAAGCTGCTTCTACCCATTTGGTGAAGTAGTCGATGGCAACGAGGATGAAGCGATGTCCATTCGACGCTTTGGGCTCGATCATTCCAATCATGTCTATGCCCCACATAGAGAATGGCCAAGGTGAAGTCATGACGTTCAGTGGAGTTGGTGGCACATGCACCTTGTCGGCGTAAATCTGGCACTTATGACAAGTCTTGGCATAGTGGAAACAGTCAGCTTCCATGGTTAGCCAAAAATAGCCCGCCCTTAGGATTTTCTTTGCCATTGCATGCCCATTGGCATGGGTTCCAAATGATCCCTCGTGGATTTCTTTGATGAGTATGTCCGCTTCGTGTTTATCCACACATCTGAGCAAGACCATGTCGTAGTTTCTCTTGTAGAGGGTATTTCCACTGAGGAAGAACTGGGATGCCAATCTCCTGAGGGTTCTCTTGTCGGTGTGTGAGACATTGTCTGGATACTCTTGCTCTTCGAGGTATCGCTTGATGTCGTAGAACCAAGGTTTGTTGTCAAGTCCTTCTTCGACTGATGCACATACAACTGGTTTGTCTCTACGATCCATTCTTATGATTGGTGCTTCATTGTAGAAATTTACTTGGTACATTGATGATAATGTAGCCAAAGCATCCGCCACCTGGTTTTCTTCTCGAGGTATGTGATGGAAGTTGATTTCATCAAAATGCTCAATCAATTCTACAACACGGGCTCGGTAGGGGATTAAATTGGGATGTTTTGTTTCCCATTCTCCTTTGACTTGATAGATGACTAAGGCTGAGTCACCGTATACCTCAAGGTTTTTGATCCTTAGATCAATTGCTGCTTCGAGGCCTAGGATACATGCTTCATATTCCGCCATGTTATTGGTGCAGTCAAAGCATAACCTTGCTGTGAAGGGTTGGTATCCATTTCTTGGGGAGATTAAAACTGCTCCGATCCCGTGCCCCATGGCATTTGAGGCGCCGTCGAAAGCGAGCTTCCATCGAGCTCCTGGTTCTGGCCCTTCATCATCGCTTGTGACCTTTTCGTCATTCAAAGCTACGACATCTTCATCCGGGAAGTCGCATTGTATGGGCTGATAATCCTCCAATGGTTGGTGAGCAAGGTGCTCGGATAAAACACTCCCTTTGATGGCCTTTTGAGCAACATATTGGATGTCGTACTCAGACAGCAGCATTTGCCAACGGGCTATCTTTCCAGTGAGGGCAGGCTTTTCGAAGATGTACTTGATGGGATCCATCTTCGATATCAACCAAGTTGTATGGGTCAACATGTATTGCCTTAGGCGTCGAGCAGCCCATGCTAAAGCGCAGCAAGTCTTTTCAAGTGAAGTATACCTTGTTTCACAGTCGGTAAACTTCTTGCTTAGGTAGTAGATTGCGTGCTCTTTTCTTCCCGTTTCATCTTGTTGTCCTAACACACAACCCATTGATCCTTCAAGTACGGTTAGGTATAAGATGAGGGGTTTACCCGGAACCGGAGGTATTAAAATTGGTGGTTCTTGCAGGTATTGTTTGATCTTGTCAAACGCCTCTTGGCAATCCTCATTCCAATGAACGGCTTGGTTTTTCCTTAGCAATTTGAAGATTGGTTCGCAGGTAGCTGTCATGTGTGAGATGAACCTAGCGATGTAGTTCAATCTTCCTAAGAAACCCCGAACTTCTTTCTCGGTGTTTGGCGCTGGCATTTCTTGGATGGCCTTTACCTTATCGGGATCCACTTCGATACCTCTTTGGCTGACGATGAAGCCCAATAACTTCCCGGATCTAACGCCAAAAGTGCACTTGTTAGGATTTAAGCGCAGCTTGAATTTTCTTAGGCGTTCGAAAAGCTTTTGTAGATGGACTAGATGATCTTCCTCCGTTTGGGATTTGGCAATCATGTCGTCGACGTAGACCTCAATTTCCTTATGGATCATGTCATGGAAAAGAGTCACCATTGCTCTTTGGTATGTTGCCCCGGCATTTGTTAATCCGAAAGGCATTACCTTATAGCAGAAAGTCCCCCATGGGGTGACGAATGTGGTTTTCTCCATGTCCTCTGGAGCCATCTTGATTTGGTTATATCCCGAGAAGCCATCCATAAAGGAAAAGACTGAGAATTGGGCTGTGTTGTCCACCAATATGTCGATGTGTGGTAGCGGGAAATCGTCCTTTGGGCTTGCTCTATTCAAGTCCCGATAATCCACACACATTCTGACTTTGCCATCCTTCTTCGGAACTGGCACAATGTTGGCAACCCATGTTGGATACTTGGTTACGGCTAAGAAGCCGGCATCGAATTGCTTTTTGACCTCTTCTCTGATCTTGAGAGCCATATCGGGTCGAGTTCGTCTCAATTTCTGCTTCACTGGCGGGCATTCCGGCTTGAGTGGCAGCTTATGTACGACGATGTTAGGGTCTAAACCCGGCATGTCTTGGTACGACCAAGCGAATACATCCACGTACTCTTGCAGAAGTTTAATCAACTTTCCTTTCACATCCTCATGTAGGGAGGCTCCTATCTTGACCTCTTTCTTATCCTCTTCGGTCCCCAAGTTGACCTTTTCAACTGATTCTTGGTGAGGTTGTATTACCCTATCCCCTTGATTTGCAAGTCTGGATAATTCTTTAGGCGGTTCATAATCGTCCTCTTCATCATCTTCCGTTTGATTAATCGGGAAATCGAAGTCATAAGGGGTTAAGGCAGTGTTGTTTTTGGAGGGTGGATTTGTAGATCTGCATGAGTATGATTTTTTTTTAGGCTTTTTGTAGAAATTTTTTTTTTTAAAACCAATGCAAAAAGAAAAAGACTCAAATGAACATAAAAGAGTGATTTTATTCATGATCGAAAATAACTTTTAAAACATGGGGGCCCCACACGACTAATCATTTGCCTTGGGCAGAGCTAAATGATTTTTTTTTAAAAGTAAAAAACAAACAAACATGGTTTATTACTTGATCCTGGTAATGATCTCGGGAATTGCGGCCCTCCAATTGTTCAAAGCTTCATCCGAAGCGCAACGGTACACCAAATCAGGCACGTCTTCATCTACGTCTTCAAGTAGAGCCACTTGATCTTCATTGATAAATCCCGCACTGATGAATGTTTCTGAAATGGGGAGGATCCCCTGCTTTGGAGGCTTTGAGGAAGTTTCGGCTGATGGATGATATCCCAACCCGAAGCGATTCTTCTTCTCCGGTATGTCCACTAATTTGCCCCATCCGGTAGGTCGGCTTTCTTCTAGGGCCTCTCTTATTGCCCTCCATGATGACATGGTTGTCCTAGCCTCTTCCTTGGGCTTCGAGCTCAAAGTCACGACATTCGCCACTTCCAAAGACTGGAATGGGACATCCACAGCTTCTTCATCCGTTTCTATATAACGGAATGATGAGAGATGGCTTACCATCATGTCCTCTTGCCCGGAAACTACAATCATTTGGTTATCAATGATGAACTTCAGTTTCTGGTGCAGAGTAGAGGTAATGGCTCCGGCCGCATGGATCCATGGTCGTCCGAGAAGACAACTGTATGTTGGATTAATATCCATGACTTGGAAGGTTATGGTGAAAACCTTGGGCCCAATTTGGACTGGTAAGTCGATCTCCCCTACGACGGCTCTTCTTGACCCATCGAAAGCTTTTACGACCAAGGCGCTGGGCTTCATTACTGTCCCTTCACATGATAGCTTGAGGAGGGTAGTCTTGGGCATGACATTCAATGATGACCCCGTGTCCACTAGCACTCGTGAGAGGATGTGGTCCATGCATTTCACGGAGATATGTAAGGCGCGGTTATGAATGTGCCCCTCGTCGGGTAGCTCATCACCATTGAAACCCAAGTACCTACTTGAGGTAATATTTCCGACTATCCCATCGAATTGGTCCACAGGAATGTCCTTGGTGACATGTGCCTCACTGAGGATCCGCAGCAGTGCTTCTCGGTGTGCTTCCGAGCTTAGTAGTAAGGATAGCATGGAGATCTTGGAGGGAGTTTGACCTAGATGGTCAATGATTTTATACTCGCTCTTTTGGATTATCCTTAGGAACTCTTCGGCCTCTTTTTGCGGGGTTGTCTTTTGAGAAGGCCCCGCTTGGTTCTCTTCTTCCTCCACGCTCTTTTCTTTGAGCGGCTCTCTTGGTAGTACGACTGGCATCTTCCCGAGTTCTTTCGGAGTGAAGACTCTACCACTTCTGGTTATTCCTCCAACACCGGTAATGTTAGTGATGCTGGGCTCAATTTTGGCTAGTGGTTTTCCTTCCACATAGGCCACAGGTTGGTAATTCCATGGTACCCTCTTCGTGCTTTCGAAAGAGAAGGGTGCAGGTACGTGGAATGTTATGGGCTGTATGGTCATTGGTACCTCTCTCCTTTGGTATGGGATTTCGAGAGGTTTTGGGTCGTTAGACTCTAAGGTAGCAACGTCCGTGCCATCCTTTATATAGCCAATTTGGATCCAACCTTGGTCCATTAGTTTTTGAAGACAGCTCTTCAACTCTTCGCACTCGTTCGGGTTGACTTTGCAGGCTTCACAGTTGGCGTGCATTTCCTCGAACAAACCAAAACCGGTTAAACGCTCCCTTATGGTTGACAGGGGAGTCTTAACATTGGCTACCCTTTTGACTGGACCAAAGTCCTCTTGTTCCTCCACCGCATTTACAAAGGGACCCGCATGCCCCGACAATGGGTTATTTTTTACATTGGGGTTCTCCTCTTTGAAGGATAACAGCTTCTTGTCAATAAGGTCCTGAACCTTGTGTTTGAAGACTCTACAGTTCTCGACATTGTGCCCCACGGTTCCTGCGTGGTAGTCACATTTGGCATTCGTGTCGTACCAATGTGGATATGGTGGCGACATTGGTGGTAGTAGTCTTGGTTCGACCATACCCTTTTGGATTAGATATGGCAAGATTTGACCATAAGGCATAGGTACAGGATCAAACTGCCTATTGTGGTAATTGCTCCTCGAGCCCGCTTGGTTCCTTGACGGGTACCCGCCTTGTTGTTGCTGCTGTTGATTTTGCTGAGGCAACACTACTGGTTGTCGAGGCGGAGTTGCGGGAATCACTTGAGGTGAGTAACGCCCTTGAGCCGTTGCTGCTGCCACATAAGGATAGTGGTAGTGAGGCATTTGATTTGGTGGTGGGCAAGATGGTCCCACTAGAACGGCATTCGTCTCCCCCTCTTTCTTTTTGTGAAAGTTGTTGGGGGGTCTTCTAGCTCCACTTTGAGCTTCTAGAGGGCCTTGGATCTTTCCCCTCTTTACTCCGTCCTTTATTCTTTCACCAACCATGACTAGATCGGAGAAACCGGCAGACGTGCTTCCAATCATCTTGTCGTAATATGGGCCTTGAAGTGTGCCCATAAAGGTGTCGACAAGCTCTCTTTCCAATAGTGGTGGTTGTACACGAGAAGCTAGTTCTCTCCACCGCTGAGCGTACTCCTTGAAGGACTCATTGCTTCTTTGCAGGAGGTTTTGTAGTTGCATCCTATTTGGAGCCATGTCCAAATTATATTTGTATTGCTTTAGGAAGGCATCGGCTAGATCCTTCCAAGTTTGGACATGGGTACGCTCAAGCTGCATGTACCAATCCAAGGACGCTCCGCTTAAACTATCTTGAAACACATGCACCATGAGTTTCTCGTTCATTGCGTAAGCTGCCATCTTCCTACAGAACATCCGTAGATGGTTCCGAGGGCATTGAATTCCTTTGTACTTCTCGAAGTCCGGTGCTTTGAACTTCGGAGGGATTACCACGTCGGGCACTAGGCACATGTCCAAAGCGTTGTGGGCACCATATGAACTGAACCCTTCGACAGCTTTCAACCTTTCTTCCAAAACTCGATACATTTGGGTGGTATCATTGTCTTGGTGGGTGGTGTCGGGAGCAGACTGCCTTAGCTGACTATTTTCCACATCATGGGGAATCACCTCATGCTGAGTAGTGGAAGCTCTTTGAGGACGACGCTCTTCATTCCTTACGGGGATTGTGAGCGGTGGTGGAGGTGGTCCATGGTCCTCATTTTCGAATGGTGGGGTATAATTCGGAGGTAAACCGTAAAGAGGCCATTGCACATTGGATGCATCCGTTACTGGGCGAGGGTTACTTTCTCGTGCCGATAGAGCTTGCATTAACTCTAACATCTGATCCATCTTCCCCTTCATTCCATCAACCTCTTCTCTCAAAGCCGCTTGGGTTTGTTCCAAATTGTCCATGATCCTTTGTTTGTTAGCTCGTGTTCCGTACGAGTGTTGGAGATCTGGTTCTTGGACCGAGGGCTTTCGGGGTTTTCGGGCTATGATTGCTTTGAACTGTTTTTAGGGAAATGAATGAGTTTTTTTTTTGAAAAAAAATGCATGGAGATGCATGTGGATGTATGTATGCAATGAGTATGCAAAAATATGCCCTCTTTTTTTTTATGCAAAATTTTTTTTCATGAATGCAAATGGATGATATGCAGGGGTTTGGTATACGAAGGCTCGGAACTTCCCCCCATCCTCACGTGTAGGCTCTAAATGGTGAAATCTCCTAAGAAGAGGTCCTTAGAATCATAGACCTCACATGGAATTAGGGTTGTCTATGGACATACGTCGACATGACTTCAATTAATTCCACGTGAAAATCTCATCTAAGCGGGGTTGGGCATCCTACCTCACGGACATACGTCAACGCGGGCTTCCGCACACAACCTCCTTCTAACTTAGTTTTTTTCTCAAGCTCGGGTAGAGAGCCTCACACGTCCGGCATTAACCCGAACAATGTGGAGTAACATCACTCAAGTAACCCCCGCATTTGATATATATATGATATGAATATACAGCAAAAAATAAAGCAAATATAAACATAAAGCATATGACATGTATGAATAAAATAATAAGCATGGTGCGCGAAGAAAATAAAAACAATTGGCTTAAAAGCCAAATAGGTTAGGCTTGACTCGCTAGTGGGAAAAGGGTACCCAGTGAAGTCGCCAGCTGTGCGCACCTCGTTTAAAAAACGCGCAAATCCTCCGAGGTCGTTCGTAAACGCTCGGAGGGCCTTGTGAAGTCGCCACCAAAGTTTTTGTGTAAAGGGAACGTTGATAAACCCTTAAGTTTTTTTTTGTTTAAAGGGAAACGATAATAAAACCCTTTGACGATGAGGAAAGGATGGTCATCGCAACCATTGTCGGGTTCGGGAGTCGATTACGCAAGGGGAAGGTATTAGCACCCCTCACGTCCGTTGTACTCAACGGGAACCTTCTATTTGGCTAAAGCTTAAATTGTTTTTAAATGTTTTGCGCGCATGCTTATCTATGTCAAAATATAATAAAAAAGGGGGGGGGGGAAAGAGATAAAAACAAACGAAAGGGAAAAAAAGAAAGTTTTTATTATTGCGCTTGACAAGATGTCGATCTTGCTCCTACGTATCTCCCGGTAGTCGGAGAATTCAAAGCGTACGTAGTTCTTTGGTAGAAAAACGTACATGTGTTGGTTAATTTTAAATGGACGATGTTTTAACCGAATTCTTGCGATTAAAACGTAGCTTGTATGCTCGCGCTCGGGAGACTTATTAAGCGTATAGCTTGTATGCTCGCGCTTGGGAGACTTATTAAGCGTTTGTTCACGAATCGCACTAGAATTGTTAAAAGGTACGTCCGTTAGGGTAAAAGGGTTCGAATTGGTCACTGTGGGACCAAGAAGGGTGCAATGGACTCAAACGAGTCAATCATTGACCGAGGGGACTCCAACGAGTCGGGCGATGGTTCGATTGATCCACTGGGATCAAGAACAGGTACAATGGACTCGGACGAGTCGAACATTGACCGAGTGACTCAAACGAGTCGAGGGATCGAATCTAATGGCCACGGGGGACCAAAAGGTTCGGATTGACCACAAGGGGCCAAGATTTGGTTTGGTTTTGGTTGGATACGTTTAAAAAAGGAATGACGATTGTCCGAATGACGAGACATACGTCACGCATTCGTACAATCGGGGCAATGGAGAGACATACGTCACACCATCCCTTTTTCATTCAAGTTTTGGGGTAGAATTCTTTTAGAAATCCCAAAGTATATCAAATCATTTGGTTTGGAACCCAAAGTGAAAAGATTTTAACAAATTGTTAGAAAACGCACAAGTTCGGCTCATTTCGCGAACAATTTTGAAAGGCGAACAAATTTGGCGTATGTTCACGTTTGAGTTTTGAAAATCATGAACAATATTTATTGTTCAAGTTTAATTTGAAATGATGAACATAGCTGGTTTGTTCATGTTGTTTTGAAAGTTTGGGAACATAACTTGTTTTGCAAGTTATCCACAAAAGGTCATACGAACTTGTGAATTTGTCAAAATTGTGCAAAATCCTTGTTATGGTTTGAAAAACATGGGTTTAAAAACTCTTAGGTTCTGAGCTCTTGGGCTAGAACCTCAAAAGTTGGCCATTTGGACACCAAAACTCAGATTCTGAGTTCTGTCATGGTCGCTCTGCGACCATGACTTCGCACTGCGAAGTATGCGAATTTTTGAGTTCAGAAGCTGTTTCTGAACTTTTGTTCAGAAACAACTTCTGAACACACTCAGGACCTTTTAGGTGGGTGAAAAGCTTTGAGTTTTTGGGATGAAAAGGACTGGACAAACCAGTTTTGATGTTTTGAAAACCTTGGGATTTCTTTGAAATTCAAAAGGGGTTTTTTAGAACCAAAAGGTTTTGAACCAAAATTGCTATGCAAACACAATTGGAAATGCAAAACAAAAGCTTGGAAACTTACAGAGATCCTTAGCAAAGCTCCAGCTGTAATGGATTTGAAATGATTGAAGGTTCTTGCAAAAGTTTTGGATATTTGGTGATGGTTTTGAACTTTGTAATGCTTTGTGTTTGTATTGTTTTTTTCTGGTTGTTTGTGAGTGTTTGTAAGCTGGAATGAGTAGTGTATAATGCTCTTGAATGCTGTTATGAGAAGTCCTTGTAACCTTGGGCATTGCCTTCTATTTATAGGCCAAAACCAAATCAATTTCATCATTAGAAATCCCCAAAATCCAGCTGATTTGTGGGCTAGGATCAGGATGAATCCCTCTGCATTAAATGCTAATGGATAGAGGCAACCTTGCCTTGTGCCAAGGGTCAAGACTCAGCCTGATTTCAGCCACAAATTCAAAGATTTTGGATAGCAATGATGATGAAATAGGGCTGAATTGCAATTGGCCAAGCTTGGGGATCAATCCTTGCAATCTCAATGGTTGATCAATCAAAACGTGCACTGTGATGTGCAGAGATTGGGGGATGCAAAAGGCTACAATTGGCTGGTGTGAGAGGGTGAAAAGCTGCTGCAAAACAGGGTAGGCACTCATGGCTTTTTCAAGTGAAAAATCCAGCTGGTTTGACTGGTTTTGGGGGGAGCAAGCAGGAGGAAAGTCATCAAGCAGGTGGCTGGCAACCTTGGGGTGGTTAACAGGTCACTTGGGAGGGACAAGAGCTGCCCAAGGGCAAGCCCACTTGCTTGTCACATGCTAGGTTGGAAGAAAAAGCTTCCAACCTTGGCATTAATGGCAAGTCTCTCATTTCAGGTTTTGCTTGGCCCAAATAGCCATGAATGCTGATTAAAATAAATATGTAAATGATATGCAACAAAATCTGGAATTAAATCAAAAACATCAAAAATCTGCAGAAAAATCGCAGACTTCGCAGTGCGAAGGGAGCTTCGCAGTGCGAAGTCAGCATTTTTGAAATGTTGACTTTTCTGTTGACTTTTGTTGACTTTGACTTTTTCTCCCTCTTTGATTTTTTTTTGATTTTTTGTTTTAAAAGGCTTAGGACAAAATTGGGGTACTACAGCTGCCCCTACTTAATTGTGTCTTTGCATAGAGTGCGTGAGTGCCGAGGGCATCTCATGAACTCTTTGCGAAGACCAATTAAGTAAAAGAAGGACCCGAATTTTGTCCTTCGCGAAATGAAAAGATTGCAGTAAAAGTAAAATATGCACATGGACTACATACGTGCGAGGGCGCACTATTTAATTGCTATGAGTATAGGGTCATAGGCTTATCGTTATCATAAGCCACTACTTAATTGCTAGAACATTTGCATAATCGTCTAGACTTTGCCCTCTTAATTCAAACTATGCTAAGTCAATGCACAATCCTTGTTCCATACATTTTCATCCTTTTTGGGAGCCTCTTGAATGTGTTAGAATGGTGGTGAATGTTTCTAAAATGTTTGTGGAGAAAACGGATGCGGAAAACCATGCCTACACGCCCCAGAACACCCAAAACAGCTAAGCTGTCATGGCTGTTCTGGGCCTGTGCGCTTGTAGCGACCAGCCTGGGCTTGTAGCGACCAGCTGGGCGCTGGTAGCGACAGTAGGCAGAATAAAATTCTGCCTGGTCGCTGTAGCGAGCTCCAGCTCGCTGTAGCGACCATGACAGGTCCAAAAATCTCAAAATTGATATTTTTCATCATTCCAACCCATCCCAACACACCCAAGCTTCCCAAATGGCATAAAAAGGATTTTCTTAAGCATATAAACAGTTTAAACATAGTTGGAACAAGGAATTAGCAATTTACATAATCTAGGGCACTTATAAAAATTGCTCTAAGTATAAATTACTCTTAAACTTACTCAAGTGGGTTCTAAAACCCTAGGGAGCTCACCTAAGCCTTGATTGTTGCTTGACAATTTCAGAACTTGAAACCCTAGCTTCACTCCTTGATTCTTCCTTGTTTTCCCTAGCTTTTCTTGTTCCAACCTTTCCCAAAAGTGCTTGCTTGCTCCAAGAATTGAGGAAGGAAAAGATGGATTTGTGAGAGGTGGAGGAGGGTCGAATTTCTAGAGAGAGGGAGGAGAAATCAGACTTGAAGAGAGAGAAGAGAATGAAGAGTGATAAGTGCCTGAAAGTGGTTAAATTGTTCATTTAATTAAGGCACTTATGTTACTTATTTCACAAGTTATCATAAGATAAGCCCATATTTATGGTTCAAATGCTATATTTGTGATCCTATGCCTTACCCCATGTTATTATTGCAGGAAATTTATGATTGATCATGCTGAGCAAAGAAATGAAGTTTTTATCAAAGCCATCGCTACAAGCGCACGCATCCTCGCTACAAGCGAGGATAGGCAGGGAATTTGAAGGCTTCATCGCTTCAAGCGCCAGTTGCCACGCTTCAAGCGAGCCTAGGCAGGGATTTTTAGAGGTTCATCGCTACAAGCGATGGACTGGTCGCTTCAAGCGACCAAGGGCGGTTTAAGGCTCCATGCTGACGTGGAGGATCCCCATTGGCCTTAAAACTTCCTCGCTACAAGCGACCAGCTCATCGCTTGTAGCGAGCGTGCAAAAATTCAGATATTAAAAGCATTTTTGGCTCATTTTCTCATGGAATCAGTTGGAGAATTTTGAGAACTTTTTCTTCCAATTGTTAGGATTGCTTTAATAGTAGTTTAGGACTTAGTAATTAGGGCTAGAAGTAGTGATCTTCAAGGAGCAAAAGGATTGAATTGTGGAAATCCACCAAGGGCTTTGGGAAATCAAGACTTTGGGTCGTGATCTTCATCTTTTCTCTTATCTTTTGTATAGTTGTCATGAAAATGAGCAACTAACATCCCTTTGTTGGGATTAGAGGTAATCTTTCTAGCTTTGATGTAATAAATGATTATGTGAATATATGATTTAGCAATTTAAGTGTTTATGAAGGTATTCTTGCTTTTCACTCTCATGATTGATTCAATTGATATTGACAAATACCTTTGAATCTATGTTTAAGAATAATCTTCTATCAAAATAAGAAAATCTCGAAATGGATTTGGGTTTTGATAATCGCACAAAGTTTCGGATCGTAATGCTTTCGGATCGTTTGATTGATTGGGAAATCGTCGATTAAACGATACGATCGATTTGACGATGTCATTTGGGAAATCAATGATATTGTAGAGCGATACGTGATATTTATGCTAAAACGCTAAATTCATATGCATGATTTATTTATTACATTCTTTGCAAGATTGATGAACTCTAATTTCAACGCTTTTATTCCCTATTACTTGTCGTTTTAATTCCCGCATTTACATTCCGTCATTTTATGAAACTAATCGTACAAACCCTTAACTCAAAACAATACCGATTGTTGAACGGTTCGAAGTAACGCACCAATCCCTGTGGAGACGATAATTGAAAATACTTACTTTTGTTGTATGAAATACTGCTTCAACAAAATGGCGCTGTTGCCGGGGATTAGTGTTAAATTATTTTGAGCATCGCAATAATTGATAGTGTTTTGAGCTTTTGTATATACCTTGTTAATATTCTTTCATTTCTTTTGTATATTAAACTGTTTGGCATTAACCCTCTTTGTTATGCAAAGAAAAGTTTCTTGTTAGTATTTGTGTTTCAGATTCTCATTGAAAGAAATCATGGCTGATCATCATGATTATTTCAACTACTATGATCCATACGAGTATGAAGCTTATCAACAATATCCGTCCGAAGATGAACAAATGGCAAGAACGGAAAACACTTTGAATTTGTTCATGCAACAATCCATGATCAACATGCAAAACACCAACCATAGATTAAGAGCTTTGTCATGCCAATTGGAGATTTTGCAAGTTCAAATGAATTATCTACCAAGAATCATGGAGGTTCAGACCAACAATCAATCCGTTTTGGAATTCGGAGAGATTGTTGAAGACGATATTGATGAGAGTGAGGAAGAGACGTTATTTGAAGGATGTGGTATAAGGACATTAATGGAAGAATTAGAGATACCACGCAAGGATGAACTTCCTCAAGCCAGGTCAAATACTGAAGAGGCCAGCATTGTTGATAGAGAAGAAGTGATGGATATTGAGAAGCCGGAACAGTTTCTTGACAAGGAAGAAACTTCGAAGGAAGAGGGGATGAAAGTGAGCAAGGCGGAGCTTGAACTTTTACAAGATTGTGTTTGTTCCTTGCTCAGCTTACTTTGGATAGGGAGGTTATGGACTCCACATCAGCTGTTCTGCAAGTTCATGGAATTCCTCCCACAGCAAAGGAGTACAAAAGCTGATGTGTTTTCCGTCTCATATTGGCCACCCTAACGAATAAGGCGTCGAGCTAACGACGTAAAACAAGCGCTTGTTGGGAGGCAACCCAACTTTGTAGGTTTGTTGTTTTTAAATAGTATTTTAGTTTTTAACATCCATCCATGCATTTAGGGATAGTGGCTAAGACTCAAAATTTTATTTTTTCTGTTTCCTGTCATGGTCGCTACAGCGACAGATTCATCGCTGTAGCGATGAACTTTGCACTATGTCGCTGTAGCGACGCACTTGTCGCTTGTAGCGATGGATTCCAAGCTTTGCGCTGTAGCGCCACACCCACGCTTGTAGCGATGGGCTTATAGCCTGTCGCTGTAGCGACAGGTCGCGCGCTTGTAGCGACCGTAGCAGAAAACTGCCATTTACAGTTCCAATGCCACTATGTCTTTTCCCCTACCCCCAACCACCAAATTTAATGCCCTATCCGTTAAACTCTACCATTTTCGCAAACCTCTGTACACATTCCATTTCCTTTTGCATTTTACTTCTGCATTTTTCATTTTATACTTCTGCAAATATCTGCAATTTCTTGCGAATCATCTGAATTTCTGTTCAAGCTTTCAACTTATCTTCAATCAGGTATGTAAATCGTAATTTTCTGTCAATGTTTGTAGCTTTATACTTGATTAATGATGCCTGCATGCTGATTTGATTTTTAGGGTTTAGGGTTTTGAAAATTTTGAACTTAAATTCTGCCCTGTTGTTATACCCATGATTAGACATAGTTTAAGCTTTAATAAATGACCTAGAATCACTAGGAAAACTCCCCTTTCATCCTCTTGTTCATAAGATTCGTATTTTGGAAAAAACCTATGTAAAAATTCAAAATAATTTAGGGTTTTTGAGGATTTAGGAAGTTTAAGTGATTTTTATTCATTTATATTTGCTTTAGGGTTGATTTCGCATGCTACAAGTAGGTTTAAATCCAGAAAAACATGATTTTTGAAAAAGGGTCTTCCTCGCTACAGTGCGCTTGTAGCGCAGGAATCCAGCAAAATCTGGGTTCGCTCGCTACAAGCGACCAAGCTGTCGTTGTAGCGACGAAACCAGAAAATTGTTTTATTTTTCTTTTCATTTGATCCTAACTTGTATCCTACCTAATTTTTATCTGTTTTAACCCTTATGTAGGAATGGCACCCAAATCCTCTTCCAAAAGACAAAGGAACGTTGAGAGCTCGTCATCTCGACCTAGAGCCAACATTCAACCGCATGACGCGAGTCGTTTTTTGAGTTTGAGGAATCAAGAAAGGTACGAGGAGCTGAAAACACGGAGAATCTGGTCTGAGAAGCAGTTCCAGATATCAGAAGAGGGAGAGTACAGAGGGATAGCACACATGATCAATGAAAGGAAATGGGGGATTCTGTGCACGCCACCAAGGAAGATAAATTACGACATCGTGAGGGAATTCTACGCAAATGCGATCCCAGCAGACCCATCTGACGAATTCACATGGACTACATACGTGCGAGGGCGCACTATTGCCTTTGATCGCATGTCCATTAATGCATATTTGGGTAAGCCACTGGAGCTTTGTGAAGAGGACAATCCACTAGCACCTACTATGCTATGTGATTTTCATGAGCATCAGAAGAGCGGGGATTGGGATCACGAGCTTATTGCACGAGACATCTTCCAGGAGGGGAAGCACTACGATGTGAGTAAGGCTTCGGGTAAGCCTTTCCGAGCCTTCAGAGAGGATATGACCACTCCGGCTCAGGTAGTTCTTACCCTGATCTTATATAATATCCGGCCAAAATCTCATACCTCTTCTACCACCCTCGACGTTACCCCTCTTCTTCATTATATCCTTACTCAACGTCAGGTTGACATTGCTAGGCTTATAGCAAATGAGATGAGGGTAGTAGCTGAGAGCGGCATTCTACCCCCGGGCAAACCCAAATGCCCACTGACCTTTCCCGGATTGATTATGGGACTTTGTAGACGGGCTAGGGTACACATGCCAAACCAGGTAGATGAAGAGATTAAGAATCCTATTGATGACAGGTACATCAATAGGTACTGCTCTACCCCCACACCTATTGCCCCACCTCCTTCCTCAGCTGGACCATCCACATCAGCCGGTCCTTCTAGTGTACCACCACCACCACATCATACTAGCCACCCTCAGGGCCCGACCATTCCACCACTGGATTTCTCGAGTTGGGACTCCTCTTTGGTGAGCTCTTTTCTGATGGCGCAGAATGCGTCTAATCACCGGGCTCTAACGACTATTCAGAGTCATCTGCATGACAGTGGCCAGAGCCCATGGACGCCAGCCTTCTTCTCTGAGCACATAGCTTGGCCTGGGGACAGGCCTTTCTTTCCTGGAGGGGCAGCTGCAGCAGATGCTGGTGATCAGGATGTCGGTGATGATGGTGACGACGATGCTGATGTTGATGACGATCTTGGAGATGATTCATCGGAGGCTACAAATAGCCTTGATCGTATGGCTGCAGCTATGATAGATTCTGAGGACATGGATTCAGATTCAGACTGATTTTGATGAAAGCTGCAGACTTTTGTTTTATCATCTCTTTCATTTTATTTATTAAGCTTTGTACTTTTATAACATTTTTATTATGTTTTGTACTTTGTTTTGATTATGCTTTTTGTACCATGGATGATGTTATCTTATGCTATTATGTCAATTTATATTTTAGGTATTACATGTTTAGTAATAGTTTATATTTTATTTATGTTGTGTTATTTATTTTTGGTTATAAAATTTTTTTGAAATTATTCAAACAATATGGAAAGTGAGATGATCAAAGATTCAAAAGCTAAGTGCTTGTTTGAAAGCGAAGCATTGAGCTTAGAATCGATTGAGTGATAATGATTGAATGAGTGTTAAAGCGCGCAGTTAAGGTACTCGTTTTCTTGTTTTTCTAGGTATATTCTTGAATGTGAATAAGTTCTTTACACACAAGTTAATTTATTCAGTTTTACGCAAGCATTTGTTTAGTTTTGAACCAATATAGAACTAGCCAAAATGTGAGGAATCCTCAACCATTGTATATATATGCAGGAGACCAACATTTCATGTTTAACTCAGTTAGTTTATGTTAAATCTGTTGTTGTTTTAATTTGTATAAAAGCATTGAAGTGATCAAGGCAATTTTTTTGAAATTGAGTGAAATACTTGACCAAATAAACCTACCCTGTGAGATGTGTGAGTATCTGTTAACCCATCTGAGCCTATTGAATCAGAATTGTTAACTGTGGACTGTCAATTTTAATAAGCTCAATTGCTTATTTAAATTGCCGGAGTTTGTAAAAAAATTCAGTTCATAGTTAACTCTTTATTGAATTCTGATAGTTGTTTTCTTGTGAACCCTTATCCATCGTTTTTATTGACCTTTGCCATAATGATAAAGGAACATTCGATTAGGGTGTCATTGAAATAAGTTGGGGAGAAAGGGAGGTTATGTTTATGTCAATGTAAGGGTGAATGTGTTAATTGGTCTTGACAACAAGAAAAAGAAAAGAAAAAAGAAAGAAAAGCAAACCAAGAAAAAGAAAAGAGAAAAAATGAAAAGGTTTGCAATAATTCAAAGAAAAAGTTGTCAAGATCAATCAAGAATAGAAAAGTATGAAATTCACCAAGTGTTGTATCGGAAAAAGAAGGAAGTTTGTAATTAGATTGAATGTTCCTTTTGCTTGGCCATTTGAATTCAAATATCCCACATATGACAATTCTTTTGTAACCTAGCCCAATTACAACCCTTAAAGACCTTTTGATCAATGCCTTTTATGCTTTTGGAAATGATAATTAGATGGACACATAATTTAATTGGAATGTTATCATGTTTGTTGGATGAGTGTTCATATCCTCACAACAGATTTCAATTGTTCATATACTTTATATAGAAGTGTGTTAGGTTTGGTTCAAATTTAAACATGTTGCTTGTTAAGAATTGTGTGATTAGATGCTTTGTGTTTAGAACTAGTTCACATTCATAGTATGTATCTCGTTTTATGAGAAACTTAACCCTAGTTTGCGCAATCACGTTGAATCATTCATCTGACACTTATTGGTTTCAAACTTTTAATACTTTTGCATTCTTGCTCAAAGCCATGGTTAAAGCTTGTTTCCTTATTTGTTGTGTCCTTTGTTTGAGGACAAACAAAGATTTAAGTTGGGGAGTGTGATAAGTGCCTGAAAGTGGTTAAATTGTTCATTTAATTAAGGCACTTATGTTACTTATTTCACAAGTTATCATAGGATAAGCCCATATTTATGGTTCAAATGCTATATTTGTGATCCTATGCCTTACCCCATGTTATTATTGCAGGAAATTTATGATTGATCATGCTGAGCAAAGAAATGAAGTTTTTATCAAAGCCATCGCTACAAGCGCACGCATCCTCGCTACAAGCGAGGATAGGCAGGGAATTTGAAGGCTTCATCGCTTCAAGCGCCAGTTGCCACGCTTCAAGCGAGCCTAGGCAGGGATTTTTAGAGGTTCATCGCTACAAGCGATGGACTGGTCGCTTCAAGCGACCAAGGGCGGTTTAAGGCTCCATGCTGACGTGGAGGATCCCCATTGGCCATAAAACTTCCTCGCTACAAGCGACCAGCTCATCGCTTGTAGCGAGCGTGCAAAAATTCAGATATTAAAAGCATTTTTGGCTCATTTTCTCATGGAATCAGTTGGAGAATTTTGAGAACTTTTTCTTCCAATTGTTAGGATTGCTTTAATAGTAGTTTAGGACTTAGTAATTAGGGCTAGAAGTAGTGATCTTCAAGGAGCAAAAGGATTGAATTGTGGAAATCCACCAAGGGCTTTGGGAAATCAAGACTTTGGGTCGTGATCTTCATCTTTTCTCTTATCTTTTGTATAGTTGTCATGAAAATGAGCAACTAACATCCCTTTGTTGGGATTAGAGGTAATCTTTCTAGCTTTGATGTAATAAATGATTATGTGAATATATGATTTAGCAATTTAAGTGTTTATGAAGTTATTCTTGTTTTTCACTCTCATGATTGATTCAATTGATATTGACAAATACCTTTGAATCTATGTTTAAGAATAATCTTCTATCAAAATAAGAAAATCTCGAAATGGATTTGGGTTTTGATAATCGCACAAAGTTTCGGATCGTAATGCTTTCGGATCGTTTGATTGATTGGGAAATCGTCGATTAAACGATACGATCGATTTCACGATGTCATTTGGGAAATCAATGATATTGTAGAGCGATACGTGATATTTATGCTAAAACGCTAAATTCATATGCATGATTTATTTATTACATTCTTTGCAAGATTGATGAACTCTAATTTCAACGCTTTTATTCCCTATTACTTGTCGTTTTAATTCCCGCATTTACATTCCGTCATTTTATGAAACTAATCGTACAAACCCTTAACTCAAAACAATACCGATTGTTGAACGGTTCGAAGTAACGCACCAATCCCTGTGGAGACGATAATTGAAAATACTTACTTTTGTTGTATGAAATACTGCTTCAACAAAGAGAAAATATCTTCCCCCTTCTTTTTAAATAAACTCCTCCTTCCCTATAATTACGAAAATGCCATTGCTTGCATAACAAGCTTCTAACTCTGATAACTGATACTTATAAGCGGGATATTACCCTAGCCATATAAATAAACCCATTAACTGTCAATTTACCAAATTTTCCTTTGCTCAAAACATTTCTGATACATCGTCTCAATATTAATAAATATTCGAGTCTTAAGCGGGATATTACAACGACATTTGTTGAGTTCAATCATATTCGTTCAAATCTTGTCACCAAAAATTAAATTTCAAAACACCATATCTCTATTTGATTCACATCTAATGAGAGATCTTATCTTTAATCGTCTCTCCATTGTGTATTTTAAGTAATTCCAAAGAAGGGGTTAGGTGACTCTATTGTTTTGAGTTAATGGATTACATAAGTTAATTTATAAGTCCGTGATTTAAGTTTTGGTAAGGACAAAAATATTAGTAACATACTGAAATTTTTCATTTAAAGAAAAAAAGCACCTCAAAAACAATATTTTTCCAAGCAAATAGTGACTCTACTCCGTGTTGGTGGTGCCAATTTATATAGTTCATCAAAATCTATCTATCTATCTATGTATTAATTTGTTATTAAATCAACTCCCCAAACTTTTGTGATGGCATCTCATCATTCTAAATGCCACATCATTTCAATTGTGCCACCTCTACATATATGCTTAACTGTCAACTGAAAAACAATCCTGTTCTTTTTTTATCTTTCTTAGGGGCAATTTCATGAGGACTAATTTGCTGTTACATTTTTAGCATTTAATGCATAATATCTATATGTTATATACCTCTCTCAATATTAAACATAATACTAATGACTGAATCACACTTCAACAATTACTCTCTATCTTCCTACTTACTCATATGTGGCCTTTACCTTTCTTCTAACATTCACAACACTTTTCCCCACGATCATGGGCGGACCTGAACAAGGCCATGTGTGGCAAGTGCCACACCAGCGCTGTGTAGGGCAGACAATTATGTTTATTTTACTGCCAAACATAGCATAACCATACTGCTGATGGGGAAAATTTTCTGAAGTTTCAATGCCAGCTAGTGTTTGTCTCTTTTCATTTTGTCAAATGTGATGTAGAAGGCATACTATGTTGTTGCTTATTAGTATTATGTGCTTCTGTGATTAAATATCTTTATTGTTGATGTAAAAAGTATATGTAATTTTGTATCTATATCAATGTTCAGTTTGAAAGATAGGGAAATATTTATTCATAAACTTGTGATGATTTTGACATTGAATGGTTAACATAATTAAAGTGTATGAGTTTTTTTTTTACCATTCTACAAGCATAAGCAAGTGATGTAGGCTGCCAATGATTGCCAATGTGATGAAGCCTCAAGAATATCTCCTGAATACAATAAAAGTCATTGTTACTCTTATTTATTGTTTAATTAAGTTGATGTATTGATGTTGTTACTTTTCAATGGATTATTAGTATTTATTGTTTTATTTAAATTGATGTATCAATCAATGTTTTTTTTTTTTGTGAAGAGGTATGTGTTTGGATTGATGTTACTCTTGAATGAATAATATGAATGAGACAAGATTTACTTATGTATAGTTATATGTTTTGCATTTTAAGTCTTTATTAATATCTTTTATTTGAGATTGTCTTCAATGAAAACCTAGAAGAAAAAAATAATAATTCAGGCCCTTTCAATTTAAAAAAAAAAAAAATTGCGACTGTTAGCAACTTTCGCAAGTCCCTTTTAAAAGGCATGAAAGCTCTTCCTCATTTTAACGGTCGTAAACAACCTTTTTTCTTGTAGTGAGTCCAGACCCAATTTTTTTAAAAAATAATAATTTTTGATCAATTTATTATATATTTTTACTCATATATCAATACAAACACTTAATTTTTTTATGTTTATATATTTGCCTATATATTTATTCATATATTAATATAGGGACCTTTTTTTTTAATTTATACATATGTCTATATTTTTACTCGTATATTAACAAGGGGACCTATTTTTTTGTAATTTATACATGTGTCTATATTTTAACTTATATATTACTCGGAATATGGGGACCATTTTTTTTTAATTTATATACACATGTCTATATTTTTACTCATATTTAATACGGAAATGATTTTTTCGTACAACATGTACGTCTTTCTATATTTTTATTCATATATCAAGGCTAAGTGTATGCACAAGTATCTTGGTAGAGCATTTGATTCATGTCTTGTAACATATATAGAAAGATATGTTCTTAAAACAATTAGTATTGATGTAATTTTAGTTCATTTTCAACAAATAGAAAATAGATGATTTTCTTTATAATTTTGGTTGCTACAACTATTTTTAATATAACTTCTTATTAAATTTAATATTATTTAATTATTTGACAAAAAAATGTTGCCCCAATAATATTGCGAGTCCAGGTAATTACATCATACTAATTGTTCTTGAGTTCATTAATTACAATTAACTCCTTGAACGTAGGAGTTTAGATGATTGCTATCAATGCAATCATTGGAGAAAGGTTCACAACATATTGAAGACAATGTTGTGGCTCACAAACTCATTATTTAACTTGGTTAACTTTGCATTCTAACATTTACAAAATGTCATACGAGGTAATTGCACATTTATTGTTACCGTTGTCATCCTAAAACGATAATTGAAAAAACCGTTCTATTCACTCTTTACTTTTTTCTCTTACTATCTACCCCCTCCATCCCTATATATGTATAATAAATCTTTTTTATTAGGTATCAGATACCTAATCCATTGTAACACTTGATTTAAAGATTTATAATTAATGACTAATCGAGGACTTCCTCTTTCTAATTCTGCTGCGTTAACCACGTAAAAAGCTGAGCAACTCCACGAAAATTTACTCTGTATAATTAGACCTTTTTCTAAATATTCATTTATTTCCGTCTTACACAATAATCCAAATGCTGCTTATTCATTTGAATAGGCCTAGCTTTTGTAAGAATATAACACGAGTTTTCCTTTTCCAGAACGCATTCGGCTGTTCTAAACAAAGATTATTAACAAATTTAATTTTAGAAGAAAAAGATAAATACAAAACTGTCTTTGTGGTCCCCTTTGGACATTATGAATGGAATATATTGTCTTTAGGTCTGAAGAATGCACCTTCAGAGTTTCAGAATATTATGAACTCTATATTTAATAATTATTCAAATTTTACTATAGTTTACTTGGACGACATATTTGTCTTTTCAGATTCCATTAACCAGCATATTCAACATTTAAATCAATTTTATGAATTAATTAAAAATAATGGGTTAGTATTATCAGAAAGAAAGATGAACCTCTTTCAATCTAAAATTAGATTTTTGGGTTTTGATATTAGTCAAGGTATGTATACACCTATTAGCAGGTCTTTAGAATTTGTTAGCAAATTTCCAGATGAATTAAAAGATAAGACCCAGCTACAAAGATTCTTCGGATGTCTTAATTATGTCTCAGACTTTATACCAAACCTAAGAATTATTTGTGCTCCATTGTTCAAAAGACTTAGGAAGAATCCTCCTCCATGGGATGAGTCTATGTCTGACAGTGTGAAGCAATTAAAGCAACTAGTTAAAAAATTACCCTACTTAGGAATCCCAGATCCTCAAGCTAATCTTATTGTAGAAATTGATGCTTCTGATGCTGGATTCGGAGGTATCTTAAAACAATTACTTCCGAGAACAAAAAAGGAACAAGTGGTCAGATTTTATTCTGGTACTTGGTCTCTGGCCCAATTAAATTATAGTACTATTAGAAAAGAGATTTTAGCTATTGTTTATGTATTACAAAATTTCAAGATGATTTGTTTTCTAAACATTTTATTTTGAAAACTGATTGTAAAGCTGCTAAAAGTGTTTTACAAAAAGATGTTAAAAATTTGGTTTCTAAACATATTTTTGCCAGATGGAAATATTTGTTATCTTGTTTTGATTTTGATATTGAACATATTAAAGGTATTAAAAACTTTTTACCAGATTTTTTAACCAGAGAATTTTTACAGGGCAAAAATGGATCCTAGAGATAATTATGGACCTCTATTACCCATCAAAAAAGAAAATCAAGAAAAAGCCTTAGTATTAGGTTCCCCATCTTACCTAACCAAAATTACGTCGCCAAAACCTACTACAAATAAATTTCTCTTATTATCACTTTCAGATATTACCCAGAAAATTACTCCTTCAACATCTTCTTCCAAAACCACAAAACTAGCATTTTACACTCATCCTCCTACAGCTAAGAGTATATTTATTACTAAAGATCTAGCTGAACCTATTATACCTTTAGAATCATATTATTGTCCTGAAAATGCTTCAATCTTACAGATAGCAAGTAGAATCCTTCCCAAAGGGTTTCTATTTGTTCCTAAAGAATTATCAAAGACTGGAAAATTTTATGAGTTTATCTTAATAGACACCAGATCTATAGTTCTGACTCATCAGTATAATCCAGTAGATAAAACAAAAATTACTTTTTCAAAATTCAAAATTACTAATGAAACACACATTTTTTTTTCTTATAAAATATATATATATATATATATATATATATATATATATATATATATATATATATATATATATATATATATATATTCCACAAGCACACTACAAAACTCACGTGACCCTACTTTTTCCTTACCCAATACTTCTTTTCCTCTTTCACTCATATCACCTACTTTCTCCTGTGCTTTCGAGAACCTCCAGCCCTCTTTCCATTTCTTCTTCTCATTTAAACTTCACTAAATCCATTCCATAAATGAAACTCTCATGAGAAGAATTATATATCTAATCAAAGTTATCATCTAATTCTGCAAGTATTCTTGGATAAATTTTGGAGTTATGGATAGTGCTCTAAGAAAAAGGGAGAAGAATACCCATTTCTTGAAATTTTCTCATTGAGACTCTTTGAGGTAAAACTTTATGAATTATGGAATTTAGAGAAGATATATAACTTGGATGAATAGTAGAAACTAGTATAGCTAGTTTAATTTGATTTTCATTGATCCCTTCAAACCCTAAGTGTAGAAAATCGGGGGTTTTTGCTAAATTTGTTATTTATTGTTAGTTTAGCCTCAAATAAGTTTTCTCAAGAGTTATAATGATTGTGTAATGTTCAGATTCGGTGGAAATCGCTCCGGTGGCCGTCCCGGAAGGCATTGCTAGGAACAGACTTGAATCTTCATAGTTGTGAGTAGCTAATTTACCTTGTGACAAGTTTTCTAAGTATAATTTATTTTTATGGGAGAAACAACTTATATTTTATTTGAAAAAAAATAAAAGTATCTCATCTCGTTCAAAATATGTTATTGGCTTTTAATTAATAAAGACGAGATTTTAGTGGTTATGCAAAGTAATGAGAGTGAATAATTTTTACAAGATTATGTGATAATGTAAATGAAATTTTATATGATATCAATGTTAAGAAAGTGTTGATCATATGAATTGATTTTAGCAATAAATCATTTTAAAACTACGTTTTGATTTTTATTGACAATTTCCTGTCCGTTTGCTGCAACGAAGAGATAATGCAGCCTATGAATAACATGCTCATAGTAAATTATAGATAATCTCCGTTTGCTGCAACGAAGAGACAATGCAGCCTATGAACTAAATTGTTCATAGTATACCGTTCGCCACAACGAAGAGATAATGTGGTATAAAGATAATTACCGTTCGCCACAACGAAGAGATAATATGGTCTAAATATAATTACCGTTCGCCACAACGAAGAGATAATGTGGTCTAAATATAATTACCGTTTGCCACAACGAAGAGATAATGTGGTCTATGTGCACATAGTAAAACGTAAAGTTAGTGATATGAAACTTTAAGTCAGAAATGTGAAATACTTGTTTCTATGAAAATCTCAAATGTTACAAAGGAGTTTTAATACAAAACCTATATCTAATTTATAAAGTTAGTTTTATTTTGTATAGTTTTATTTCGGATAATTTTTCTTATACTCTATTTTTTTTTGTTCGTGCGAATTATTGTTTCTCCTTTCCGTCTACTTGGTATTTTATGCTCTCACTGAGTCTATGTGACTCACCCCCCCTTCTTTCATTTTTTTTCAGATTCACAGGTTGTGGGATAGGTCTCTCCAGATAATTGTAGATACATCGAAGCGTTCGCTTGTTTTGGTAGGCCTCTATATCTTTAGTAGTGGCCATTATGTAGTGACTTCAGTATGATGCAGCTATTTGGGTTAGGATATGTTTGATATTTTGGGCTCTATGTAGTATAATGTGAAGTGTCACTTGTATGTAGCTACCGTTTTTTTTAACATATGAAAACAATGGAATATGGGTAATGTAAATACTGTTGGATGATATTTTGCTGTGAATATAAAACAGGGATATGTAAATATCTTGGAATGTTGGAAAAACAAAGGAAACTCTGTCGAATTTTTGGTAGATCGTGTATTAGTAAAAATATGTATATTTTAAGTTAGGCTTGCCAGACTTAGATTATTGTTTAATGAATATTAGTCTGTGCGCCGGTCATGGCCGTTAATAGGGTCATGACAAAGTTGGTATCAGAGCCCTGTTAATAGGTCCTATAGCTGCATTGTCTGGGATTTGTTATAGAATTTTGTTTGTAATTTGTGTACCCGGGCACAACTTACAACCAAGAAGCTATGATAGTCCATTATCATACTGAAGTCATTGTGTTTAGGTCCTTGTAATCAAGTCTCGTCTCTAAATTCTATTTTTGTCTCAGGTTAGGATGCCACCTCGAAATAGGTCTACTAGAAGGGCAGCTCCTAATGTGGCACCCACCCAACCTCAACCAAGAGCCTCTGGAACTCGCAGGCGTGGTCGGAGCCGTGTTCAAGTGAGACGTGGAGGGCCTGGTGTTATCCCTGAGGTTGAGGTCCCTAGAGCTAGACGTGGAAATCCCACGCTAGTTCAATTAGCGGCTGATGTGCAAAATGTTCAACAAGTAGTACAACAAATAGCGAATAGATTTGGAGAACAAGGACAACCACAAGTTGAACAAAACCAAGTAGATTCTGAGCATAGTCAAGAAGTAGTGCAAGAAGCGCAACCTATTGTTCACCCTAGAGCGACTGAAGTTTCTTTGACAAGTTTCATGAAGTTGAATCCTCCAATGTTTAGTGGTTCAGATGTTCAGGAGGATCCACAAGCCTTCCTAGATGATGTGTAATGGTTATGTAAAGGTTTGGGTTGTTCTTCAGTTCGAATGGTTGAATTGGCTGCATTTCGCTTACGTGATGTAGCTAGAGGGTGGTATGAAACCATGATCTTTGCTAGACCGGAGGGTTCACCTTCACTGGAATGGGATGAATTCGCTCAACGATTTTTGGCTCATTTCCTACCGCAAAGTGTTCGGGACAGCAGAGCAAGAGAGTTTGAGACCCTGGTGCAACATGATCAAATGACAGTAATGGAGTACAACATACAATTTATGCGACTTTCTAGATATGCACCGCATTTGGTGGCCACAGAACAATTGCGAGTTCAAAGATTTGTAGATGGCTTGAAGAGTTATTTGTTTAGAGCTATTGCAGGACATAGGGATATGACATATGAGCAAGCTTTAAATAAGGCTTTGACTATTGAGCGGGGTAATAGAGACAGAGGTGGGACTTCTCGTGATACACGCAAGAGGTCTCATTTTTAGGCATCTCGCGGTGTCCATAAAGGTCTTGTTGGTGAATGTTCTAAGAATGATGTTAATCAAGGACGTCGGGGTCAACAAGGACAACGACATCCACAAACTACTCAAGGTAGTTACACAGCTAGCTCAGCTCATAGTCGAGGAACTACACAACATCAAGTGTCTTATGTTACGAATCCAAATGCTTGTGCCACATGTGGAAAGTCTCACACGGGACCGTGTAGACTTTTGTCAGCCAGGTGTTATCAATGTGGTCAGATGGGACACTATGTAAGGAATTGTCCTACGGTATCCGGTCATCCTTCTTCTAGCAACATGACACCAACAACAACTAGAGAGAAACAACCTGGGGGTTCTAGAATGCAAGGATCTAACAACGTTAATCATGGTGGCCGAGGATCAGGGGCCAGAGGTCAAGGTCAGGCTAGTGGAGGACAAGCTCGTGTGTTTGCTTTGACTCGTCAAGATGCTCAGACATCCAATGCTGTTGTGACGGGTATGCTTTCTATATGTTCTCAAGATACATGTGTTTTGTTTGACCCTGGAGCTACACATTCCTTTGTATCTCCCATTTTTGCTTCTTGTTTAGGGAGTGCTCCATCATTATTAGGCGTGCCTCTGATGGTGGCCACTCCTATGGGTGATTCTTTGCTAGCTAAAACAATATATAGATCATGTGAGATACTAATAGAAGGTCATTCTTTGCCAGCAGACTTAGTTGAACTTAATATGGTAGATTTTGATGTGATATTAGGCATGGATTGGTTGGCTTCTAGTCATGCCAAATTAGATTGCTACAATAAGGTAATAAAGTTTGAGATACCAGGGGAACCAACCTTCACTTATCGAGGTAATCAAAATTTGTCATCATGTAACTTAATTTCAGCAATAGCAGCTCAAAGGTTGTTGAGAAAGGGTTGTTGTTCATATCTAGCAATGATAAGAGATGTAAATAGCACTTGTAATATCCCGCTTAACACTTGGATATTTATCAGTATTGAGACGATGCATCAGAGATAATTTAAATGGACGCAATGGCAAGGTTGTAATTAAGAGCAATGGCATAGTTGTAAATAAGGGGAATATGGCAAATGGATATATATGAATATTGTGTGGTTTACTACTCATTTTTCCCTTTCATTCCAAAACAGAAAATTGCTCTCCTTCCCTCTCCCATTTTCGCCCTTCTTCATCATCATCATCATCTCATCAAATCATCATTCCTTAACCTAGTAAACTCCTTCCCAAGCTCTTTTGTGGCAAGCAAGCTTGTGTTGGTGAATTTGGAGCAAGAAGAAGTTAAAGAAGAAGCAAGAGAAGAGTGAGAGATGGGCTAGGGTTTTGAGTTTATGCTTGGCAAGGATTGGAATCAAGTTTAAGGTGAGCTCTTATAGGGTTTTAGAAACCCACTTTGTTTAAGCTTGGAAATTATAGTATTAAGAGCTATTTTGATAGTTTCATGCCTTAATCCCTTGATGGTTTGTGAATACATGAATTGTTATGTGTTATCTTGTTCATATGTCATAGAAAAATCCATTCCCATAAGTTAATTGATGATTGGGTATGTTTGGGTTAGCCTAGGAAGTGAAATTTTGTGTGCTGCTGAAGCCAAAATCGTGCTCCGATTTATGGGCATCGTGCTACGATTTTATGTCCTGATTTTCATGAAACTTTCGCATAAAATCGTGCTCCGATATTTCCCCATCGTGCTACGATTTTGGCCTCCCTCAGCATTATTTTTCGTGAGCTTTGGCTTGGATATAAGGAAGGATAAGGGATAGGCATGGCATTAGGTGATGTATACTTGTACTCCTAAGTTATATAGATGTGTTTAGGGATTGGTAATGGGATTATTTATTTGTAAGTGAAGTCCCTACATTCCCATAACTTGTGCAACTTTAGGATAATGAATGTATGAATGAATTACCCATCATAGTTATAGACAAGTTAATAGAGTTGGATTTTCAACAATCATAGGTGACTCATGAGAACGATGAGCCAAGAATCATAGGTTATATGTCATAGGAATGTTATACGATCATAGTATTTGTTATATGATTATATGTTAAAGTTAAAGAATTAAAGAATTATTCAAAGATATTGGCGTGCTTGCACGTTTCACAGTCATAGGGCGTGTTCATCAGACTCCGGGATTCGCCGGATGGGACTTCTCCGAGAGGGTTGTCCACACGTTTCATAGGGAGTCCGGTGTTAGCCTGATATGATAGGAATTTCACCGGTTTATAGGGAGACGTATCTCGGGGTTGCTCCACCCGGGGTGCCCTCCGTAAAATGAACTCAGATAATTGTTTGTTCAACGCTAACAGCTAACATAAAACTGCTATCGAACTGTTTATACGTTTTATGTTTTACAGTTATAGTCAAAGTTACAGTTACAGTCATAGTTACAGGAAACATACAGTTATAGTTATAGACAATTATCAGAAAGTGATCCTAGGTCTTTCCCCTCGATCACTAAGTCATAGATACAGACATGATCACCGTTATGGTTTTAGACAATTATAGTTATAGTCATAGGCCGTTATGGCAATGGTTATAGACAGTTACAGCAAAGGTTATAGGCAGTTTAAGTTATAGATACAGAAGGACTTATAGTCATAGGCAGATAAAGACTTGGCGATTCTAGAATTTCCCTAAATTGCCAAGGTAGGCATGGCGACCCTAGGTTCCCTGTGGTTGCCAAACAGTAGGTTGGGTAGAGCTCACTGAGACATTATGTCTCATCCCATTCCTTCTGGTGCAGGTTTACAGGTTAGTCAGAGGTTCGTGACGAAGATCTTCATAGAGGTACTGGATGGAGTGCGTTTGCTCGTTGTGTACCAACTCAGAGGTTTAATGGACATTTGTAAAAGTATTGTAACAGTATTGGATTATTGTACAACGAGTAAACATGTAATTATTTCTGTTGTGATGTAATATTATTATTGAAAATTTTAAATGTATCCAGTATCAGTTTAACGCACATACTAATATACTAGTTAAAGTTAGTATGGATGTTACAATTGGTATCAGAGCAGGTCGATTCAGACCGTGCCATGGGTCATTTAAGATTCAATAAAAGTAGTGGAATCATTGGGTTCCGGATATTGTTCTAAAGGTCACATCTAGTTGAGCCTGATCAACTCAGTCTAGTATATGGCAGTTAGGACAAATATCCGAGAGCTGAATGTGACCAAGGAGGAAAGAAGTGTACGAAGGGTGAAGGTTCAGACGTCAGATTTTTAAGACGGAAATTGGCGAAGTGTTTAAGGTCAAAGGATGGTTTCTAACAGTGAAGTAACCGAGCCAGTTAATGGCAAAGTCTCAGAATTATAAGAGGTATTTAAGAGTAAGGTCAAGTACCTTGGTTAGTTGGACGCATCATTGAGCGATGCCTTCTCCGAGGAGATGTGTAGAGTAAAGGATTATAGAATACTTCGAAGAATGATTTGGAATCCTAACGGGAACCGTAATTTGGAAAGTTAAAGTGAATTGTATAATTAGAATTTTAATTCTGGCTGCGGATGCAATGGATTGTGATACCTAACCCAGCGACTTGGAATGAGGAATGAACAGTTAATTATTGGAAGCTCTGGACTTCCAGTGAGGATATAGTGTGTAAGGTGGAAGGACTTGCACACTTAAAACGGACGAGATTTAAATATCTGATAGGTAAGAGACTCATTTATGGATTAAGCGAATTAATGAACAGACGGAATAGGTTACCTTCCTTTATTGCGGGTCATTGAGATACCTTGTATGAGGAATGCGAGTTTAGCAACAAGTGAAGGAAACCCCGGTAAGGGTATGAAGTAAAGGTTGAATTTTACGTTGTCGGATTATAGCAGACCGCTTTCGAGGATTAAACAGGAATTAGCTAAGAACTATTTTGAGGCTCTGGTAACAGGAAGAACATCACTTATATATAAGTTACAGTTAAAGTATGGTTGAAGTTAAGGAGTTCTATTTTCTCTTTCGATGGGCTCCTTGCATATGTATTCGGGTAAGCCGACAAAGATCACACTATGTTGGTATGTGTTAAGATGGTAGAAAATACATACTTTGGATTGTTTGAAACCATGAAGAGGGCAACGGTCGAGAAGTCAGATGGACTATTATTCAGATAACAGGATTAGAATGGAATTGTGAATACAGTAATAAGTTATAGGAAGGATCCAATGGAAAATGTTAAGTATTGAAGCTTACAGATTTATTAATCGGGTATTCAAAGAGGTGTAACATATGTTTGAATTTACAGGAGAGCCGGTAAAAGTTGAGTTTTATCCAGACGGATTATTTTCGGAGAAACACGAGGAGTAACCAAGAGTTATGTTAGAGTTTATGGACCTAAGTGTCTTGGAAAAAGGTTGTGGATGTGAAATCCCTACGGATAATTACAGGATGAGACTCGATTCATTAATCGATTAAGCATATGAAAGACGAGAATTTCCGGAAGTCATAGAATGTTCCTAGAAGTTACCACAAGTAAATAATGTATGAACTTAAGTTGTTTAATAGGAGCATCATTGGGCTCGAATTCATTGTTAAAGATTATCTACAGGGTTCGGTGTATCTCGTGGAAGTAAGAATTTTGTTTATGTTCGAAAGGAAACGCAAAACCAAGCGTCGAGCAATCAGTAAGTTGAACAGGTGGATTAAACCACGAGAAATTATAAGATAAGATGGTCACGGGTGGTATCTACAAAGTTATAAAGTTAAAAGATTGGCCAAAGAGATTTTAGATGGTAATAGTGGTGTGTTACTTCCATCCCAAGGTTAATTGTTTAAATCAGAGTTGCGCAGCGGAGAAGTAATCCAATTATGAGTTAATAGACAAATCAAAGCTGAAGTTTAGAGAAAAGGATGTTTGTGAAGTCCTTGTCAGAGGAACTACAGGAAAGGTATTCAGAGATTAAATCTCAAGTTACAGAATATGTGTAAGTAATGATGACTTGAACTTATCATCAGTTCTAACAGGAATTTTAATAGATAAGTCGAGGAATGTATCAGACCCCGAAACTCATGAGATAAGAGAATCGAAGCAGGTTGATAACTTTAAAGGATGTAATTATAGCACGCGAAGGAGGCCACATTTCATACGGTGATCTAGCTGTTTAGCTCAGTAACTTAAAGTTAATTTGAGTAGTAAGTTTAACCAAAGAGGAATTATGCCGTGGCATACAGTTATTCCGCATCGTATTCGCGTTATGCTAGCATGTCGCATGTAACAGGCATGTAACAGGTTATGATTAGTATTATGTATACTGATCAGGCAGAGTTTATGCTACTTAGACAGTAGTGTAACATATTTTTTATAGTCGTGTGATATGCATCGGTAACTGTGGTACGTAGTCGGTAAAGTTTTAACAGGAAAGTCTTAAGCAGATCAGGGTTGTTGTTATTGAACAAATCTCAGTAGAGGAGTTCAGAAATTCTTGAACTTAATGTTAACAGTTAAAGGAAGGAAATGTTTTACGCAGATCAGAAGAGTACTCATAGTTTATAGTAAAAGGCTACGTGAATACAAGTTATGAATTAAAGGATTAAGAGTTTTAAAGTGCTATTTTGATAAGCGAACAGAATAGAGCTTTCTTTTAGAAAACGGAGAATGTCCTTGAACGAAATAAGTTATAACGTTTATGGAACGTAATCATAGTTACGTATGGGATTCTAGATATTCAAAGAATACAAGTATGAATCAAAAGTTAAGAGAGTGACCTTGGTTGACGTGGTTTTGTCTCAAGTATAAGTTGATTAAGTATGGTGTCCCATTAGTTGGACAATGACGATGCGGCGGATTGTGTACCCGATAGGAGTGTACACGTACTCGATCATGTATAGAAGCGATGTGCTATGGATAATATTATATGATGGTATGAGAGACAGCATATGCTACACGTCACTTATACTAAACTTTCATAAGTTGAAATTATTGGTAAAGCAAGTATTAATTCCCATGAGTAAGGAATATCTTAATTGAAGTAAGATTGTCAGAATCATAGGAAGAAGAAAGCCCTAAGACCTTTAGCTACGTGTTATCGTTGATTAATTAAATTGGAGCAGGAGTGGCTCATAAGATTTCTCGAGCTTTAAGGATTACTGCAGTGGGAATGGTCAATGAAAGAAAAACTGATAGAATTCAGTAAAGGAAATCTAAGACTTAATAATTTTTACATTGGATTTACAAGAAATATGTCAGATAGGAAAGGAATTTGTACCAAAGGTACGACCACCTCCTTGTATTTGAATCGTGAAAGTACTTGCAATGGACTTTATTTTCGTTTGAGAATGTTTGATATCAGATGCTTTGCAGTGCAAGACTAGTCTATATGAAGAATGATACGAATGTAACAGTAACAGGTCGTCTTGCGAGACGAAAGTTAAAGACAAAAGTTCTTTGAACTAAACGTAATGTAATAGATCCCTCGGAAAGTAGGAATAATTGAGGAAAAACAGAATGACACGACGACTTCAGGTTAATATGGATATGTTGGTTCAGATAACCATACGCCTTAACAGATAATAGTTATGTAATATACGTTAGACCTTTCGGCAGGAAAGAGATTGTCTTATGTTTTGATGTACAGTGATGGGAATCATGGCTAAAGAACAAGTATTAACCAATATGGTTTAATCGAGACGCGTGACTAATCTACATGTTAGACATTAGAGTTGCCATGGAATTCCAATGAGCATAAAGAATTGGAAACTTTAATAGTAGAGAAAGAGGTAGAAAGGATTTATCTTTTCAGGATCTTCGAAGGATTTTCTAAATTTCGAGGACGAAATTTCTTTTAAGGGGGGTAGAGTGTAATATCCCGCTTAACACTTGGATATTTATCAGTATTGAGACGATGCATCAGAGATAATTTAAATGGACGCAATGGCAAGGTTGTAATTAAGAGCAATGGCATAGTTGTAAATAAGGGGAATATGGCAAATGGATATATATGAATATTGTGTGGTTTACTGCTCATTTTTCCCTTTCATTCCAAAACAGAAAATTGCTCTCCTTCCCTCTCCCATTTTCGCCCTTCTTCATCATCATCATCATCTCATCAAATCATCATTCCTTAACCTAGTAAACTCCTTCCCAAGCTCTTTTGTGGCAAGCAAGCTTGTGTTGGTGAATTTGGAGCAAGAAGAAGTTAAAGAAGAAGCAAGAGAAGAGTGAGAGATGGGCTAGGGTTTTGAGTTTATGCTTGGCAAGGATTGGAATCAAGTTTAAGGTGAGCTCTTATAGGGTTTTAGAAACCCACTTTGTCTAAGCTTGGAAATTATAGTATTAAGAGCTATTTTGATAGTTTCATGCCTTAATCCCTTGATGGTTTGTGAATACATGAATTGTTATGTGTTATCTTGTTCATATGTCATAGAAAAATCCATTCCCATAAGTTAATTGATGATTGGGTATGTTTGGGTTAGCCTAGGAAGTGAAATTTTGTGTGCTGCTGAAGCCAAAATCGTGCTCCGATTTATGGGCATCGTGCTACGATTTTATGTCCTGATTTTCATGAAACTTTCGCATAAAATCGTGCTCCGATATTTCCCCATCGTGCTACGATTTTGGCCTCCCTCAGCATTATTTTTCGTGAGCTTTGGCTTGGATATAGGGAAGGATAAGGGATAGGCATGGCATTAGGTGATGTATACTTGTACTCCTAAGTTATATAGATGTGTTTAGGGATTGGTAATGGGATTATTTATTTGTAAGTGAAGTCCCTACATTCCCATAACTTGTGCAACTTTAGGATAATGAATGTATGAATGAATTACCCATCATAGTTATAGACAAGTTAATAGAGTTGGATTTTCAACAATCATAGGTGACTCATGAGAACGATGAGCCAAGAATCATAGGTTATATGTCATAGGAATGTTATACGATCATAGTATTTGTTATATGATTATATGTCAAAGTTAAAGAATTAAAGAATTATTCAAAGATATTGGCGTGCTTGCACGTTTCACAGTCATAGGGCGTGTTCATCAGACTCCGGGATTCGCCGGATGGGACTTCTCCGAGAGGGTTGTCCACACGTTTCATAGGGAGTCCGGTGTTAGCCTGATATGATAGGAATTTCACCGGTTTATAGGGAGACGTATCTCGGGGTTGCTCCACCCAGGGTGCCCTCCGTAAAATGAACTCAGATAATTGTTTGTTCAACGCTAACAGCTAACATAAAACTGCTATCGAACTGTTTATACGTTTTATGTTTTACAGTTATAGTCAAAGTTACAGTTACAGTCATAGTTACAGGAAACATACAGTTATAGTTATAGACAATTATCAGAAAGTGATCCTAGGTCTTTCCCCTCGATCACTAAGTCATAGATACAGACATGATCACCGTTATGGTTTTAGACAATTATAGTTATAGTCATAGGCCGTTATGGCAATGGTTATAGACAGTTACAGCAAAGGTTATAGGCAGTTTAAGTTATAGATACAGAAGGACTTATAGTCATAGGCAGATAAAGACTTGGCGATTCTAGAATTTCCCTAAATTGCCAAGGTAGGCATGGCGACCCTAGGTTCCCTGTGGTTGCCAAACAGTAGGTTGGGTAGAGCTCACTGAGACATTATGTCTCATCCCATTCCTTCTGGTGCAGGTTTACAGGTTAGTCAGAGGTTCGTGACGAAGATCTTCATAGAGGTACTGGATGGAGTGCGTTTGCTCGTTGTGTACCAACTCAGAGGTTTAATGGACATTTGTAAAAGTATTGTAACAGTATTGGATTATTGTACAACGAGTAAACATGTAATTATTTCTGTTGTGATGTAATATTATTATTGAAAATTTTAAATGTATCCAGTATCAGTTTAACGCACATACTAATATACTAGTTAAAGTTAGTATGGATGTTACAGCACTCCTATGAAGCTTAAACATGTTCCCATAGTATGTGAATATCCGGATGTTTTTCTGATGAATTACCTGGTTTACCACCTGATAGGGAGATAGAATTCAACATTGAATTGATCTCTGGAACTCAACCAATATCTATACCCCCATATCGGATGGCTCCAGCTGAACTTAAGGAGTTGAAAGAACAATTACAAGATCTTCTTGACAAAGGTTTTATTCGCCCTAGTTGCTCTCCTTGGGGTGCACCAATGTTGTTTGTTAAGAAGAAAGATGGTTAGTTACGATTGTATTGATTACCAACAATTAAATAAGGTGACAGTGAAAAATAAATACCCTTTACCTCGTATAGATGACTTATTTGATCAGCTCCAAGGATCTCAATGCTTCTCAAAGATTGATTTGCGATCAGGGTACCATCAATTGAAGATTAAGAGTGAAGATATTTCTAAAACAGCATTTCGCACTCGTTATGGCCACTATGAGTTTTTGGTTATGTCGTTTGGACTCACTAATGCTCCTGCAGCCTTCATGGATATGATGAATCGAGTCTTCAAGCCGTTCTTGGACCAATTTGTGGTGGTTTTCATTGATGATATCTTAGTGTATTCCAAGAGTAAATCGGAGCATGAGCAACACTTAAGGCTAATTTTGCAAACGTTACGAGAACATAAACTATATGCAAAGTTTTCTAAATGTGAGTTTTGGTTAGACAGTGTGGCTTTCTTGGGTCATGTCGTGTCTAAAGATGGCGTAAGTGTGGATCCACAAAAGGTGGAAGCAATTCAAAACTGGCCTAGACCTACATCGGTAACAGAGATTCGTAGTTTCCTTGGTCTTGCTGGATACTATCGTCGGTTCATCAAAGATTTTTCTAAGATTGCATCCCCTTTGACTCGATTGACACAAAAGCATGTTGCATTTCAATGGAATGACTTATGCGAACAGAGTTTCCAACAACTAAAGGAATGTTTGTCATCTGCTCCGGTGTTAGTTTGCCCTCAAGTGGCGGTGGTTACGTAGTTTATTGTGATGCTTCTAGAGTTGGTCTTGGTTGTGTGTTAATGCAACATGGGAAGGTAATTGCCTATGCTTCAAGACAACTTAAAAGACATGAACAAAATTATCCTACACATGACCTTGAAATGGCAGCAGTGATCTTTGCTCTTAAAATTTGGAGGCATTACTTATATGGTGAGACATGCGAAATTTACACTGATCATAAGAGCCTTAAGTATATTTTTGAACAGAAAGATTTGAATTTAAGGCAGAGGCGATGGATGGAGCTTTTGAAAGATTATGATTGTACAATTTTGTATCATCCCGGAAAGGCAAATGTGGTTGCAGATGCCTTGAGTAGAAAATCTATGGGAAGCCTTGCGCATATAGCTGAAATCAGGAGACCAATAGTGAAGGAATTTCAGAATCTTGTCGCTAGTGGAGTTAAGTTCGAAACCACTAATACAATGTCACTTTTAGCAAATGTTCAAGCTCATTTTTCATTGGTGGACAACATTAAGACGACTCAGGAGAAAGATCCTCATTTGAGAAAGATTATTGAAGATATCAAAATAGGAAAAGTTTCTGAATTCAAAATTGATTCAGAGGGAATTTTACGTCTTGACACTCGTTTGTGCGTACCAAATATTGATGATTTAAGGAAGAGAATTTTGGATGAAGCCCATAACTCTTCTTATACTGTCCATCCAGGTTCTACTAAAATGTATAAAGACTTAAAAGAGGTTTATTGGTGGGAAGGGATGAAGAGAGATGTAGCTGAATTTGTATCGAAGTGTTTAATATGTCAACAAATTAAAGCAGAGCATCAGAAACCTGCCGGACTCTTTCAAAGGATTGAGATACCAGAATGGAAATGGGAAAGGATCACTATGGATTTTGTGACGGGGTTACCTAGAACCTTAAGAGGCTTTGATTCAATTTGGGTGATTGTAGACCGATTAACCAAGTCTGCACATTTCTTACCAGTGAAAACTACCTATTCAGCAGCTCAGTACGCCAAGCTTTATGTTGAGAGGATAGTGTCTTTGCATGGTGTACCGTTATCTATAATATCTGATCGTGGACCCCAATTCACAGCTCATTTTTGGAGATTTTTCAAGAAGCTCTAGGAACTCGGTTGGATTTAAGCACCGCTTTCCACCCTCAGACTGATGGTCAATCTGAAAGAACAATACAAATTTTGGAAGACATGCTTCGAGCTTGTGTGTTAGACCTTGGAGGAAGTTGGGATCAATACTTACCTTTGATGGAGTTTGCTTATAATAACAGTTACCAATCTAGTATCCAAATGGCACCATTTGAAGCCTTGTATGGACGTCGTTGTAGATCACCAATAGGTTGGTTTGAAGTTGGAGAGTCTAAACTTGTGGGTCCTGATTTAATTCAAGAGGCAATTGAAAAGGTTAAAGTAATAAAAGATCGTTTGGTCACTGCTCAAAGCAGACAAAAATCTTATGTGGATCAAAGACGTCGACCTTTAGAGTTTAGTGTTGGAGAACATGTTTTCTTACGCGTTTCTCCGATGAAGGGTATTTTAAGATTTGGCAAGAAGGGAAAGTTAAGTCCCCAGTTCATTGGACCTTTTGAGATTTTAGAGAAAATAGGTCAAGTGGCCTATCGATTAGCCCTTCCACCAGATCTCTCGGGTGTTCACCCAGTTTTTCATGTATCAATGCTTCGGAAGTATGTCCATGATCCTTCTCATATTATTCAACATCAAACAGTGCACCTTGATGAAAATCTTAGTTATACAGAACAACCGCGAGCCATAGTCGATAGACGTATGAAACGATTACGCTCCAAAGATGTTTCTTCGGTAAAAGTGGTTTGGCAAATTACTCCTAGACGTATATATTATGCGTGAAAGATATCCTCACTTATTTAAATCTCAAGGTTAGTACGGTCATAATAATTCGAGGACAAATTATTTTTTTAGGGGGGAAGAATGAAACACACGTTTTTTTTTCTTATAAATATATATATATATATATATATATATATATATATATATATATATTCCACAAGCACACTACAAAACTCACGTGACCCTACTTTTTCCTTACCCAATACTTCTTTTCCTCTTTCACTCATATCACCTACTTTCTCCTGTGCTTTCGAGAACCTCCAGCCCTCTTTCCATTTCTTCTTCTCATTTAAACTTCACTAAATCCATTCCATAAATGAAACTCTCATGAGAAGAATTATACATCTAATCAAAGTTATCATCTAATTCTGCAAGTATTCTTGGGTAAATTTTGGAGTTATGGATAGTGCTCTAAGAAAAAGGGAGAAGAATACCCATTTCTTGAAAGTTTCTCATTGAGACTCTTTGAGGTAAAACTTTATGAATTATGGAATTTAGAGATGATATATAACTTGGATGAATAGTAGAAACTAGTATAGCTAGTTTAATTTGATTTTCATTGATCCCTTCAAACCCTAAGTGTAGAAAATCGGGGGTTTTTGCTAAATTTGTTATTTATTGTTAGTTTAGCCTCAAATAAGTTTTCTCAAGAGTTATAATGATTGCGTAATGTTCAGATTCGGTGGAAATCGCTCCGGTGGCCGTCCCGGAAGGCATTGCTAGGAACAGACTTGAATCTTCATAGTTGTGAGTAGCTAATTTACCTTGTGACAAGTTTTCTAAGTATAATTTATTTTTATGGGAGAAACAACTTATATTTTATTTGAAAAAAATAAAAGTATCTCATCTCGTTCAAAATATGTTATTGGCTTTTAATTAATAAAGACGAGATTTTAGTGGTTATGCAAAGTAATGAGAGTGAATAATTTTTACAAGATTATGTGATAATGTGAATGAAATTTTATATGATATCAATGTTAAGAAAGTGTTGATCATATGAATTGATTTTAGCAATAAATCATTTTAAAACTACGTTTTGATTTTTATTGAAAATTTCCTGTCCGTTTGCTGCAACGAAGAGATAATGCAGCCTATGAGTAACATGCTCATAGTAAATTATAGATAATCTCCGTTTGCTGCAACGAAGAGACAATGCAGCCTATGAACTAAATTGTTCATAGTATACCGTTCGCCACAACGAAGAGATAATGTGGTATAAAGATAATTACCGTTCGCCACAACGAAGAGATAATGTGGTCTAAATATAATTACCGTTCGCCACAACGAAGAGATAATGTGGTCTAAATATAATTACCGTTCGCCACAACGAAGAGATAATGTGGTCTAAATATAATTACCGTTCGCCACAACGAAGAGATAATGTGGTCTATGTGCACATAGTAAAACGTAAAGTTAGTGATATGAAACTTTAAGTCAGAAATGTGAAATACTTGTTTCTATGAAAATCTCAAATGTTACAAAGGAGTTTTAATACAAAACCTATATCTAATTTATAAAGTTAGTTTTATTTCGTATAGTTTTATTTCGGATAATTTTTCTTATACTCTATTTTTTTGTGTTCGTGCGAATTATTGTTTCTCCTTTTCGTCTACTTGGTATTTTATGCTCTCACTGAGTCTATGTGACTCACCCCCCTTCTTTCATTTTTTTTCAGATTCACAGGTTGTGGGATAGGTCTCTCCAGATAATTGTAGATACATCGAAGCGTTCGCTTGTTTTGGTAGGCCTCTATATCTTTAGTAGTGGCCATTATGTAGTGACTTCAGTATGGTGCAGCTATTTGGGTTAGGATATGTTTGATATTTTGGGCTCTATGTAGTATAATGTGAAGTGTCACTTGTATGTGGCTACCGTTTTTTTTAAGATATGAAAACAATGGAATATGGGTAATGTAAATACTGTTGGATGATATTTTGCTGTGAATATAAAACAGGGATATGTAAATATCTTGGAATGTTGGAAAAACAAAGGAAACTCTGTCGAATTTTTGGTAGATCGTGTATTAGTAAAAATATGTATATTTCAAGTTAGGCTTGCCAGACTTAGATTATTGTTTAATGAATATTAGTCTGTGCGCCGGTCATGGCCGTTAATAGGGTCATGACAACTAAAGTCCTATCTCCTGCCGATTGGAACCAACCTCCTGTTAGAGAAAAAACCTTCACCAGGAGATTTGTCCTTCAACATTACAATTACTTCGACTACATGAATGCATGAAATTATTTCTTGGCCATAGAACCTTTTAATCACACTTGGTTCATATGGTTCGCCAAAGATATATCATTAAAGTTCCCTTCTTGGTTTATTACATGGTTTGAATTAATTGGTCATACCCTCAATATATTTCCAGATTATGCTATGAATACCTTTAATAAATTTACCGCAATAGCTGATTGCCCTAAACATATGGCAATTTTGGCTTTCTGCGCCGCCTTCATCATTAATTGGATTACGTCGTGGACTTTTGCTTCGGAATTAATTTGGAGTGACTGCCCGGCCACTCAACTGGTTAAAAAATATTCAGTTAAGTGGTGGATTAAGTTTAATCCTGAATTACTAAGTGAAAAAAGATTAGATGCCTGGGTACAAGCTAATCCAGGTCGGTGTAAACGTATTGGAAATAATTCAGATTCTGAATTCCTGTCCAGTAAATCAAAGATATTAGCCTCATTAGCTGTTGTTACCGATCCGAATAAATTTTTAGAAAAATTACACGAGGTCTCGTCTTCAATATCTGACACAGGAAGTTCGTCCGATAGTGCCAACGATAATGGAGATGACTGCTACGGAATCAGCTTAGAAGACTGTTAAAAGAACTAGTTTCAAATTAATGTTAAAATTATTCATTTGAATTATTCGATTCTCAATATTGTACTTTTCTTTAGGCCAACTGTCGGCCACATGCTTTACTTTTGCTTTTATTTTATCTTTACTTTCAGTGGCATTTGTATTTGTCGGCCACTCTTGTATAAAGAAATTAGGTGTATTGTAATTTATTTTGAAGTCCGTGTTTGTATTCTTCCTATATAAGGACGAGTTATGTTTAGTTCTAGGCATTCGAAAAACAAAAGCCTCAACCTCTCTTGAGCATTTCGAAGCCCTAAGAACAACTCTTTTGTAAGTCAATAAAATGTCTTTTAAAATCATTTATGTTTTTTGTTAATCCAGATTTTGATTATATGTTGATAAATTCTGAAAATACTCAATACAAGGTATTTTTAATTACCCCACTTTTAGAAGAACTTCATATTATTTCTAGCGATACTTACTATATTATTTCTACTATGTTTAAAGCTCATTCCGTTGCTAAATTTGATAATACATTTTTATCTGGACTTCTCGTTCCGATCTTACCGAACTCTATATATATATATAGATTTGCTAATATACACCCACTAGTTTTTATGTGGGAGTATTTTAGCAACATGCATCTTTAGGTGTATTTAGCCACTTTTTAGTTATCACTTGCTAAAATACTCTTTCTAAAAAATAAGTGGGTGTATTCTAGCAAATGCCTATAGGAGTTGCTAACATACACCCACTTATTTTTTAGAAGGTGTGTTATAGCAACATATACCTCAAGGTGTATTTATCAACTTTTTAGTTATAACTTGCTAAAATACTCCCACATAAAAACTAGTGGGTGTATATTAGCAAATCCCTATATATATATATATATATATATATATATATATATATATATATATATATATATATATATATATCACTTTGTATTTTTCACATTTCTTTAGAGAAATTGTCGGTGTAATTAATGCGTCTTTTTAGTGTGTTAATTGTAATTAATGCGACTTTTTAGTGTGTTGATATTACCAAATTGTTATTTGTTTATAGGCCAAATAACATTTGGGATCCTTTAAGTTAGATGATTATAATAAGTTAGTCTTTTAATTTTTTTGTTACAAATTGGTCTTTTAAGTCATAAAAATTTCACCAAACTCAGCCAAAAAGTGTTTGTGTAGATGTTTAGTGTTAAGTTGATTTGTCCTAATTCACCGCTCTAAAAAATATGGTTTATAGGTGTGTTATTTAGCCTTGATTCAAAACAAAATTTACCGATTACTTGATTTATAATATTGTTGATCAAATATTTATCTATAAAATTAGTCTTGAGTTCAAAAACAAGAAGAAAAAAATGTGCATAAGTAATTATGTTTGATGTCAGAAGCACTTTTGCACCTACCATCTTAATGTTAAATGATCCATAAACACTTTTTAACGAAGTTGACTGAAAAGATAGACGACGGTGTAAATATTTTATGACTTAAAATAACTTAAAGACCAATTTATAATAAAAAAATTTAAAAGACTAATTTGTTATAAACATATAGTAACTTAAAGAATCGCAAGATGTATTTGTCCTTATTTATATGTGTATTAAATTTGCCTTTTCAGAAGCTACCATATTAATTAGATGTATTTTAGGAAGGAAAAAAAAATAATAAGTGAACTTTCTCCTCCATCAGTCACTCATATCTTCTCCGCCAAAAACCCCATCGAACACAAATCGTCGAATCTTAAACCCCAAATCGAACAAGATCCCATAACTCATTGAACACCATAAAACCCATAAACCCCATCGAACTCCGCCCGAATTTCACCACCTGCTCTCGTCTTGTCAAAGTAACTATTCTTTTTATCTTTCACAATTTCTGTTATTTTCTTTGTATTGTTGTTCCACTTACTCATCAAGTATTTGTTTATTATTGGATTTGGAGATATATTTCTGTTTGTCTATGAGCTTATTTCATATTTTTATTGATTTTCTTTTTAAAATTTCATGTGGGTATAATTTAAATTATATGTCTCTGTTTATTTTTATAGATTTGGGAGTGGAAAATGGAGTTTCTTTTCAGCTTGTTAGTGTTGTCAACACTGATTCAGGTTAGTTTATTTCATTCCTATGTTCTATGTTTTCTTTGTGTGTGAATGAAACGCACTCTGCCTTTCGTCTCCCTCGTTCTCAACCTCTAGCTTCTGCCTCTTCCATTCCTGCTGCCATCTCCCTGCCTGGCTGCCTCCATTTCCTGCCTCTCCAGGTTTTCATTCCTTTCTTCTTTTGTTCAATTGTTTCTCTAATTGGATTCATAATTGAATTACTTCTGTAAATGAAATTCAACTGCACTTGTAAGATTTATTATGTAGGGAAAATAAGCTGTGATAATCAGATACAACTTATTAGATATGTATTTATGGGAATTAGAGACTGTTCATGACGATTCTTCGGTTTAAGATTGAGTTACTCCGTTTCTGTCCCGTTTCTAGCGTGAGTTTTGGATATTTCCCACACTATTCATGTTTAGTGAATCCAGACTTTGACTATAAGTCTGCATTCATGCCACTGATGAAAGTTATGTCTTTCACTTCCTGAAATTTATCATCAAGAGAAAAGAAAGGAATACGTGTTTGTATTGAGATAATGATTTATTTGCTTAAATGCAGATTTTGCGGATTTTAAAATATGTTAATATTTCCACTTTTTGTTTCGACAAATCAAGTGTATTTATTCTTTTATTGTTTAGTGGTATTGACTCTTGTTCTTATTCTTGTAGTTTTTTTTCTTTCCAGGATACCTGATTTACAGTGTACACAGTCCTATCAATGAATCCAGTTCCTTTTCAGTCTGCACCTTCGCCACCACCACAACCTTTTCTTGAACCTATGCAGCTTCCAATATTACCACCCGAACCACCAAAGTCAAGTTCCTTTTGGGAGACCAGAAATGTCTGTGATCGGTTCAGGGAATTGCAAGATACTCTAAATCTTGTAAAGGGAATGTATGTTGCTCTTATTTCAACTTAGTACATGTTTTTTTGTTTTAACTGTAATCCATCCACGTAAAAGTTGCTTTTCAGCTTAAATCTCTCTCGGTTAAATTATGATTGAAAGCTTTTCTAAGCACAAAATAAGCCAATATAAACACTCATTGTGTTTGGTACATGCTATTTGATAGTTTGATGTCCTTTCTGCAGGCAAAAGGAACTAGAGATGTTGAAGATGATCAAAGACAGTAAACGACCTTTAGAAGATGTAACTCATGGCTCAAACGAAAATCTTTTAAGTTTTATGAAGTGTCTAGAGGACAGAGGGGTTAGTATAGAAACCCAAGAAGCAATGGCTGTTGAAGAAGCAAATTCTTTAATGTTAAAACTAAAAGCTCAGCTGGAGCCATTCAGATATGTTGCGGATGAAGCAAGTCCATGGGAAGAGAAATCAGCAGTGGCCAGGTTTACAAATAAAGTGCATAAGTCTAAACGGAATAAACTCTGGAGGAAGAAAAAAAGGAAGTGTATTGCGGAAATGCTGGCAAAGGTTACTTTGCCTTGCTAGACTTTTTCTTTCCCCTTTATTGTAGCTAATGTCTAAAACTGATGACCTTTAATTGGTTGCTTTGTTAAAAACTCTAGGAGCATGAGCAATTTGACCTAATTGACCGAGAGGCTGATGAATGGAGGGCTAGGGAGATTGCAAAGGAAGCTGCAAGTATCAAGGTATTGAAATTTTGCAAATTAAGCCTACATTTATATTGACTGATATTGATAATTGTTTTTGCGAAAGGCTATCTGAAAGATTATGTCAACACCGTTTTCAATATTAGTCCAATGAAAAAGTTTACAAATTCTGATATACAAATACTGTGTCTGACACTTTTCAAGGTTTGGTGCTTAAATAAACTTGGTTGATTAGTCATTTATGCCAAGCTTCTCATTGTTTATTGTTCTTATTATTTTATCGTCATCAGATCTGAATTTAGTGAACTCTTGTTATTTTACTGTTAGATAATAGATAATGGGTAGCTCAACTGGTTTGAGCTAAGGGAAAAGGAGTTGGAGGTCCTCGATTCAAACCCGGACGAAGGAGAAAAAACTAATCTAACAACCATTTACTAACATTTTCCATTAGAAAAACAAAATCTGCATATTATTCCTGATAAAGAGTGGAGCTAATTGAAAGGCTTTAGTTCACTATAATTCCTACAAATCATCTCTACATATTGCTTCAAATTACTTGTTGTGCCCATTTTCTTAATTATTTCAAACTTTTCTTCACTGTTTTCTTACTGTTTTCCCCTTCAGGATTTTGCTTACAGATATATTAGTAATTTAGCCGTTAAATCAGTTTGCAATACAAGTCATAGTAAAGTCTGAAACACGTCTATATGCAGGTAAAAAAGATGAAAGAAATTGCAGAGCTTAAAGTCAAAGAAGAGAAGAAGAAATTAGAGTCTGAGGTAAATTTATTTCCTTTTGTTTTGCCTTTGGGGTTGCGGGGTACTTCTGGTACTCTAGCACCTTTGTACTCTTGACTTTATTTTGTTTATATATATTATTTTGCTATTAAAAAAAAACAGTCCGAGGTAAGTTTTTGTACAAGTGATGGTAAATCATTTCTATTTTATGGTTTCTGTGAACTCTGAAGAACTTGATCTTATATTCTGTTCTATCTACCATATTGATATATCTCATGTGGTTATGAACTACCTAAATCTTGTGAATCGTTATGCATGCCTTTCTTCTTTAGCTATACATTTCTTTAGTCGATATCAATCTCAGCAATTTATATTTTATCATTTTGTGTATCACCTGATGTGATTCTCTTGCATTTTGTTATATCACAGCTCGAGCTGCTCTTGATGGAGGAGAAACTTAAAGAATTACGCTCCATAAGGATACAAAAGTTGAAAAAACAAGGTATATATAGAAGAAAATCACTCTGCTTCTAGTTAGTTGTGTTGTGATTATATAGCATATTATTTACTCAATTTTTATTGGTTTGCTTGGTTTTGTTTTCTTCTCCCTTGTTGCCACATTTATCTTTTGTTACCTTAAATTCATAGTTCTGATTCTGAATGCAGGTTTATGGTTGATCATATTTGTGATGTGCATGTTTGCATTCAAGTTCTAATGTTTGGCATTTTGATTATAGTTGAATAACTATTCATTTTATAAATGTATCACGAGAAATACCTTTACAAAATTTAGTAATTATCAATTGGAAACCATACATTTTTAATTTGATGGTTTCATTTACTTTTTTAATTGAATTGTTTCAGTAAGTTTACAATTTGAGTATGCAGACATTTATAATATTCATATATGTAAATTTCATATATGCAGGCCATTTTCTCCCAGAGGAAGATGACAAATTTTTTGAGAGAGTTCAGGCTGCAGTGGAAGAAGAGGAGCGTGAAGCTTTGGCTGCAGCTGAAACAGATGCTGCTAAAGATGCAATTGCAACTGCCGAGGAATCCAGGAAAGCCATGCAGAACCAAGGGAAACTTTCAAAAGAAAGTAATGATGAAAGTCAGATTAAGGAGAACATCGGGCAAATAGTCCATAGTGTAACTGAAGAGGGATTAGATGCAACTGATGAGAAGAAATCTAGTAAAATAGCATCTGAAGGACAGAACTATGGAGGAGCTTATGATCCTTTGGCCAATTTACCGATTGAGTTCTATCATTATTATCATGGAAGCAACAATGACATGGGCACATTGATCGAGGTAATTTTAACTACTTTTTTTAATTAAATTCTACATCTTTTGCTAAAAAAACACTTTCTTTTTGTTTCTTTAGAATTCATATTGGTGGCACGTAACTGTGCAAGAAGGCAGTTTTACTTTACTTTTATTTTGAGTAACAGATATACTTAACTGATACGCCACTTTTATAATAATAATAATATTATTATTATTATTATTATTATTATTATTATTATTATTATTATTATTAGTTCAATTACATGTTCTTCCTAAGTCCATTATTGACTGCTGAATAATCTCATGCAGGTTAGAAGAGGATGGGATGCCTATATTCGACCGGGAGGAAGGTAAAAAAATGAAACTTCTTACGCTAAGATTTTATTTCCAGAGTTAGTGTGAAAAATGAAAAATAAAATATTTGAGTATCTGATTTTATTTTTTTTCCTTGTTCCTTGTAACTTTGTGCAGTCGCATACCAGGACACTGGGTTCAGCCTCCTCCTCCAGCCAACGAGATATGGGCATCTTACTTGGCGAGGTCTAAATGATATGTTTGTAAAATCATCACCAACATTGCATAAATATATCATCTAATATGTTTTGAAGGTTTGAACGGTTTTCCTGGCAAGCCCCGGTGTAAGCTTTTTGGCAGCATGTTTATATTTATAATGTAGAATTTCCATTCTGTGTAAAATTCCAGTGCTAATCATCATTTTTTTAGGTTGATAATTATCATTGTTGAATGTACTAGGAAAGAAGGAAAATATTTATGTTTCAAAATTATAGTTTATAATACTTGTGATTATCGATTAAATGATATCTGTACAAGTCTTTGTACTCTGCTCTTTATGCAGAAATGATGGTGATTTGGGATGAAAAAGTTTTATTACTGTTATAAAGCTAATATATAGTTTTCTTCTTGACGAGCAATCTTTCGGTTATAAACCAAACACCAATATTGGTAATATGTCAACCTTTCCCAACTAGCATATTTTTTAACACAATACAATATAGATCTTTATAGATATTAGTTACCACATGAAGCAGATTGAACTTTTCTAATTACACGTTTTTTTTAACAATTACAATACTCTGTAACTAATGGACAACTCTGCATGTTAACGGTACAATCTGATATATTGACAGTTTTTACTACATGGAAATTAAGAAGGGACTCTAACGAGTAAATGGGAAAACTATTGCTCGATATTGTAGGTATTGGTCTTTTGCAAATTGGCAAGTACATCCATGAAACTGTAAAGTATCCGACAAATAAGTCTCTCCGTTTGTATCGTTAAAGATTATGACTTGACGCGTTAACTAAATATGTAACTCTTTGATGTTAATTCCGCACTAATGACATAGCATCATAGACAAATTTTTTATGTAATTTAGGTCTCTTAAGAATTAATCTATATTGTAAAACAAAAAAAAAACTAATCTAAGTCTCACAATAACTAATTTGTCAGTAATAATTGTTTCATACTTACAAATTTGTTTCTATGATGACCTGAATTTTATAGGCAAATTAGTCTCTAATTAACTAGTGTGTCGTAGGTTTAAGGTGTAATGTGACATCTTCAATTAACGCATGACATAATTGTCTTGAATGTCTAATTTTACAATTTTAAAGATGTATTATTTGTTAGTGCACGTGACCATTTCAAATGACATTTTATAATTTTTGAGATGTATTTTGTTTTTAGAGGAATTTTAAAGATGTATTTGTTAATTTCTAAAAGGGTTAATTATGTTTCAAATCCCTACAAATATGCGACCTTCCAACATTAATCCTTACTTAAATTTTATTATATTTTCAGTCCCCAATGTTTTCGTCGTTATCAAAATTGGTCCTTACCGTCAAATTTGCGCTGACTGGACAAACGGATGAAGCCATATAGACGCCACATGTGATGCCACGTGGAAAAAACAACTAAATTTTTTATATTTATTTCATTTTAATTATTAATTAAAACATTAAAGAAAATAAAATTAACAAAAAAAAAAAACTAATCCCCTTTAACCCTTTCTTCCTCACGTTCAGCCACCACTCTCACTTATTCTATCTCCTCCCACTCCTCTGTGTTTCAATTTCTTTTTCCAAGTTTCAACAATCAACACCCAAAATTGAAAACCCACATTCTCACTAAATCTCCTTCTCTACATCACCTCTTCTCCACCTCAAACACCATCGTTGACGACCAATCGATACTCTCTCCTCTTGACGGGTGCTTGAAGAAGGGAGATGAAGATTGATGTGCAGCTGGGAATTGGTGAATTTATTAAATAGATTTAATAAAAAAAACTATGTTAACTAATCAAGTGAAATATTTATAATAAAAATTTAAAAAATTGAGAAAGTTGACATTGGACTGCCACGTAGGATTCAACACATTAATGAGGATGAGGTGGCTTGGACATGTGGCATCTCCGTTATCCCAGTCATAAGAAAACTAATGACAGGGACCAATTTTGCAAACGGTGAAAACATTGAGGACTAAAAATATAATAAAATTTAAATATGGACCAATGTTAGAAGATCATATATTTGCAGGGACTTTAAACATATTTAACCCTTTCTAAAAATGAGAGATTAGTTTGACCGATATTTATAACTTTGAAGATTAATTTATCTATTCACTCGTATTCTAACATGGTCATTCTATACAAGATTGATACAAAATTGGTACACACGGTTTGTACCTTCAAAAAATCAATTTGTCGGGAACTATTTGGTTTGGGTGTTTATACTCTTCAAAATTAGATCAGAAAATTCGATTTGGTCAAACATATTTTTACACTTATGTCTCCTTGACTTCACTAAGAGTGGTTTAAATTTTGTAATTTGTACTTTATCATGCACAAAGTTTGTCATTGTTGATTTATTAGTCGTTGTTGATAGGGGTATCAAATTCGTTTTTAAACGAGTCTATGAAAAAATAACATGTACGAGTCCTTTAAATTTAATACTTAAGCAAATCGATAGGGATATCAAATTCGTTTTTATATTATTAGTTTGTGGACTTCCAAATTTGCAAAATGCATAAACTCATAAAGTATTCCACGTCGCTGGAAAGGAAAATTACATGACACATGACACAGGAAAGTTACATGAAAGAGTTTAAAATTAGTAATATCATGATTTTTCGATTCAATAAATCAGTAAGCATATGCTGTAAAAAAACAGTAATTATATACACTCATGTACGGAATCTGTTAAACATTACGTACAAGTTTACACATGGACAATATTTGTACTATTAATATCAAGATTAAAATAAATTTACTTAAAAGTGACATTTGATTTTTTTTTTTGAAGGATAAAAGTGACATTTGATATTTATTTCAACGAAATTATAATAAAATATTGTTGTTATGATGATTCAAAAGGGAAAAGAAACACTTGACGATAGAAATGAATTTAAAAATATTATTTTAAAAGGTTAATAATTATACTTTTTTACAAGGTTAATAACTATACCTAAAAATATTAGTATATAGCTTTATAATTGAGGTTCACTATTAAAAAAAAAAAAGAACCGAGGTTCAATTTAAGAGTTACCAATAAATTTTGGTTGTTTAATAAGTGTGTCTGGCATGTATGTATGTATATATGTTGGTTGTTTAATATCAGGGGCGGAGCTACCCTACAGTGAGGGTGTGCCACAGCACACCTTGAGATTTAAAAAAATACAGTACCATCCTATTAAAACTAGGACTTGCACACCCTGAATATTGTATATTGCACCAGTTGCACATAATCTGAACTTTTATACCCACGGTTGTGTGTGTCTGAGTATGAACCTTTCAATCACTCCATCAGGCCTGTAATTTAGGCTTTGCCATTATTTTTTTATTCCATTTCAATCCTTTCATTTTTTTATAATTCATTATTTTTGCTAATAATTAACTTTTATCTTCTTTTTTTTCTGTGAATATTTTTCTTCTTTATTTTGCAAAAAAGGAGCTATGTCACGGGCTTGTATCTCGTAGTCTTTACCACCACAATGAGATAATTGTTTTGTATAAACTATGGGAATTTAAAATATATTACATATTCAATTAAACTTTTTAGTTTGAGAGTAAATGTAACTATAAATCTCTCTCTCTCTCTCTCTCTCTCTCTCACACACACATTAAAAAATTATAGTCTAAATATTTATGCTTTTATATATAAAAATAATTATAAAATTTAGATTTTTTTGGGTAATTATAAATTATTGTTGAAAAAAGGACAAAATTTATATGCGTTTTTAAAGGTGTTTTTGTATTGTTCTTAACTTTTCTATTTTTGAGCAAGTGTTGTTCTTAACTTAAAATACATAGATTTAAAGAAATCATAGGAAGTTAGGTTAAGAAATATAATACGAAATAATCTAAGTTTTGTCATTATAAATTTGCACCCCCTGAGTCAGGGTCTTGGCTCCGCCACTGTTTAATATGGGACCTGGTCTCAAAAGTGATATATTGTCTTTGGATTCAACATTTAGACAAATAAACCACCTTTTTTGACACCAAAAATTACAATTTTTAGGGAAAAACATGGGTTGAGACCAAAATTACAACAAATATGAAAATAAAGAGACAAAAAAGTTTGATTTTATAAATAGGATTATTTTCATGGAGATTAAAAATGCAATTAAACCTAATAAAAATGAATTTCATTTTTTTATAAGGATGTATTTATTTCAAGTTATATTTGTAGATTCTCGGAAATTGAATGATAGGAAATATGCATTTCTTTGTTTATTACTAATTTTTTTGTCAAAAAAAATGTTTATTACTAGTTTATTAAATTGTGTACATAAGTATAAAAGATTCTTAGAAAGTTGGTTAAGGAAAGAGAGTCTGAATAATGTGGAGTTCGGTTGTGAAGTACATATGACATGACTAAGAATAGTTTCATCCAAGAATTGAATTCGGGTTCTCACAAATGATTTGTCATTTGGTAGAACTCATTAACTACTTGAGCCCAATCCATTAGTTTTAGAAAGATGCTTTATTTCTAAGGAATATAGTAAGAGAAAAAAATTGCATGAAGGGGAGAATAAATCAATGTGTAAAGGTTCATAAAACTCTCTTATATAATTTCCAAAAATAGTATAAATGTTAACTAAACATCTTTTTTTTAAAGTAATTAGGAATAAAACTTTCATCCATATATTTCAAGAAAATTTATTCCCATAAATAAATTTAATATCATTGTTTTGTTTAAAAACTAATTTAAAAATATATTTTTATGCTTAGTATGGTAATACAAAATTTTATTATGATTCGTAAAAATAAATTAGATGGTATACAAAGCTGATCATTAAACAAAAAAAGACCTGATCTCCTAAAAAATTCCTTTCGATAGTAGATATATTTTATGTACAATTTTTTTGGATAATAATATTACGTGATCATTGCATTAAAAAAAATAATTACGTGATAATTAGAACAATATATACATTCATGCTCCAAACATCATCGTGAAATCAGCATTTACATATTGTTTTTGGTGAATGTCCGCATTTACATTTTAGAACTTATAAATTTATTATTTTAATCAATAATATCTAGCATAAAAGAAAAGGAAACAAATATTCAATCAAAAAATGACGCCACAATTTCAAACCATTATAATGTATTAAAAAAGTGAGAGATATTAAATTAAACATAAGAGTGATATTATTTTTAAACAATATTCTTATACTTATATTTTTTGTGAGAGTTGTATTCTTATATTGATTATTTAGCTGATAAAGAGTTGATTCGTAGTATACAATAATATATTCAACTTCCATTAATAATACTCCCTCCGTATCTTTTTATAGGAGTAGTTTACAAAAATCACGTGTATTAAGAAAAGTTGTTGGAGTAATAAAGTTGTCTTAAATTGGTGTGACTATTACTATATTACCCTTAATTAAATATATATTTAATGTTAATTTTTCATATACCAAGACAAATTGATAATATTAATAAGGGGTATATTTGGAAAAAGAGTAATCAATGTATCTAGGAATTTGTATATGATCTTATATTTAGGGACAAAATTTTTTTGTAAACTACTCCTATAAATAGGGACGGAGGGAGGATAAAGATTTTGTTGATAGATAATACATAGCGAAACTCATCTAACAAAAACTTTAATGCTTAAATAAAAATGATCTATTATGAGTAACTAAATATAAATTAGTCTACACCAAAAAAAAAATATATAAATTAGTCAAAATAAACAAATAAATATATGACCGTAGAGTACGGATGACAAAACATAATCACTAGGAGTCAGCTTTAAGGTTCGAAAAAGATTAAAAGAAATAATAATAATAAGCATATAATTCCCAACATCAAATCATTATCAACATCCTTAATGTGTCACCAGAATAATTATATGCTAACTTTTATTTCTTTATCAAATATCATTGTCTAGCCATTAGATTCTATTTGAATCCAGGTGGTTTTGTAGTTCTTCTAAACAATATATAATAATTAATTTCACAAATCTGCATGTTTTGGTTTAATTTAAATATGTGTTATGTTATATTATTGTGTCCACAATATAAGTGATAAGATGATTATTAAGGTAACACTAAGTGTGAGGTTGTGGCGTGGTTGGTCGACCACGATAACAACTTTCTATTTTTAGTAACCGGTTTCTCTGAAAGTGCCGTACCCTTCCCACTTTCACACTCCTTGTCTTTAATTTTTAGTAACTTAGATAATTTTGAGGTCGGTGCAACACAAATAATTCCTACTTTTCCTTTTGTTATGGTTTTGTGAAAATCTTGAATTTGGATTTGTCAAGTTTGGAGCATTTGGAGTTTGGAACAATACAACAATTAGAACTTAATTTGGAGCATTGTAAAAAAATAAAATAAATCATAGATATACTTTGCAAATCGTTGGTTTATTTTATGCTGCATTGTTTCAGTGAAGGAGCTTGCTATATGGAGCTAGGATTCAAGCTTTCAGGTTTTTGTGAAACATAATTTCATTGTTTTAGTTTATTTAAATTTGTTTGTTAGAATTTTTGTTTTGTTGTTTGTCTTGTTTGTTATTATGTTTTAAATATTTTTGAGATGAATTTATTGTTTGTCACAAAGTTGTGTATGTTTTGTTGATTAAAATTATTTTGGCTTCTCAATGGTTGGTTTTTGGATTTTTAATAATAAATGGAAGTGATTTAATAATTTTCATTTTCAAATGTTTATGGATTAATCAGCTAAGCAGAATGCTTTGTGAATTGTTAGATTCATAATATTCATCTAAGAGTTCAATTTGTTTTCGTAAAACACTTTCTCATACAAATTTTATTCTTGGGAGGATCGAGGTCAATTTTCCTTCTCTAATTGAGGGGGTTGAGATTTCCATTTTTTAATCTTTGAGATCAAAATAAAGCTTAAAAGTCGTTAGGGAGAACCCGAGTTCGAATCTTGGGAGGAAGATTATTTGGCAAGACTTTACTTACCGTTTAACCGAACTGCTGATTGTCAGGGTATCTTCCCTTGGGAACGAGAGGATTAAGACGAAAATAATAAGGCTAAAACAAGTGTTGATATATTAATTGAAGTTTTGATTTTGATTTTCATGAATTCCTTCCCTATGTTGAAAGTTTGCATATATACAGTTTTAATCTTGCAGGACTACTGGTTGCTGGTAAATTTGGAAGGAATGTTTGGTGCAAAACAATATTTTCATTCAAAGGGTCTCTAACATTGGTTCAATTTCAATTTCAAATTTTCTCTCCAACTTGAACATGGAAGACCAATATTCCTCAAAGGAGAGGGGAATCAGCCTTTGGACACCATTGGATAGTGGAATGAAAAGTCCATTAACTTCAGATGACATGTTTAACAACATCTCTGAGCTTATGAACTTTGATAGCTATGCTGGTTGGTGCAATGGTTCATCATCAATAACTGATCAAACTTTAACTAATGATCTTTCATCATTTGCATATTCACCACATGATGGATTGAATTTAGCTGAACACATAAATGGTCCATTTTTTATGACAGAAATTGGTGGAAATTACAATGTTATGGATAGTTCCACTAGTTATGATGAAAAAGTGCTATTACAAGAAATGGAAACTCAACTTGAGTTCTTAGATAATAATTCAAATGAAACAAATAATAATTTAGATTCACAACTAGAACAACAAAATGGTTCATATGATATGTGCAATTACATAATATCAAAGTCACCTAGTTGGTCACTTGATGAGAGAATGATGAGTGCGTTATCCTTCTTTAAGGAATCAGCTGGTGGAGGAATACTAGCACAAGTTTGGGCACCTATAAAGTATGGTGATGACTTCATCCTAACTACAAGTGATCAACCATACTTGTTAGATCAAAAGCTTGCAGGTTACCGCGAAGTGTCGAGGTCATTTACGTTTTCTGCAGAAATGAAAATGGGATCTTGTTGTCCTGGACTTCCTGGTCGCGTGTTTAACTCGCATGTTCCTGAATGGACCTCTAATGTTGGTTACTATCATAAATCTGAGTACTTGAGATTAGATCATGCGATTAGTCACGAGGTTCGGGGATCGATTGCTCTTCCTATATCCGATATGAACTCTGAAGTTTCATGCTGTGCTGTACTTGAACTTGTCACTACAAAGGAAAAGCCTAATTTTGACAAAGAATTAGAATTTGTTTCTCATGCACTTCAGGTTGGCTTTTCTTTTGCTACTTCCACCATATACTTTGATTTTTCTTGTTTTCCTATTTCACCGCTTCTTATGTTGTTTTTTTTTATGGTTAAATATGTTTTTAGTCCCTATAAAATTCAACTTTTTGGTTTTTGGTCTATATACTCCAATTTGTTTCTCATAATATACATTTTGAAGTCATATTTATTGCGATTTAATCAAACAAAGGCTACTTTGGCAAAATTGGAAATAGTACATAGTTATTTAACAGTGCACAAATTACATGGTGAATCTCATTCAATCAAATTACGGTGGTCGTCTCCAATTACTAAGAAAAGTAAACTTTTCTATGTTTAAGATATTTCCAAATTGTGTTATAATTAAATGCATTTTCTGTGACTTTTCGCAGCGTGTGAATCTAAGGACTATTATGCCTCCACGACTTCTTCCTCAGGTATTTGCTGATTCCTGAATTTCTGATATATCATTTTATCTGAAATTCTTAAGAGGTCCTTTTTTTTTTATGCAGTGTGTATCAAATAACAAAAGAGCTGCATTAACAGAGATAACTGATGTGTTAAGAACTGTTTGTCATGCACATAGTTTACCTCTAGCACTGACATGGATTCCATGTTGTTATAGTGAAGGAAAAGGTGAAGAATCTGAGCGAATACGAATTAAAGAAGGCCATATAACAAGTTCTAATGAAAAATGTGTATTATGTATTGAAGAATCAGCTTGCTATATCAATGATAAAATGGTAGGAGGATTTGTTCATGCATGTTCTGAACATCAGCTTGAGGAAGGACAAGGTATATCTGGAAAAGCTCTTCAATCAAATCATCCATTCTTCTATACCGATGTGAAGGCTTATGATGTTAGTGAATATCCGCTTGTTCATCACGCGCGAAAATATAACTTGAATGCTGCCGTTGCAATTAGGCTAAGGAGTACTTATACTAATGATGATGATTATGTGTTAGAATTCTTTCTTCCGATCAATATGATAGGGAGTTCAGAACAACAACTTTTATTAGACAATTTGTCAGATACTATGAGGAGAATTTGTAAGAGTTTGAGGACAGTTTCAGAAGCTGAACTAAGAGGGATAGAAGGTTCTCAATATGAGTTTCAAAAGGAAAATGTCTCAGGTTTTTTTCCTATGTCTAGGGGGAACTCTCAGATAGTGTTTAGTAGTGGTGACCATGATTTATTCCAGATGTCATTCAACGAAACGAACCTTAAAAATAGTGGAAATCAAGCTGCTCATAGTCAGGTATATTTTGACTGAATCTTCTATACTTTCATCGTTTTAGAATTTAATGTGAAATGAATGCTCCATTTTAGGAAGCATTTGTTTCAAGTTATTGTGTATCATGGGATGTGTTAGAACTCAGAACAGCAACCCTGGTTCAAAAGTAAACAAATACGAAAAACGTAAACAGAAAACACACGATATTTGATAACAAGGTTCGGCCAATTATGCTTATGCCTCTGACTGTAGAGCGCTGCAAACTTTAGGGTTTATAGAATAGAAGCTTAGTGACCTGCTCACTTATCAGTAAACTAGGAGTCGTAACCAACAGAACGGAATCTGGGGGAGGGGGAATGCTAAATGTCCAACACTTCATTTGTTACAAAGGGGTGGAACAATGGAGCAAAAACCTTAATCTATCTTTTATCTTTGTAACTTCCTTTTGTTGCTATTTTTAATGTCTTTTGGAAACATGCCTTTTAACATTGTAGTAGTTTTTCTTATAGGCAACAAGTGGATCAAGAAAGCAAGCTGAGAAAAAGAGGAGTGCAGTGGAGAAGAATGTTAGCTTGAGTGTTCTCCAACAATACTTTTCTGGTAGTCTGAAGGATGCTGCAAAAAAAATTGGGGGTGAGACACCATCAATATTTGTGATAATTTCCTCTATATTTATTATTAACTCAGCTTATTATTTTGGGTTGTGTTGAAAATTTAGAGTGGACCCTTTGAGGGTGTGAGGGTTGGTACATCATAAGTTTAAGAGTTGCAATTTTGTTCTGTTAGAACAGAAAATCCTGCTCTAAGTAAACATATAAATAAAATCACAGAAGACACAAACGACTGACAACGGAGTTCAGCCAATTGTGCTTACGTCTCTGGACGACAAACTGCCTTCTGTAGTTTTTATTGCGCTTTCAGCTCCACTGGCTCCGTGTCTGCCCACTTATCAGTGAATAAGTCATACTCAACATATCCAAAATGTCTTTACCATTTTACTCATACGCTCTCCAATTCCAACTTATATACATTTTCACCAAGTTCATTAACATCCTTGGTTGTTCGTATCAAAAAATTAAATTGGCAACATCTACAGCTATGTTCTATGATATTTTCTTAAGATTGACATAACCCTTTCACCGAGTTAATTCTTGTCAATAAAGACAAATTTGTTTTTAATTTTTAACATTCATTCTTTAAACAGTTTGTCCAACAACTCTGAAAAGAATATGCAGACAACATGGAATTTCAAGATGGCCATCGCGCAAGATAAATAAAGTGAATCGTTCATTGAAGAAAATACAAACCGTGCTTGATTCTGTCCAAGGAGTTGAAGGAGTTCTGAAATTTGACCCTCACACTGGTGGATTTGTTGCAGGAGGTTCAATCATCCAACAAATTGGGACACATAATAAAACTCCCGTGTTCTCTGAGAAAACCTCAGTACCTAAGTTGGAGGAAGATGTTCTAATCTCTAATTCATGCGAGGCTGAATTGGAGAAAGACAATGCTATTCCTGTTGACTGTATTCAAGATTCAACAACATGGCTTTGGACAAAGACTCAGGATTGTCCTAAACAAACCTCTATTGATTATGTTCTTGAAAAAGAACAAGATCAATGTGGATTGGACAATAGTAGTTTGCATGATATTGGCTCTCATAGTTCTTATTCAATGATTGAACTTGGTCTGGAAGAGGGAAAAGGAGTTGATGAACATAACAACCCTACTTCTTCAAGCATGACCGATTCATCGAATGCCTCTGGCTCAATGGTGAATGGAAGTTCATCAGGATCTCAAAGCATTGAGAATCAGAAGCACTCAAAAATCAAATCAATTTGTGTCGATAGTGAATCGAAATTCGCTGTCAAAGCTAACTATAGAGGAGACACTATTCGTTTCAAGTTTGATCCATGTGTAGGTTGTTTTCAACTCTATGAAGAAGTTGCAAAAAGGTTTAAATTACAAAATGGTTCTTTCCAACTCAAGTATCTTGATGATGAAGAGGAATGGGTGATGTTGGTGAATGACTCAGATTTGAAGGAATGTGTAGAAGTTTTGAGTGATATTGGTACACATTGTGTGAAGTTGCTCGTTCGCAATATACATGGCGGCAGTGACAGTTGATTCTTCTCACTTCTCAGATATTTCATAATATATGAAATGATGCATGTCTTCAATGCTACAGTAGAAGTATTGCTTCAACAAACATCAGATTCTAAAACCATGCAAAGTGGATGGGTTTTCCTTTCAATCCATATTTGACAGATGCAAAATTTCATTTATAGTGAAGATAGTGCACGTGCCATGTGCTTTCATTGTGTTAAATATTTATCATAGTCCTTCAATCCTCAAATAAGGTAGGTTGGAATAAGGTCAAGCTTCTTTGGAGTAGCAGTTTTTACCTTTTAGAAGATAGAACAGTGTTTCACATGGAATCATCAGTAATAAATAACCACATACATAGCTTTGAATGCTTTGGTCTCAGTCAGTATATACTTCAACTTTCGTGAAAAAATATGATCATGTGTCAACAATTTCTATAGATTTGATTCCATACTTCTTTCTCCTTGCCAAACAAAGGAATTAGGAAGGTTTTCTAGAGACAGAAAAAGAATTTTCTCAAATTAACATTAAATTATACAAAATATAAATAAATATTTTGTAAATTGTTTTACCATTACCTAAACTAAATAAATCTTTATTTTTTAAGATATACATGTGACCTCCACCATCTCCACGTAAATAACCTCTTTTCAAATGTCAAATTATGTAAGTAATATATAAGAATCCATTCTTATACACAAGAATATGCATGATAACTCCTTGGAGATGACATAAACTAATACAAACCAAATCTGAAAAGATAGTTAAGTTGTTCCATATGAGACGCCAATATGAAATCATACTCTTTTGTCACTAACCCAATATATATATTGTCATTACGAAAAACTAAAGTAGTGATGAAAGATAAACAAATTCTACTTTTATTTGCTTCTTAATTTATCACAGCTCTTGCTCTTTTTATAACACTAGTGAGAGTTGAAGTTAAAGACCAACTGATGGTAGTTATTTGTAGAATAATATCTCTATCTCAAATCAATAAACACTTTGAACAATGTATACAAAGATAATATCATCAATGAAAGAATAAAAAATGTATTGAACATTTTATCCAAAATTAATTACATTAGCACAGCTTGGCTCCGTTTTTTTGTTTTATTGCTCAGTCAAATTTTTAACATATGTTGCCCAATCAAATTGATTTTTGGACATTATGCCTGAGTAAAAAAAATGGTAGAATTGGAGTCATCTGATCTTAATCAAATGGTCCATATCGCATGATTGTGTCAAATGCCAGATTTCCTCAATGCAATGAATTAGAATCCAAACAATATATCATTGGCACTAAAAAAAGACAGACGGTCCTGAAATTAATTGAAGCTCTTTCCACTATAAAACATAAGTGAATTGTTCTATTAAAATTGGTATTAATTGAAGAGTTGAAAAACTATACACTTATAAAATTACAGTGTAAAAACTCAGTTTGGTGAACTATATCCAAAAATGCAAAACCATTTCAAAATGCTCTTCACTGGTTGAACCTGAAAGACTGAGTTCCATTATCACAAGTCCATCAATATCTTCAGTCTTTCCATGCTACTGCAGTGTCCAAAAGCAAGAGTTACTCATACTGAGTATAAAAATGTAGCTTGTTTAGTGTGTATTTATATGCCCAAAAATAAAACCACCTATATCCTTGTTATGCATCTAAGTTGTACTTCACAAAGATGCAAATGAGTCAAGCCTATTTAGAAAAAAAAAAAATCATGGCATTTTTTTGACAGAATCATGCATACTATACACAACATTTCTTGTTATGCTACCATAATTGAGGAACGTAACAAATACCTATCTGGAAAGGAAGGAATAAGCTCCTCAATTACTCGAACAATACGCGGACCTCTACGTTTCCTAGATGATGACTGTTCTTCTGTTTCTGCATGATATAAAGCTAGATGATCAATGATGACAGACAAGTATTAATTAATAAATATATACCAAAACACTACTTAACTGTCATTCACGATATATTAAACTAAAGTAGTACCGGTATGACCGTACAACAATATTTTTTTTGTATAAGTCGGTGGTAGAGGTAGTAGCAGTAACGGAAAATTTTTTAGTACCTTTTGCGTCTTCAATTTGCTTATCACAGTTGAGGTACGACCTTTTACTCAAGTCTAAGTTTAGGCCTTCAGCTATGGCAAAATCTTCCAACATACGACCAATGAGATTATATGCAAGCATAGATGTCTTATCACAAGCATCTTGGGCAGCAAGGTATTGGTTCTTGCATGCGCTGTACTTGGTAGGTATGGGTTCTCTCTCCTCACAAAAGTTGGATTCATCTCTTGGAACAACTTTAGTGCAAGATTCGTGAAATTCATGCCTCTTGACAATATTTTCATCTGGTTCTTTGTCAGGTGAAACAGCTGAAGAATCACAGTTTTTCCTAGCCATAGGTGTACTAAACTGCTCTGTGATTTCTTCTTGGCATTGGTTATTATATGGAGTGTTGCGCATTTTCGATTCCAAATTTATTGTGTCACGGTTCTTATCAGAATCACTATTCAGGCTTTCACTGGGTGTAAGCGAGCAGTGCAAACTATTCTCAGAAAATTGACTATCATCCTCATCCTTATCACTTTCAACGTCACTGTCTTCTGATTGCTCCTCCATATAAGCATCTGTAAAGTCCTGGTCAAATTCGTTGTCCGGCAACAAGTCTTGAATAATTTGATTTGTCTGAGCACTCACACTTAGTATGCTGTCAACTTCTTCTTCAATATGCTTATTCTGGAATGTTACATCATGCATGCTATTACTGGAACATTTATTGATAACATCTAGAATCTGCAATAGAGACTTTGGAGTGCTATCCATATCACTGCACTCAAAGAGAAATTCAGTCAAAAGATTTACAAAAGCTTTTCGTAAGCTCTTATTTACTACTGTGGCCTTTGGTTCTATGAGAAGCTGTAACTCTCTTAGCACTGGCAATGGCACTACTTCCTTTTTCTCAACAGACAATATAGCTTTCATAATATCACTCTGCAGGGATTTCACTTCAGGCGAGAATTGGTAACATTCTTCTAAAAACATGCTACCAAAACCAATTATCAGTTTTAGTGAGAAGTCTGCTATTGACATGGCTTTGGCTAATGGCTCTTGTAGCTTATTTCCTCCATCAAGTTCTAAAAGCATCTTTCTACTGATTTTATTCACTTGTCTGATTAGATGGTTTCGTCCCCATCCGTTTTTGCAAGGTTGCAACTGAGGCATCGGTGCTTTAATTCCTTTAAGTTTTCTACGCATTGCAAGCAAGGTTTGGGATGGTAACTTTTCAAGCCCACACAACACCTTCACTACAGCAGCATGATAAAATTGGGACTCAGATCCAGGTAAAAGCTCACAGCTTTGTCGATAATTCTGAGGATTATTGAGAAGTTGAAAAAGCTGTTTACGAGTTTCCAGTTGTTGGTCTTTGTTTCTTTCGCTACTCAGAACACTTAAAAGAGAACTCTTGATAATCTTTTTCAAATTACTTCGAGTTCTTTCATACTTGACTGTGTCACCACTAACTATCATAGCAATAAGGTATAGACCCTTGGTGGTCAAATTATCAAGGTATGATAATATGAACCTTTTTAAGTTTGGTATTTGGTTCAAATCCATATCTTCCTGAGGGATACAATTCTCACTTTCAATATAGTGTGCTCCAAAGGCGCGTTCAACACGAGTTCTCACAGACTCGTAAAATAGCTGAAATGATCATTAGATTATCAATTTACCATTCAAATTTCAAATCTACAAAGAGCAATGCAGGTGAAAGTAGGCATACAATACAATAAAGGAAACCTACATCATCTTGTCTGAGTAAAGATTCGGGTGAATACCTGTAGACAATAAAAGAAAAACGGAGAAAAGAATTCATTAGAGTGAAACCTAATAACCACCAGCACCAGTTTAACAAATGAAGCACTCACTACCCGGTTTTGCAAATTTCTTTCAACTTCTTCCTCTCCTTTGTTGTGATAGGTAAACCTAATAACCACCTGCACCAGTTTAATTTTAATGTAATTAAATTTAGTCAATATATCATATCCAAGACCAAAATAAAACAAAAATGACGATTACCTCCTCTTAAGTTTGATTCGTTTATCTTGGCGCTTTGCATCTCTTAAAATAGAACAGATATCTGTTCTACAAAATTTCATTATTTAACTAAGCTGATCCAACCTAAGGAAAATATGAAAAGAACGAGAAAATATTAAAAAAAAAATGCATTTTGACATCTCTATACAAAATTGACAGGGGTATTCACATGTCCAGCAGGTCGGGGTTCAAGAATAAAAAAATGCAAACCAATCAAATATAATTTAATTTAATTAAATTCAGTTATCAAATTAATCATTAAACAAAACCAAGAGCAAAAACAGGATTATACAAAATTATTATTTGTGTGTTGTTTTAAATCATTTGTTCCTGAATGGATCCAAATGGAACAAAAAAAGAGGTTGATGAAGCTAAAATATTCACTTAAGAACTTGAAGAAACCCATGATGCACAAGTGAATTAGATACAGGAAGCTATTTCCAAAGCGGAGAAGCTGGAACTACAACTAATTATAACTACTAAAAAAAAAAAAAGTAGCCCGGTGCACTAAAAGAGGTTGTTTCCAGGACTTGAAAAGTCACGTGACAACAACTTTATCATTGCACCAAAGCTCCCCCTTAATTACAACTACTCCTCATAATCTAACACATCTCTAATTAATTATACTAACCAATGAATTGCATTATAATAACAGTACTATGTTAGACAATCCTATAATGCATGTGAAAATTCCGGTTGTAATAGAATTTAGAGCAATTCAGAATTGAAAAAACAAAGGAGCCTTTGCGGATAGCAGAAAAGTTAACCCTAAATCATTTTGATTCAATCCCAAACATACACATAAGGGGAACACACCAACTCAAGGACGCTTTCTACGGACAAAGAGAGTTGCGATTGCGAGTGAGAGATCAATGACGCGGTGATAGCAGCAAACGGCGCAGGAGGAGAACGGCGTATCTGTTGCCGAGAGAGAGGGGTTTTTGGCTTCACTGGTTTTTCTTTTCTTTTTCTATTTGTTAGTTTATTTAATTTAATTTTAGTTTATTTGGTCATTTGGTCCTCTAAATAAATATCAATTTTCATTTTGATCTCATATCTCAAAAAAATCAATATTTTAGTCCCCTTGCTTTTTCTCCGTTATTCAAAAAGGTCTCTGTCTGTTAATTTTAACCTCAAATGTCTATGGTGGACCAACCTTAAGAGTGGTCCACCATAGATCCTATTAATTATTTTAATTTAAATCATTTGATCTTTGTTTTAAAATGAGGACCATTGGATTACGCATGTGTATTTTATCTTACAGTGAGTCAACAACACCTAACTTTTGTTTCCTTTTCTTCATCTTCCTCTTCTTCATATTCATATCTTCCTAAAATTCCAACAATAACAACAAAAATTCGACAAAAATTCCAACAACAACACCAACAAAATTCCACAAAAACTCAAATTTTTTTGCTTTCTCAATCTCTTCCAAAAAAAACTCAACAACAACAACAACTTATTCATTCAACAATTCAAATCAAACTCATTTTTTGTTTTCTCAATCTTTTTCAAAAAAACTCAACGACAACAACTACCTATTCATTCAACAATTCAACTCAAACTCATTTTTTGTTTTCTCAATCTCTTCCAAAAAAACTCAACTTTTTTGTTTTTCTTTAACAAATGATTATGGAACCAGTTTCCGGCGCGGTGGTCGCCGGAGCAAGGTCATCTGATCATGGTTTTTTTTGTGGGTTTTGTAGAGAATATGAAGGAGAGTATGTTTATGGTGGTGATTTGTCACAAAATATTTTGTGGTGGTCTAGATCTAACAATGAAAATGACGGTCTGGAGACTAAAAAATGTCTCCGATCTAAAATTAAATTTTAGGATGAGATAGAGAACGAAGAGAGGATGAAGATTATGTATTTTGTTTGACAAAAGATGGCCGGAAACACCACGGTGGGTGGCCGGAATTTTCGGTCGGAAAAGGAAGAGAGGGAGAGTATGTTTTTGTAAAGAGAGGAAGAAAGAAAAGGAAATGAAAGAAGAGTCATGAATATTTTGGAATTTTTTGGAATTTTTGTTGTTGTTGTTGAAATTTTACGAAGATATGAATATGATTGATAAAGATAAAGAATATGAAGATGATGAAGATGAAGAAAAAGAAACAAAAGTTAGGTGTTGTTGACTCACCGTAAGATGAAATACACCTGCGTAATCAAATGGTCCTCCTTTTAAAAAAATATCAAACGGTTTAAATTAAAATAATTAATAGGATCTATGGTGGACCACTCTTAAGGTTGGTCCACCATAGATATTTGAGGTAAAAGTTAACTGCCATGGACCATTTTGAATAACGGAGAAAAAACAAGGGGATCAAAATGTTGATTTTTTGAGATATAGGACTAAAATGAAAACTGGAAATTATTTAGGGGACCAAATAAGCCTTTAATTTTTCATTTTTTTCTTCTTCCAAATATGCCATATAGATGAGTGTCTAATTTAGTTTTAAAAATCGGACCGGTCGTCGACCTGATAAGATCATTGAGTCACTAAGTCGTTGATTATACCATGAGTTATTAGTTGAATTGCATGACTAAATTGAATTAAACTAGATATCTCAAATGTATATGTCTCTATAAAAAAAAATGTATATTTGTATTAAACTGAGTTGGATGATATTAAACTTGATCATTGAACCTAAAAAAAATAAAAATAAAAACGCATAAAATCTACCAATTGTCAAGACTCATCAAAATTAACCGGTATATGTGCATTTCATACCTACACATATATTTAGAGAGAAACAACAATATTAAAAAATATGTATTTTAATTATAATATAATAAATTATAAGCATTAACAATATATTGTAATTTTTAAATAAGAGTAAAATTAACTTTTTTATATAAGAGTTGATTTAACGACTAGAATCATGTGAGTAATGACCTTGTGTTGAAACGTTTAAATATATTAGATAAAAAAGTAGAATTGATGCCAAAAAAGCATGTGGTGTGTTGGTTAACGTTTTTGTCTTGGCTCAGTTTCTAGTCTCGTGTCCAAGTCCCACTTTAACTACCACTGATCATCTTTGATCATCACTTTATCCACATTTAATCACGATTCTGACTGCCGTCACTTTGACTACCAATAACCACCACTCTACCATCGTTGATCAACACTTCATCCACCAAGTACCGTTCTTATAAAATTGGAGACCCGACTCTAAAAGTAAATATAGGCTCCTAGAAGAAAAAAAACACAAATGTTTTTAAAGAGGAAAAACATGTTCTAATTTATTTTTTGAGAGAATGATTATAATTTTTGTTGTTAGAACTTTTTTATTTCATATCATATGGGCTAAAAATTGCAAGAAGTGCCGTAAAAATTAAGAAGAAAAAAAGTAGTTATTTTGTGTTTATAAATAAGAACAAAAAATAATAATTATTGGAAAAAACCATTCCTCCTTGTAGTTGAACCCAGGATAATGGAACCAAAAATGCAGACAAATACCACTGGACCATCTGAATATAATTGAAATCATTACGTGTTACTTGTATGAAAATTGCTTTTCCCACTTCAAAGAAAGCTAAAACACACCAGTAATTTAAGTTTTTACCCCGGCGGCAATTTATTGCCGATGGAAAGGATCCGACGGCAGTTTGTTGCCGACGGTTCCCATCGGCAGTTAGTTGTCGTCGTCCCCATCCGCAGCTAACTGCCATTGCGATCTGTACATAACCAGAACAGTAAAACAGAACCTGCATCAGAAGCAGAAATTTTCCAACACTCAACTCTCTCAAATCTTCCAAAAATCTCAAAATTTTCAATCTCAAATCAACCAACACTCCAATAACAAGTAAGTTTCCATAATCAATTTCATTGTCATTTTATGCTTATATGTTACATTTATTATCTTAATTTAATTTTTTTTAGTTTTAAACTTTGTTTAATTTTTGATTTTTTTGGCAAGAAATGATAGATTGTTTACATGGAAATGACTTATGTTGCTTAAATGTTTAAATCTTTGCATGTTTATGTTGTAATTTTTAGTTTTATGGTTTATGTATAATTTGCACTGCAAGTGTTTGATGAAATGTTTGAACGAGTTTTTAATTGGATTGTTTTTAATTTCTTATGGTGTAGATCTGAAAAAATGACTCAAGTATACTTTCATGTATCCTTCAACGGTGGTAACCAACATTTTTTCAAGGTTCGCGACGATGTGACGTTAAAAGAATTGAAGGATTTACTTCATGAAATCAACCAACGAATCAACCACGGAGACACGAGGAGGGTGGAATACGTTTGGTATCACAGTCCATCGTTCGACTCAAACAGTAATTTGTCGTTCACTCGGTCGGAGTTAACGAACGACGACGACGTGAGGAGCATGTTCTCGATATTTGCTGAGCAGAACATGATCCCTCTCGAGATGGATGTTACGTTGCTGAGGTCGCCTGAAGATATTCTCAAGAGTTTGATTCGGCCGGATGAAGATGTTTTGGTAGTATTATTATATTGTGTCGTTGTTTTGTTGGATTTTTTTAATTCTTGAAAGTTTGCGGCAAATCTTGGCATTAAAGTGTCTTATACTTAGTGTAAATGTTTGCAAGTCTTTTTGGAAACTCAGAAGAATGAAGAGAACACAACATGTATTCTGCGGAATCAGCTATATAGGTTCTCACATCGAATTCCTTTGTATAGGATGAGTGTGACAAAAGGGAACACAGTTCTAAGATGTTGTTTTGTACTTGATCATGCTCCTCTGTCAATTGAAACTTTGTCAGTTGGCAGGGCAGTAGGATTAAGTTCAAAAGAATATATTGGAATACATTCCTTTTTGTCATGACTCATCTTATATTAGGGAATTCGATGTGAAAACATATATAGTTGATTTTGTAGAATACACGTGTTGTGTTCTCTTCATTCTTTTGAGTTTTCAAAAAGACTTGTAAATTTTTACACTAAGTATAAGACACAAGAGCATATATATGTTTTCCGCAAACTTTCAAAAATTAAATTTAAATCCAACATCATTGATGATGATACAACATATTTAGGGATAATGTAATGTAATGTAATGTAACGCTTATGTTGTGAATTTTTAGTTATGATTTAGTTCGGATCATGAATGAATTGTTGTTTCGAAGTAATCAAAATAAAGCTGAAATCATGTTAAAATTGTACCAAAAAAACTACGATAATGTGTCATAAATTTACAAAAAAAATCTAACAAATGTAAAAAAAAAATACTAACAAAAGTCCTAAAAAAAATGTCCTAATCCTGATCCTGGTTATCATGTTGCTGCTGCTGCCGCCTCCTCGACCTCCTGGACAGTATCGGTGTCATCATGTCCCTGATATGGCGCATCGCCTGATATAGCTGCTCATCGCCTCCTGACCTAAGTAGTCATTAGCCTGACTAGCAAGTCCACCAACCATGTCAATGGTATCAGGCGAGCCTCTCTCCTGGTGCCGTTGCTGATGGCGTGCAATGATCTGCTCCTCATTTGCTGGCCTCAGAGGAGATCCATCAATAGGTGGCAGAATCTTTGGGTGAGACACATGTTGTACCACCTCATGTATCCCTCCTCGTACTGCCATGACTGATCAACCTCCCTACCCCATGCAGCCTGAGGAATGATGTGCACACGGAAGTCTAGGAAAGCTGTTAGTTGTGGTAACAAAAGTAAGTATTTTTAAATTATCGTCTCCTCAGGGATTAGGTGCGCTACTTCGAACCGTTCAACAATCGGTATCGTTTTGAGTTAAGGGTTTCGTGACTTGGTTGCATAAAACTAATGGAATTTAAATCCGGAAATAAAACGAAAAGTAATAGGGAATAAAAGCGTTGAGATAGGAGTTCATCAATCTTGCATCGAATATAATCTATAAATCATGCATATGAATTTTAGCGTTTTAGCGAAAATATCACGTATCGCTCGACAACGTCATTGATTTCCCAAATGACATCGTGAGATCGATCGTATCGTTTAATCGACGATTTCCCAATCAATCAAATGATCCGAAAGCATTACGATCCGAAACTTTGTGCGATTATCAAAACCCAAATCCATTTCTCGATTTTCTTATTTTGATAGAAGATTATTCTAAACATAGATTCAAAAGTATTTGTCAATAGCAATTGAATCAAGCATGAGAATGATAATCAAGAATAACTTCAAAAACACATAACTTGCTAAAATCATATATTTACATAATCATGTATTACATCAAAGCTAGAAAGAATACCTCCAATCCCAACAAAGGGAAGTTAGTTGTTTATTTTCATGACAACTATACAAAAGAGTAGAGAAAAGATGAAGATCATAACCTAAGTCTTGATTTCCCAAAGCCTTTGGTTGATTCCACAATTCAATTACTTTTGCTCCTTGAAGATCATAGCTTCTAGCCCTATTTACTAAGTCCTAAACTACTACTAAAGCAGTCCTAAATATAGAGGTAAAAACTCTCAAAGATCTCTCCTTGATTGCTCAGAACAAATGAGCTAAAAAGCTTTTATATTTCTGAAATTTTGCACGCTCGCTACAAGCGATGAGCTGGTCGCTTGTAGCGACAAAGTTTTCTTGGCCAATGGGGAAGCTCCACGTCATCACAAAGCATTAAACCTGCCCTTGGTCGCTTGAAGCGACTGATCCATCGCTTGTAGCGATGAACTCTGAAATTTCCCTGCCTAAGCTCGCTTGTAGCGAGGCATCTGGAGCTTGTAGCGATGAAGTCCTGAAATTCCCTGCCTATCCTCGCTTGTAGCGATGGCTCTAACAAAACTTCATTTTCTTTGCTCAATTCAGGTCCAAGCATGAAATTCCTGCATAATTAAATGGGGTAAGACATAGGATGACAAATTTAGCATTTTAACCACAAATATGAGCTTATCCTAAGATAACTTGTAAAACAAGTAACATAAGTGCCTTAAAATATCTCAAAAGATAACTACTTTTAGGCACTTATCAAAAGCCTGTGCAACGGCCTGATAAGGGAGAGGAAGCACAGACGTCGGAGCTCGGGGGATGTCCTGCACGTACCCGTATTGCCTTTTAAACCGCTCAGGCAAGTGACGGTAGATGATGTCACGACCACACATGATCCAGCCTGAATACCAGCATATCTCCACAAACTCCTGGATCTCCCTATGATCCTCGTATGGCATCCAGGTAACATCATCCATCTCCAAACGATCCAGCGCCAGACGGTATGGCTTCGGATTCGCATGACCCCTGTGTGGAATCCATCTGGCCGCGCAAGGATAGTTTTGCTTGTATTCATCATTATGGTCATGTGGGTAGACTTCTGGAAAATGTGTCAAGAACCATCCCTGCACAAACCAAACACATTTGTAATTTATTAGCAAACATAGTAAATTAAAAGGCATAGTAAATTAAAAAATATAATAAATTATTAAAAGACATAGTAAATTAAAATTATTATCATCAAAAGTGTCGTGCTTCCCCCGATCCTCTTTCCTGCAAGCGAAGAGGCCTCGGATAGAGTGTGGTAAAGGTATGCCAATGTCATTCCTCCCCACGAGTAGTCCCTCATCCCAGCAAAGGTCTCCATCGTATGCAGGTATACCAGGTCGATGTGTTTGTTGCTCAAGTCACTGAACAACGTACATCCAAGCAGGTATTGGAGGAAACACCTCACACAGGCATCCCTACGCCTGGCTAGCTCCTGGAGCTGCTCCTGTGTTTCAGCAAGCGCTAATGTGGTGGCCACATTCAGGTGATCCTCATAAAGCTCCTTCAGCGCCTTATAGCTAATGTAGTCACCATACTCAGTCTTGCAGTTTTTCACTGCATACTCCTGGGTGATACCTAAGTTCCTCACCATCAATTCCACCCCATCAACCTGAGACACCTTCTTCCTATGGCTCAGCATCCTTCCTTCAACAGGAACATGCAGCAGACACGCCACATCATCTAAAGTGATGGTCATTTCCCCAGTAGGCATGTGAAAGCTGCTGGTCTTGGAATGCCATCTCTCGCTTAGCGCCTGAAGCAGAGCATGATTAACAGTAGAATACCCTGTGTACAACAAATCATGCAACCCATTCGCCCTTATAGGATCCAAAAACCATATTTGATTCGTATGTGGACGCCAAAGATCTGCCACCTTCGCCCCGTGATTTATGCATCTCATCCTACGGGTGTTGCAAATCTAAAATAATAAAAAAAAACCACATAAATCAAAAACAAACAAAAAAAAAGCATATACTTCATATATAAAAATTTACGCGCGAACGATAATTGAAGACAAAAAAATAATCAGACAACGGCATGTGTTCTTGTTATTTTTTTTAAACGTTATCATACAAAAAAAAAACATATACTTCATATATAAAAAATTACGCGCGAACAATAATCGAAGACAAAAAAATAATCAGACAACGGCATGTGTTCATGTCATTTTTTTAAACGTTATCATACAAAAAAAACATATACTTCATATATAAAAAAATATGCGCAAACAATAATCGAAGACAAAAAAAAAATCAGACAACAGCATGTGTTCATGTCATTTTTTTTAAACGTTATCATACAAAAAAAACATATACTTCATATATAAAAAATTACGCGCGAACAATAATCGAAGACAAAAAAATAATCAGACAACGGCATGTGTTCATATATAAAAGTTAAAAAAGAAAACTTACATTATTTGCATTATACCACAACGGTAATGCAACGTGTGAAGCGTATGATGACAACAATGAGTCATCATAAGGCCCTCCAGGAAATGGATCCACATCAGGTAACTCCTCGGGGGCTGTCAGCAGCCGCAATCTCATCCTCATCTAGCGCAGCCGCATCGTCGTCCCCACCCTCATCCGCAACATGCTGGACGTCATAGCCATCATCTGTGGCATCATGTAAATGCTCCTGATAATGCAGGTACTGTGTGGGGTCCTCCACCTGCGACTGTGTCGGCTGCTGAGAAGAACCACCCTCACCCGCAGAATGATCAAGCCTCCAACCTCTTCCCCTCTTAGGCACATGAGGGTTTGCAGTCTGCCTCTCCCTACGGTAGCTGCCGGTCATCGTCTGTCTACCAGCTCTCAATCTATCTGCATTCTGATCAGACATATCTACACAAAAACAAAACAACATTGTCATCAACATATGCATAATGTTGTTTAACAGAACAAAACAACATTGTCATCAATTATTTTGACAAAACAAAACAACTTTAAAATGGTGACATAAACACATAAACATAACCCTTAACTATTAATTAAACAAGAATAGTAGATAGATAAACCCTAATTCTTCTTAATCTAAAAATCCTCATCCAATGTAACACAATTTAACAACATAAACTAACTAAAAATCTAAACAATTCTCATTTAGGCATTTTATCAAACACTTTGAGTGCAAAGTATGTAACAACTCATCATTGTGTTAATTCAACTTCTGCACATTCACATTGCACTTAAACATAATCTAAATTACATTTACAACAACAACATTCATCTATAACATTATAAACTAACAAAAATTTCCATTTTTACATAAACCCTAACCACATAAATCTACCAAAATTAACAAAAATAAACATACACAAACTAACATTAACATTATAAATGATTAATACTACTTACTTGTGATTTTGTAGAGATGATTTGCTTGATTTTCGACAAAATGGAATTGGAGAGGACTTGAGGAAATTTGAAGAAATTGTAAGTTTCTGCTTCTGATGCAGGTTATGTTTTGATGTTCTGGTTATGTACAGATCGCATCGGCAGTTAGCTGCCGATGGAGACGGCGGCAATTAACTGCCGATGGTTCCCATCGGCAATTAGTTGCCGCCGGATCCTTCCCATCGGCAACAAACTGCCGCCGGGGTAAAAACGTAAATTACAGGTGTGTTTTAGATTTCTTTGAAGTGGGAAAAGCAATACTCTACTTGTATATATACATTTCTAAGATGCATTATATTTTTTAAAAAAAAAATATTTTGGGCCCCAAAATTTGGGAGGCTTAGCTCTGTAAAGCTGTTTGCACCCCCAAGGAACGACCCTGCATCCACCTTTAATCACCAACCCAAACACCATCGATTATCGCCCTAACCACCACTTCGACAACTAGAAATCATCATTTTGGTCATCATCAATCACCGCTACGACCACCACCAACAACCACTACGACCACCACCCGACCACTACTCCATCAACCTTCGATCACCAATCTGACAACCATCAATTATCACCATGACCACTAGCGGCCATAACTCCAACCATTGCCAATAACCACTCCATCCACCTTTAATCTCCAATATGACCACTACCAACCACTTCGACCACCGTCTTTCTCAGACTTTCCTTCATGGTTCTTCTTCTTCTTCTTTTTTTTTTTTGAAAAATTAAGACATGTATTAAATTAGGAATGAATAATATCATATACAAATTGGGTCCTTATTTCATAAGGGACCTCTTCAATCCATGCCCTATTTTTCTCTACTAAGGCCAAATGGGCACCCTTGTTTGTCTTGACATCCATAAATGATGTTTTTTGTGAACTTAGTCCTCATCAAGAGAACTTCATCCCTCAGAGCTTATATCAAAAGATTTAACAAAGAGGCCGTGGAAGTCAAATATGCGAACGAGAAATAAAGTCAACTATGTTAGTCTCTCTTCTAAAAAAAACTAGAAAGAATAATTGTTACAAATGAAAGATGAAACACTACGAAATTTAACTAAAATTGATCCTAATTCAGTTGTGTCATTAACGGATAAATGAAAGAATCGACAACAATTTTTGAATCTAGTGCAAAATTAACTTGATTGAAATCCAACTCTCATCCATTCCATGGTTGATTGAAAATCCAACAACTTGCAAATGTTAACATTTGTAATAGGTTGCAACCATAACATCTTTTCTCCCATGAACATCCCATACTCATCCCTTAAGTAAATGTTGATCCCAACTTCATTTTCTTGCTCAGAAAATGACGCGTCGATGTTGATTTTAAAAAAGGCTAAAATATGGTTTTGGTCCCTGCAAATATGCCCAATTTTGGTTTTCGTCCCTGGTAAATTTTTTTTTTGAAAAAGGTCCTTGCAAAATATTTTGTTTTTTAAAATAGTCCCTGGGTCCACCAAAGCGCTGAAGTGGCATGGTTTTGGTCCCTGCAAATATGCCCAGTTTTGGTTTTCGTCCCTGCAAATATGCCCAGTTTTGGTCCCTGCAAATATTACTAGGAACGAAAACCAAAACTGGGCATATTTGCAGAGACCAAAACCATGCCACTTCAGCGCTTTGGTTGGCCCAGGGACTATTTTAAAAAACAATATATTTTGCAAGGACCTTTTTAAAAAAAAAAATTTACCAGGGACGAAAACCAAAACTGGACATATTTGCAGGGACCAAAACCACATTTTAACCTTTAAAAAATAATAGTAATTCCTAATACTTTCCCTTAATTTCTCCCAAACTGTTGCATTTCCACTCCTCTATAAGCTCCAATAAGGTGTTGTAAATACACATTGCTCCTGCAGTGATAAAACTGTCAAATTGCTAAAACAATTATGGATTAAACTCGTTTCCCACACTTGGACAAATTGTATATCAGGGATAGGTGCAATCATATTATTCGATACTAATTTTCAATATCAGGGATTCGACTAAGTTTTTCTCAGGTGGTAGTCCGTAAACAACTTGATTATTTTGAATCGAATTTTACCATCGTGAGAAAATTAAAGTTTGAAACTTAATAAGCACGTATATAAATAAAACAATAGAAAATAATTTCCTGGCCATATGAAAAAAAATTCTTACACAAACAAAGTCGAAAAATTTAACAATACTTCTCAGGATGAGGTAGGAAGAGAACTACCAAAAACATGTTTTATACACGCAAAACAAATATAATTGACGTAACATAAATGGAAAGCTTGGAGAACGACTTTTCCTATAATTTAAAAAAACAATCAGTACGATCATTTCAAAAACAATCTCCATGAATGGCCAAGATACTTTAAGCTTGCTCCTATTTGATGTCCATAATAATAATGCATGAATAGCTCCAATTGCATGAACGCTTTTCCTCTTTTGAATGAATGTGTGGATGTTGGTTCCATTTGCATGTCACCAAAACTCGTTGAAATTCTGACCCCTTGACACGACAAAAATCAAATCAATTTTCATAAACTCAAACCTATGCTCTACGAATTTTTTTATTGAGCTTGTCTTGTGTCCGGTATTTGTCTCGTCTTTCTTCTCTCTGGCGCTTTTTCGACACCAGCTCCTCTTTTGCTCTCTCTGCTTCAAGTACTTTTCTCTTCTCCCCTTCCTTATGCTTCCGCTTTTTCATCTACAATCAGAGAAAACACATGAAATGTCACTCAAAGTCTTGCTTGTAGAAATGAGAAGCATCATATCAATGTCGCGTATTATGAATGTTACCGCAACAGAAATATACAGAAAAAAAAAAACTCAAGACTTCAGTTTAGATATCTTTCCTAAGAAATATCATTTTATTTCCAGAGGAATAATAATGGCAGGAAATTACTCGACTTGAATCATAAATTCATAATTCATATTCATTTCCATGACAAATTTTTCAACAAGCAGGTCTATAAAAAGGGTTAGTAACCAAAGACAATTCAACCACCAATACATGGAGGCAAGAGAAAAAAGAGAATTATTTTTCGTACCTTTTCAGTTTTCATTAACTGAAGGTGTTGAACAAGAGCGTGAATTTTACGCTCACGAGGTTCAACGACAACACCCCTTTGCCTTCTATCTTCAAATGACGGCCTTTTTCTCTTGGGCATATGCTTAGGTTTTGATTCAAAGGGAAGATTTGCCTGTAGTGACTTGGGAATCACCAATGGGTTGAACTTTCTAGGCTTCCTTTCAATTTTCTGCCAAAATAGAAAGAAAAAGGAAAGTATGATGGAGATTAGAGATGCATTTGTAAGAAAAGAGAAATGTCTTGAAACACGTCAGGAAGGGGAAAATGAACGGTATCAAACCAGAACATACCTTGTAAAGAGAATCTTTGTTTACAGGTATAGGAAGATTGTGTTCTCTTCTCAGTTCTGCAACAGTTCTCATTCCTTTCCAGGTCTGGTCCCTAGGCTGCAATGCCGTTGTCAATGGATTATAAAACTGAGGAACTTCGACTTGAGTCCATGCTCGCAGGAAAACAATGTCACTCATCAGAATTTTGTCTTCAAAAGTGCACCTAGCAATTCCTTCTTTGATTTGCCCACCCTTCCTTTTTGGCTGGTTACCTATCTCTTCTTTTGCAACCTGCAGATTAAAAGATAACTTAGCACAAAATAGAGAGCAAAATCATCAGTATACAATTTTCTGAATGATAAGTCACAAACCTTCTTGACTTGCCCCCTAATCCCACTAACTGTTCGAATAGCCGCACCTTCAAACCGAGCTACTTCGAGATCTGAAGTGAACATATCCTTGATAAGTGCTGTTTTCTTGAATATCTTGCACGGATAACCAACCAATTTGATTTTCTTCACTATCCTTGCAGCGTGATTAAACTCAACAACAACTGCAGTTGCGGTAATCCTAAAAGTTGCCTAAAATCATATATACAACCTTTTAGTCACTGGCAAAACTATAACAGGAAAACAAAACCATAGAAATAGAAAAATAGCATCCACATTGAGAGGATCTGTAAATAGGAGAAGCCATTTAACATGAGCAAAGGATGTGTTGGCAGACCTGATTGTTGGATAAAGTCTGAACAGCAACTATTCCAGTGTTGGGAGGTGCAAGAGGGCCCCAAAACATAGCAAGGCAATGCATGTGTTCTGGTGTGTATTTTAGCATACGATGCCTTCCATTGAGATCCTCAATTGCATAAACTGGTGTTGTCTGGTAACGCCTCCATCCAACAGAAACAATAATTGGGTCTCTAGTCTTCAGGACTTTCTTGTGCCACCTATGCCGCTTTAACCTGGCCTGAAAGAAAGAAAACAAAAAAAAGGTTCAAAAACAGGAAGAGCATAGAGGGGGAAAAACAGATGATATTAAAAGAACGGAAAAATTTAAAATAAAAAAAAAATCAACATAACAGTGACAGTGTAACACATTAAACAGAAAAATGCTAACAAGTCGTGACGTGTTTTTGAAGTCAATTTTTATCTACACTAAGAACAGCTCATTATGTTTCCATCCACCATTCATGTGTTACTTTTCCGACGGCTGTTTTAAACTTTCTGACTTTAACACTGGCACCCAATGCAATACATCAAGGACATATGATTGATCAAACAAAAGTTTTTTCGTGTCTGCAACAACGAAAGGAATTCCTAACAATACCATCAAGAAGTGCACTATTCCTAACATAATTACAGCACATGCTCATTTTTATCCTTTGCAAGTATCGTGGTATGTCCTTGAGAATATTGCATAAAATAACCTGGCCAATTAAAAATCCAGACCAGTTGATTAGAAATCAACACACAATTCCCTTATGATATTGCTCCTAATTATAGAAATATTTGGCATCCAGATGTTTCTAGACTGAGACAAGTTTTTAACGTCTATTTCAACTTGAACTTTATAAGTAGCTATGCTTTAAGAAGTTCCACTGACCTGCATGTATCCAACATTTTCCTCCCCTAAACCAACACCCCCAACCAATATTGGATGGTAGGGATCAAAGTGCTCAACCATTTCACAGGGAACATCATGAACCTCCAATCTTAGGTATGTCCCTGTTCGGAAGCCTTCTACCTCTAATCTGGTATCCTCATCAAGATCGTTCAGTTCAGCAATATTTATTTGTTTTCGTAGCTCAATCTCCTCCTTTAACTGGAAAATTACAAGAGTTAGTTGCTTAGTTAGCAGTCATTCCATAATTTGGAAATTGACATTTGGTGCATGGAACAGTATTACCTTGTCAATATAGTTACTTTCATTGGGTTGTTCACGATGGAACTTGGCTTCATTTTCATTGCCAGTATCTTCCTCTGGTGTCTCGGGGTCATCATCATATGTGGATTAAAATTAAGGTAACAAAACATAGAGCCATTTCAGTCCTAACAACTTGTTTAAAGTTTTTAATGTAACGAGTCAGTCGTAAAAAACAGTAGTTTCACATTCCAAATTTTATCAATATCAATTGCTGAGATATAAAAATCCCATAATACCCAAAAAATTAAGGGAAGGAGGGTTAATCAAGTTTTCTGCATAGTTCATCCACCGCTGAGTTAGTTAATGGCTTATGCACCAAGTAAATGTGGCTAAAACCTTTGAGCTTTGGCTGTGATGGATGTAGTAGAATAAGAAAGACATAATCTAAAGAAGTCCCGCCACTAGGACCTAGGTAATAGGTATAACACACAGCATCAGAAAACATCAAAGATCATCAACACAAATTGAAAATTTTCTGCTATAAACCATTTTCTTATCTTCTACCAAATATTCTTCTCATTTGTTCGAAGCAGGGGGACTCAATCTTTGGATGACAAAAGGTATTGCAATTAAAGTAATGATTCTACCATACTCGGAACCTTTAATCAATAGGCCAAAGAATGTGTTGTTCCCCCGTACTCTGAGAAATATTGTTTATTTTTTTGAAGGGGCGGGGCTATCAGTATCATAAAGTAAAAGGCAGTCATTCATGTTAGACAGGTATAAGGAGAGCTAAAAAAGGATATCTAGAAACAAATTTTGCATGAAGAGCAAGTTTCTTAAGCCTCCGCTCCTCAGCTTCTTTATCAACTCCCTTCTGTGTTGTTATCGCAAAAGCATCATCTGTCTTATAACTCTCATGGTTTTCTCCTGTTTCTAAATCTTCAAAGTCACCATAGACATCTTCGTCTTCCTCTTCCTCTTCAGTATTAGCTTTTTGCAGTGCATTTCTGCGTGCAGCTTTTGCCAAATTTCCGGACACAAAGCGGTTGCGAATCTCCCCGTGATCTTTCTCGTCCCATTTCTGGCTCATGAGTTTGGCACACTTGGAACAATCCTCGGCGTGGACCACTCTATCATCCAGTCCATCTCTTGTATATTGCTGTAGTTTAAAAAGGAACAAGCAGACACAGAGTTCCTTAATAATGAAGCAAACAAGCAGATATTCTGAAAGCCAGCAAATTTTAATAAGTGGCTTTTAGAATCTGTCAACAAGCGCATTTTAGATATTGCTATCTAATCGTCGCTAACAGGGGAAAGAAACGTTGAAAAAATTTAAGAGCAATTACATACAAGTGGTGCAAGTTAGTAAAGGACTAGTAATACCAACCTTTTTTACTTCTTCTTTAGGTATAAAAAAATCACCATTTTCTTCATCCTCGCTACTATCATTCTCTTCGTCCATAGAGGTCGAATTATTAGTAGATTCCCCATACACAAGTTGCATCAAACTAGGAGATTTCCGTGCGAGAATTCTTTCCGCCAACGACTCCTTCCACTTTGAAATATTTCCCATGTCATCTTCTGCAAGGAAAATAAAAAAAGGAAGAGTCATAGAGAGAAAAAATGCTCCAGTAATGAGTCGTGATCTTAGCAACTAAGATGGGAGAAACAAGTGAGAAAATAATATGTCAGGCACGCTCTCGCATCAATATTGACAGATCATTGATTAACAAGACCTGGTATTGAGAGTGTGACTACTACAAATTTGTACAGCCAGAAAATAACAGACAAAAAATAAACAAATCTTAATAATCAAAGGAGGAAAAACTGCACCATGTGTGTCATCTTCATCCTCTTCATCTTCATCCTCTTCATCTTCCTCTTCCTCTTCCTCTTCCTCTTCTGAATCCTATCAATGAAGTCAGTCTAGAAATTACGAGCATTTCAACCAAAGCATTCTCAATGCAAACTGACATACACATTTCACATGAAAGAAAAGTAACAATTATATTCCTCATGCAAAAAAAAAACAATTTTATTCACCGAGCAAGTGAATTCAATGTAAGTTTAAGCTTGGACTGCAATTAAATGCATTTTAACTTTGAAAACACAGACAAAAATTCCCTAAAGAATCGAAAGGCAATGGCCATAACAAAAACTAGTTTCATTCATGCATGTAAGACAATGACAAAGTTTCCATACAGGAAACACAACCTTAAGACTCACCATCTGATCACTTTGATCAATGACATTTCCAAAGATTGCCTTTCTCCTTTGTCTTCCATTGTGAAACTCGATCTGTTCTTTTAAGTGGTTTCCATCATCATTTGTAATGGCATCAGCTTCGTCCAGGTCAGATGATTCTGAAGCATCCGAATCGATTTCATTATTATCTTCACCAACCATACCAGCTACAGGCTGATATTTATCCAAAGTTTCTACTTCTCCATCCTCATTTGTACCTTGTGCATCACCTAGAGCTTCTGATGACACTTTCCCCTTTCGATCAAAAAGATTGATAAAGCTATTCTCTAGCTTTTCATTGATCGAGTATTTGGTATTCTGAAGTGATTTCACTAAATCCGCCCCTACATCCCTTTCCTTTCCTGTCAAACACAAAAGTACAAAATTTAATTAAAGAAAACAAAGGAATAGGGAAAAAAACAGGAATGCAAAACATATTTGCCAGTGGTGTGCATGATACAACATGCAAATGTAAATAGTAATAGACTGTAACAACGTAGGTAATAGATGAGTGAAAAAATTCCAGGACAGCGAAATACCCGAATTTATTTTATTAAATTATGAAAACTGCTATCATATGATCATAATATGATTTCAGTTTCACAAAGATAAAGTGGATGAAAGATAAACAAGTCTGCCACCGTATGATCATGATATGATTTAATTTCATGAACATAGATAAAATACATGAAGAGAAAATGCTTAGTAACCTTTGCTCGTCATGGCAGAGTTTTCATCATCAACTTTTGAAAATTGAACAAAGTGATCATTAATATTTATGTACACCGCATCTTTGTCGTACAAAAGATCCCCAACCCCAGACATGGGAGCATAAAATAACTTTTCTTTATCGCGCAGTCCCTTCTTTTTGGCAGCAGAAGGAAGAGGGCATGGATCGGGTAAACCAGTTACATGAGCTAAACCATAATCACCCACTCCAGCTATGTGCACCTGATTTCCATCCAAAATACAAATCAGACTATGAATATATTTTTGTGGAGGTGGGGTCAGAGCACTTTAAGCACCAGCTGATCACCATATCACTCAACAGATGGCAAAGTTAATTACGAAATTCTAACCAACATTGAGATAAAATAGTAAAAGTGTGAAACAGTAACATAACTGAATTCTTTTTATATAATCTACATCTCTGTTGTCAATAGCGGCCGCTGCCGGCGCTATCGCGGCGCGACCAAAAAAGCACTACCGCTACAGGACGCGACGGAGCGGTGCGGCTGGAGATAGCGCCCAAAGTGGGCGACTTTTCTGGAGCGGTGCGGGTCAAAGCGGACGCAAAGCGGGCGCTATCTGGGTTTTCTGCAAAATACTGAAATGCCCTTCACTTACTACCGTTTGGAGGGTTAATTTTGTAAATTTCCAAACCCTAACATCACTCTTCAGTCTTCTCCCATCAACACACGCAGCCGCAAACACTCTTCTCCCATCGTACAACAAGTTTTTTTTTTCCTACTCTGTTCTTCATTTCATCCATCGTACTACACTACAACTGCATCAACCTCTTCATCTCTGTTCTTTCTTCATCTCTGCAGCTGCAAAACTTAACAAGTTTGTTCTCTCTTCATCTCTGTTCTCTCTTAATCTCTTATTAATTCTCTCTGTTTTTCAATTCTCTCTTATTCTCCTCCATTTTTTTAATTCTCTGCATCCACCATAACTTCATCTTTTATTCTCCTCCATTTTTTTAATTCTCTCTTCATCTCTGCCTTTTTTTAATCCCTCCTCCATTTTTTTATTCTCTCTGTTTTGTGTTCATCTCCATTTTTTTATTCTCTCTGTTTTGTGTTCATCTCCATTTTGCGTTCATCTGTTCCCATTTTTTATTCTCTCTGTTTTGTGTTTTCCATTTCCCTCTCTGTTATTTTTTTTTTAATTCTACTTTCTACCTTGAATTTTATTAGTAATTCTTGCAAGTATGTTCTTATGTTTTGCTTAAGACTTGTTTAATTTCAAACTATGAATACATTATGAATTTTGAGTAATATTTAAGGTGTTTTAGTATTTCTTTTTTCAACATTATAGTATTTTAGTAATAAAATATTAGTGTCCGCGTCACCGGAATAGCGTCCGATGCGCGCCCGCATCCCGCGCCGCGTCAATTTTTGGGGTGGCCGCGCCGCGCCGCTTTTCCGCTTTGACAACAGAGATCTACATACTCTGAGGGTTCTTGGATATTTTCCCGAGGGGTTACTATCTACTAGAGTGCATACGTAAGAAAATTAAATTAAGGCATGAATTGACACTACATTTGTTATACTATTTCTCTCTATTTATGCAATTAAGTGACGGGTATACGATACAATAGAAGAAGAAAAATAAAGCATGGATTTGTTCGTGTTAAAGGAGGAAAACCAGTCTCCAACTTGTTGCTCAAATCGATCTCAAGTATCATTTGAGGGCACTATTGTTGCAATCACCTAAAGCTCTAGATTATAGTGAATCTTAATATCATCAGATAAACGCAACAACATAGTAGAACTGTTGAACACACCTTATTGCCTTTTTTCAAATTACAACCTCTGAGATAGCCATAAAGTGTGACTTTTCTGTCACATTTATTATTTGCATGCACTTGTTCAGGAGGAGTGATATCTTCAAAACGATCCACCAGAACATAAGGATGGGAAGTTCGCCAAGATAGAGGATGAAACTTCATGACTGATATGAATCGAGCAAGATTGTGAACTTCACGTTTGACATACCTGTTCAGTTAGGAAAGACAATATTACAAAGTAAAACTTGTACCATAGATTAGAAAACAAATATTAACCCGCATGTGTAAAAGAAGAAACAATATAATCAAAAAACAGAGTTCGAGTAACCACTTACTTTCCATGAATAAGGCCTGATAAGTAAAACAATTTAGCTCCATCATATATTTCGGTCCAAAACCGGTGTTTGAGTCGTTGTTTCGTTTTCCTCAACTTTTTAACATCCTTGAATTCATCAAGATGAGTAAGAACCCCCATGACCTTTGGGAACCCATGAACTTGCAAAATATTAAGAAATTCAAATGTTTCCTGCAAGCAAATCAAAATCCTTAAAAACAAAGAATCTGGTTTGTAAAATTAATTGGAAGCAAAGTAACGAGGTACTGTGAGTATAAACCATATTCACAAGCCTATAATTTTAATTAGAACCCACCATTTCAAAACCATAACTTCCATCTATAAGAAGAAGTGCTAGATCAGCATACTTAGCTGCATCTATCATGCCATTGATATCATTCGGGCATTCCACAAACTGCAGTCGCCTTTGCTTTCCTGAGACAAGTGATCAAACATTTCCTTATAATTCCAATCTGAGTACCCAACCATAAAAGAACGTGTACACGGAAATAACTTACTCCCTCCAGAATGAAATATACTCCCTCCGTCCCTTTTTATAGGAGTAGTTTACAAAAATCACGTGTATTAAGAAAAGTTGTTGGAGTAATAAAGTTGTCACAAATGTGTGTGACTATTACTATATTACCCTTAATTAAATATATATTTAATGTTAACTTTTCATATACCAAGACAAATTGGTAGTATTAATAAGGGGTATATTTGGAAAATGAGTAATCAATGCATCTATATGATCTTATATTTAGGGACAATTTTTTTTTGTAAACTACTCCTATAAAAAGGGACGGAGGGAGTAAGTAAAAAGGATAGCTGGAAATTTGAAGTATGTGGACTAAATTTTTAACCACATGCATTGACATTTCAGCTACCACTTTTGCTTACATTTCATTCCAGAAGGCAGTGGCAGAGCTCTTAAGGAGCCCAAGGGAGCAGTGGCTCCCCCCCCCACTAAAAAAAATAAAATAAATTTCATAGGAAGATACCAAAATACATCTCACATTTGGAGAAAATTATTAGACTCTCCCTCACTTGGCTCCCCCCAATTGTGTAAAATTGTATATGTATATAACTTTTATGTTAGTATTTTTCGCTCCCCCTAATATTTTAGGTAAGATCCGCCACTGCCGGAGGGAGTACAATATATCCATAAGCTGTTTTCAACTTATTTTCATAAGCTCTACTGGATAGTTTATGAAAACAACTTAAACTTTATTTTACCTTTTGTTATAGAAATAGCTTATGCATAAGCACTTTTATGGTAAGTGCTTATGATATAATTGCTTAATTAAATTGTTAATCCAAACAGGACCTAAATCTACTAGAGAAATAAACACACTTATCAACAAAATTTTACTTTATTTTACCTTATGTTATAGAAATAGCTTATGCATAAACATTGATATGATAAGTGCTTATGCTATAACAGCTTAAATAAGTTGTTTATCCAAAAAAGGACCCAAATTTAGTGCCTGTTTGGATTGGTTTGTTTGAGCTTAACAACTGGCATAAACACTTATGATTTAGAAAAAATTATAAAAACAATTTATGATCTGTTATTGAGTTGCTTTCAGCTTGTTTTCGTAATTACTCCAAAATAGCTTATGAAAACAGCTTATATCTTTCATGAACATAACTCAAGTTTATTTTATTGTTAGTTACGGAAATAGCTTAAGCTTATGCATACGCACTTATGTGGTAAGTGTTTCTGTTATAGGGCCCGTTTGGACTGGCTTATTTTTGAGCTTATACAAAACAGCTTACGCAAATAAATAAGTTTTTATATACTATTCATAAGCTTGTCAAGGTAGTTTATGAAAAAACAAATACAATTTTCGTTAGTGGGAACTTATGAATTAACATAAAAGCTTATTTATTTGCATATGCTATTTTTCATAAGCTCAAAAATAAGCCAATCCAAACGGACCCTATCACTTAATTAAATTGTTTATCCAAGCAGGATCCAAATCTACTAGAAAAAATAGCTTATGCTTAAGCGTATGTTGATGAGCATGTGATAACATTACAAACCTGATACAATCGTAATTGGACCACGAACTTCAGGCAAGTTATGCTTAGTGTAATGCTTAATCAAAGACTTAATCAAAAGCGATTTTCCAACCTGAAATCAATCAAACCCAATACAAAAATACAAACTTTAACATCAATTAACCAAAAAAAAATAACAAAATCAAAACTTAAAAAAAAAAAACACTATGACACAATCCACACCTGGGGAGGACCCTGTACGACGATAACGAACGGAGGCGGTTCACCATAACTACGATCAATGATGGGAAGATGAAGGCGGCGCTGTTCTTTCTCGACGGCACGTGATTGCAATTTCTTAACTTTTTTAGATGAAGAATAAGCATAAGCTTTAGGGTTTTGCATAATCTGACCATCATCGTCATCGGCATCGCCGTTTTGCTTCTTCTTGGATTTGGTTTTCTTCTTAGGACCAGCTTGACGGGTTCTGTGAGCTTTGTGAGATTGATCAGCATCGTTGACAGCCATGGAATGGAATTGAATTTGAAAATGTGTGTGAGTGTTGAGGTTTAGGGTTTATCGGGTTCTAGTTTCAGAGCTGCAATGGCGTTGGTATTTTGTATCATGTAAGTGTAAAAGGTTCAACCCGGAAATTTGTCCGTTTACCCGATATTTTTCTTTCCACTTGCATACTTTGGGCCTTGGATACAACTCCATACATAATCCATCGTCATGTTATAAAAACTTATATGAATATGATATTAAATATAGTGAAATTAATTAAAACGTCCTTGGATCAAATAATAAATATACCTTCAAAAATTTAAATATAGTCACAAGTTCAAAATTCATTATTCATGATATGTGATAGTGTCGAAAAGGTTACAACATAAATAATATTGTGTACTTTCCATCGGTGTAAAGGGAAATTAATTAGTGAGACATCTGATTATCGACGTATCTTAGAAAGCCACATATATTGAAATTTTCAAACTTAAATGTGATGATGCGACAAAATGGTTTTGCGGCTTGTAATGGTGTTTTGAGTGATCGCGATGGGATGGTTTTACATGTTGTTGCAACATGTCAGAGAAAGTGTGTTGTTATTTAGACAATGTTTTGGGGCATTTTGTTTAGTTCGAAATTAGCTTGAATCATAAATTATAAGAAAGTCTTTGTTGAATATGATTCTTGCACTTCTATCATCTCATCGAATGGTGGTCGCATATTTTGGATCATGCTCCCAATATTATTTTGAACTTTTTTGAAGATTACTCTTCCAATGTAGAAAACTAATGTCTATCGCTAGGGACGACAAATTTATCATATAACAAATAGACAATAAATATATGATTTACATTAAAAACAAGTTCAGAAATCATATTTCAAAAGCAACTTAAAACATGATACATATAATCTTAATCCAACGATTAGGGCTATAGTTACAAAAAAATTGGAGATTAAAAGTCGAAGAAAAATTTTAAGAACACTCTATGTCAACTTGATTTTTATTCATTTGTTAATTTTTCTATCTACAAATTTGTTGCTCACAACTCATTGTTGTGTGTGTTTTTTTACAGCAAAGTAGTAATGTCCATTATTTAAGAGACTCACCACACCAAAATTGGAATGAAGGTAGTCAATGGATTCTATATTATGTATCCTTTTCGTTAATCGTATTCTACTTTTTTTTTTGAAGAATTTAATCGTATTCTAACTCATAACTAATAAAATTAATCCCCTTAAATGCTAATTCTTGGAGCAGAAAGTATGAACAGGAACAAAAAACCATAAGTTCAACGAAGCAGCAATTTATGTTAATTCTTCTTTTCCAATTTTCTATTCTATTTTATTTTTGAACCATGTATTTGCTTTTTGTTTTGCTAATTTGTTCTTTGTTTTAATTAATTTTTCCTGCATTCTTTTTGTAGACTGTGCACTTTTGAAAGATGCTCACATTGGGTAACATCCATGACTAGGGAAATATGACGATAAACTTTATATTGGACTGCAAAGACATAATTTACTGATATAAGAGATACCATCAAAGACATAATATTTGTGTAGGGATGTTATGAGGGAGCCATTTTTACTTGGTGTTTTGAAGTTAAGGTGTAGTCTATGTTACATTTTTTAGATGTGCAGTGTGTTTTAATTATGACTTTCTAAAAGTCGAAGTCTAGTTTTGTTTAGTTCGAAATTAGCTTGAATCATAAATTATAAGAAAGTCTTTGTTGAATATGATTCTTGCACTTCTATCATCTCATCGAATGATGGTCGCATATTTTGGATCATGCTCCCAATATTATTTTGAACTTTTTTGAAGATTACTCTTCCACTGTAGAAAACCAATGTCTATCGCTAGGGACGACAAATTTATCATATAACAAATAGACAATAAATATATGATTTACATTAAAAACAGGTTCAGAAATCATATTTCAAACAATTTTAAATCCATGTAGACTAGAATCGATGTAGACTTTCAAACAATTTCCAAATAATTGTTATATGGATTCCTTTTAAAAAATAAATAAAGATAAAACTATTTCTGAATCAGATAAAATAAACAGTTTTAAATCCATATTTTTCTCAAAAGCATCAATTCAACCGATTATTAATGCAATATTTTACGAAATAAAATCAACTCTATTCATGCGTCATATTCAAGTTTATATACAACATAAGGAATGGGAAACATGAATTTTCAATATATACACACACGTGCAAATCAAAAACAACATATATGATTATCAAATCAAATTGATTCTCGGATCCATGATAGAAGAAAAGTACATGAATTCAGGATCGAGTAATTCCATTCCAAAAAATACAACAACCGTAATTGATATTTCAAAATTCATGAAAGTAGGGTTCATAAAATTGAAAAACAAAATAGAAAACTCAATTAATCCCAATAATCAAACATGAAGACCTGCTCTGATACCACTTGTTGGAAATTTAGGTCTTAATAAAACAAAATTCATAAAACATGTTCAATCATTATAAATCAAAAGCGGAAGCAATCAAAACATTGAACATGATTATGATCGAATCTACAACATGTTTGATTTATCAAGGATATCAATGATTAGGGTATTAGGAATACCTGAATGAAGCTTTCATGGCAGCCCTCTCATCAACAAGGATAACCAAAGAGAGGAGATGATCTGAAACAAACGATAGAGTTAGCGGCGGCTGATTTGGTTCTTCCTCAACCGGTACCTTTATGCCTCAAGTTCTCTTCAGATGGGGAGAAGAGAGTGTTTTGCCGTGTACGGTGTATTGGGGACCATAGCCTCTTTTATATTGGATGACCATTAGGGTTTCCCATTATTCCGTTAATGGGTCATCCGGACATCCACCCATATTGAGTCCATATCAATTAATTAATTAATTATCTAAATAGAAATTTAATTAGCCTTATTACTTAAATTGATCACTAATCAATTAAGGCTCTAAATTGATAAATAGCTAATATAATTATTATTACGATATTTGCCCACATAATGATATCAGAATATAATTAAATAATAAAATATTCCAACAATCTCCCAATTGGGCTACATATCTTAATAATTATACCATAATTCTTTAGGCGCGCGTCTGAATGCTATTTATCTTTAGATTTCAACTTTACAATCTGGTCCACCTCATACATTAATGATGGGACCACCGCGGCTGTCGTCACTGACGTATAATGTGACGGAACCCCGACGACCACCATATCAATGTACTTGATGACATAGATCGATATGGATGAGTGGCATGGAAAATTTCATGTGATGTGATCTCTAAATCATGTCTATTTCCAACTGGTCCAACTGAAAACTTTAGTGAGATCAAATTGAAGTTTGCAAATTCAATATTTGCACAAAATGATACAGAAATGGTTATAACAAAAATAACCTCATAAACTTTATTTCTGCAGAAAATCATAATATAAAGTCTGTATCGATACCAAAACTAAAGTATAAAACATAAAACAAAAGAGACTCCCACTAATCCAAGACATCCTTAATGACATCAATCATATGAAATACCTTATATGTCATGTCTTTGATTAGTGAGTCGGCTAGCATTAAAGTCCATCTTTATATGTTTTATTCAATTCAACAATAATCTATAAGGTAATGAACTCTATAAAATTTGTTGTTGAATAACTTTATGAGTGAATTATGTCACTATATATAACTTAAGTGGTCTCTCAATACCTTTAACAATATGCAACCAAGTGACATAAATACTTACAGTCATATTTCTTGAGTTAGAATGTGTATTATCTACTTACATCCAAAAGCCAGAGTCTGACACACTAATGATCTCCAAATTGTCAGATCCCTGATGTGAGCATAAACTCTCTTGTTCTCTTTAAAAATCCTTATGGTTGCATTTTCAACAATTCAAGCTTTGAATTGCTTAAATATCTGCCAAACAATCTTATTATATACGCTATTTCCAAATGCGTATAATAAAATCGTACATAAAAATCCTATAGGCAAAGTGTAGGAAAATACTTAAATTTCTGAATTCATAAATTTCCTAATGGGCAATATTTGAGACTGAAAAGTCTCTCTCGATGATTGAGGTCATCCAAAAATTTATTAACTTTAATGTCAATTTATTTTCAACTTTAATGATATAACTCTTTTGTGATATCCGAATAATACCTTGAGAAGAATCTCTAAGTATTGAAATGCCTAATACAAAAGAGGTGTCCCCATGATCTTTCATCACTAACTTTTGTTAGAGATTTCCTTGGTTTCACATTACTAACATATATCATAGTTGACTAAATAAAATAAAATTGACACATTAAAATAGGAATATAAATTTACTCCCACTGAGCTTATTAAATCCACAACTCTACTTAATATTATCTCAAAACCAAATGAGACAATTACTTTATGAGAATTTGTGGTAACACTAAAGAGACAAATTTCTTAACTTATAAGTGGATTTCACGACTTTGCAAACCATCTACTTTGTATCAATTGACACAAAAGTTTTATTCCGTTGCACCATATTATATCATTAATGTCACCATTAAGAAACACTATATTGAAATCCATCTTATGCAGCTCCAAAATTATAACAAGCAAACTAGTATCATGACTGTCTTAATAGAGTCTTTCAAATAAAATAAATAGAATTTCTCTTTTCGGTCAATTCTTTATGATACTAGAAGCCCTAGTTCTTGAGGGTTTTGAGTTTGATCTATATGAATTAATTTCATAACTTGATTGAGAGGAAGAACAATAATGTCCTTATGAGGTTCCAAATATACTATACTAATAGTAACAATATGAATTGGTTTAGAACCAATTCTTCCTCATTCAATTTTATTATATTTCCATATCTCTCCCCCAAACTCAATATCCTCAAGAAAACTTAACAATTTATGTCTCAAACATTTCCTTAAGTTGTGGGACGAAAAACTTATAGTTTTCAAACCCTTAAACAATTATAGAATGTCACAAGTCATAACTGAATTGACTCTAATAACTAAACTTAAAAGACACAATGAATCATCATTTGAAAATAAAACTCGAAATATCTTGATTTAGTCAAAGAGAAATTAAAACAAAAATTAATTCAAATAATGATTCACCAAATTGTCTTTTAAATACAAAAATAAGCTAGCAACGACAATCTAAAATTAGTATAAAATGAATAAACAATCTTTATCGACTTTGTCCATTCTAAATTGATATATCTTTCAACATCATTGGACATAAGTCAGTCAAGATTACCTTTCTTTATTTGCCCTTATCTTTTTGAGGTATTTTCTGAATGAACACTATTTTATTTTCTCTTGCTTCAGCTTTTCTTTATTTGCACATTTTATGAATTGATCCTTTAAAGGATCATTTCTAACTTTAAAAGTTATAAACTTAATTGTGCAAAGAGAATACTAAATGCTGAATTTTCGAACAAGTCATCTGATAGTCGAAATTACTGAATTTTCGAACGAGTCATCTGATAGTCGAAATTATAATGTCTCAGCAAGATTAAATATTTACATAATGTGCTCAATATTTTCTTTGCCTAATAATCTTAATGAAATATCACTCTCCAATGAGAGATTGCCTTTTTCTATATTGCTTTTAAAAGCACCTTAGTTTAAGCAAAGAAAATATGACAAAAATTGTCAACTTAAATAACACTGATAAGATTTCTGATCTTTTAACTTTATGATCACATAAGACCTATAAGATTTGGTGTATACTCACTTGTCAAACTTGATTCTCACATTAAATACTGGATTTGCAAGAGAATGCGAGTTTCACCACCCTTATATAAGGTCTAGATCCAAGAACAATGTTAGTATTATTCTTTAATTTCTAAAAAGTTAAAACTTTAAAGAGTTAAAAATTTAACTCAAATTAACAGATACATAAACTGTATTAGCTTAAAGAGAACAAGAGAAGCAAAAATGCTCACAAAAATACCTAGTGCACCATTAATATCAAGTCTTTAAACAATAATATCAATTGCTAGTGGTATTTTACGGCAATGATCAAACAATGACAATTTACTTTGACAAAGAATAAATTCTTATAATTGTCATATGTTTACCATTATATTTGTGTGGATGTAAACTATTAAATGTATAAATAAGTTTACACTCACACAACATTATCACTGTCAATAAAATATTATAGAAACGTGCATCTTTATTTGTAAATAAAAGACCTTAACAAGATATCAAGCGCACCATTAATTCCCAATCTTCGGATTGTAAAAATTAACTGCAAGCGATACTCTCAACGCAATGATCAAACATTGGTGATAAGTCCCGTCAAATAATAGTCACCTTCGGGCATCCTATTATCCACATGGAAAAATACTTTATAACCACCACATATTTATCACCACAGGTATGTAACTATCCGGCCAAGTTGTGCCTTCCTTGGGGCCGACGACAACTCGCATAAATAATTACACACTACATCTTTTGTAACTTCAGTTAAGTCGAATCTACGCAACAGAGGTTACTTGGGCAACATTATTGTTTCAACCGACTCAACCGCAATTACTAGATAATTTTAATATATATTAAATGGGGTGATAAGTCCTGTCAAATAATAGTCACCTTAGGGTATCCTATTATTTACATGGAAAATTACTTTATAATCACCACACATTTACTATCACATGCATGTAATTATCCGGCCAAGTTGTGCCTTCCTTGGGGCCGACGACAACTCGCATGAATAATTGCATACTACGTCTTTTGTAAGTTCAGTTGAATTAAATCTATGTAACAGAGGTTACTTTGGCAACATGTTGCTTCAACCAAAACAACTGCAATTACTAGACATTTCACAATAAATTAAATGTTTTTAAATGGGAATGATCTTTAATTTACAAGGCGCTACTAACATAATGTAGGCCGAATTAGTCCATTATGTCGCTAAGTAACCATAAGACCACTCAGCAACCCTTAAGTGTAAAGACAAGTTCACAAGAATTTGAAAGAAGATGCAAGTCAAAAATCACACCAATGTGTGTATGACAATACATTTACATGCATCGCATAAAAGCGAAAACATAAATAGCATGAAATATGTCAAAAATGCATGATTGGAGGAAAAGAAAAATGATGTTATTGTAGAAACTTAATAACAATAATCTCAAACATCACAATCATGCTATAAACCAAATATTCAATTTCAAATCAAATAAAAAAAATGAATTTTTATATGCCAAAAATATTCATGCCACAATTGATTCACATATAGTAATGATTCTTTAAATAAAATAATGAATAACTCTAAACTTAATTATTTCCTAAATAAGGAAACAAACTTTATATGTTTATAAATAAACAAACAAAACTAGAATCAATATTTTCCAAAATTTAAAGAATCAAAACTTTATTTTCTATACAAAATAAAAATTGTCCATAATATTTTGAGATTCATTATTAAAAGGCAACACATCTTCTACAAGTATATATAACAACCAAATATATATAACAACTTTATATTTGCCTTTTTCTCAAAAAAAAAACTTTATATACAAAATCTTTGTGAATCAAAATTAATTTCAAATAGAAAATCATCTCAACCAAAAAGATTTAATATAATATCAAATCACCAAAGTCAAAATAAAATGCAATATCAGGCTTTTATATCCAATGAATTATAAGGTGATGTTCTATAAAAGAGCCAAATCTGTTTCTCATAGAATCCAAATCTTTATTTATCAAATCCATATAGTGCACAAATACATATGTGTGCAACAAATTTGATCACGATCCAATAAATAAATAAACATGGTATCATTTCAATCCTACTAAAACAAACCAAAGTATGCTCAATATTCAACCATATTTGAAAGAAAAGATACATGCCTTATATCAATCATTAACTTTTCAACAATCGAATTCCAGTATTAAAATATAATCACAACTTTAAGTTGAAAAAGCAAAACAAGCCACACTACTAAGAGTGTATACATCGATATCTAAACTGTGATATGTTGTCAAAGAAACACGTTAACAAGTATTGCAAACTGGATCTAAAGTATACAAAATCCAAAGACTAGAATCGATGTAGACTTTCAAACAATTTCCAAATAATTGTTATATGGATTCCTTTTAAAAAATAAATAAAGATAAAACTATTTCTGAATCAGATAAAATAAACAGTTTTAAATCCATATTTTCTCAAAAGCATCAATTCAACCGATTATGAATGCAATATTTTACGAAATAAAATCAACTCTATTCATGCGTCATATTCAAGTTTATATACAACATAAGGAATGGGAAACATGAATTTTCAATATATACACACATGTGCAAATCAAAAACAACATATATGATTATCAAATCAAATTGATTCTCGGATCCATGATAGAAGAAAAGTACATGATTCCAAAAAATACAACAACCGTAATTGATATTTCAATATTCATGAAAGTAGGGTTCATAAAATTGAAAAACAAAATAGAGAACTCAATTAATCCCAATAATCAAACATGAAGACCTGCTCTGATACCACTTGTTGGAAATTTAGGTCTTAATAAAACAGAATTCATAAAACATGTTCAATCATTATAAATCAAAAGCGGAAGCAATCAAAACATTGAACATGATTATGATCGAATCTACAACATGTTTGATTTATCAAGGATATCAATGATTAGGGTATTAGGAATACCTGAATGAAGCTTTCATGGCAGCCCTCTCATCAACAAGGATAACCAAAGAGAGGAGATGATCTGAAACAAACGATAGAGTTAGCGGCGGCTGATTTGGTTCTTCCTCAACCGGTACCTTTATGCCTCAAGTTCTCTTCAGATGGGGAGAAGAGAGTGTTTTGCCGTGTACGGTGTATTGGGGACCATAGCCTCTTTTATATTGGATGACCATTAGGGTTTCCCATTATTCCGTTAATGGGTCATCCGGACATCCACCCATATTGAGTCCATATCAATTAATTAATTAATTATCTAAATAGAAATCTAATTAGCCTTATTACTTAAATTGATCACTAATCAATTAAGGCTCTAAATTGATAAATAGCTAATATAATTATTATTACGATATTTGCCCACATAATGATATCGGAATATAATTAAATAATAAAATATTCCAACACATGATACATATAATCTTAATCCAACGATTAGGGCCATAGTTACAAAAAAATTGGAGATTAAAAGTCGAAGAAAAATTTTAAGAAGATCAAAACAAAAATTTGGAATATTTACAATGAACAAAAATACATTTAAACAAAAAAAAAATGTTAAAAGCAGGAGTAGGCATGGAAATGGGGCGGGGTGGGGACGGGTTTTACCTTCCCTGTCCCCATACCCTAATCTCAAATACTTACCCATTACCCTACCCATACCCAACAGAGATGAGAGATCGAATCTCATCCTTGTCCCTGTCGGGTTCGTGTATCCTTTCCCCTTCCCCATCTCCGTAGTGGATAATTTTTTTTAATAAAAAAGGAAGTATTTTTTAGCCCCGGGCTCAATGTTGTAATGCATTATCCAGCAAAGAAATGATGGCGATCGATGGCTATGGTGGTGGAGAAGAAAGATACCGAGGGTGTGAGACGTGGAAAGAGAAGAGAGAGAACTCTGAGAAGTGATTGTTGTCTGAAATACTGAGACTTTGATTGTGTGAATGAAATGATCTAGGGTTTGAGTTTCTATTATATAAAAGGGATAATAAATTGATTTTTTACATTCGGGACGGGTTTGGGTATGAGTTCGGGGTGGGTACTTATATCCTCATTACTCGTCCCGTACCCGTATTTTGAAATCGCGAAAAACCCAAACCCATACTCAAACCCAGTCAAAGCGGGGAAAACCCATCAATTTAAGTTTGGTTCGGACGGGTACCCACGAGTATGGGTTTTGTTGCCATGTCTAAGCAAGAGTACTAAGGGTTAAAATAGGCCATACTGACTTACAGTAGACTACACCAAACCTACATCAAACTAGGCCATACCAAGCTTTTTTATTAAACAGGAAAGATTATGACTTTTTTAAAGACTATGACTTGAAGGATTGTTTAATAAAAGAGCAGTGCTATCTAGCACGACTCAATAACTGACGTCAACACACGACATTGAAACCAACAGATAACATATAATACATGGGGGTAGAGAGAATAAAAGCAATGCTGCACATTATTCAACCAAGGGTTATGTTGGTGCCGTGCGTTTTCGTGCCTGTATTGGTGTCATGCCAACAAGCAATTTCCAAAAAAGAATATTGTGAAAGAGAAAATTCATAAAATCCTTTAAAATCTATAAAATTATTTTAAATCTTATGATACAAACTAGTTAAAATTCAAATTGTAAATAATGATAATCTTTTAAAATCTTAAAAGTCATTAAAATCTTACAAATTGTTTTAAAGTTCACATACTTATATTTTTAAAAGAAATTGTATTTTAAAATCCTAATTCAATACACCCCATAATTGTTTTGAGAGACAAGACGATCATATCCCCACCTCAAGCAATGGAAGAACAAAAAAACTAGTGAACACCATAATAATGTGAAGTGAGAAAGTTGTTTTGGTGGTTATAGATGGAAAATCAGTTATCTATCTACGCGTTCTTAAGCAAATAAGTGAATTTTTGGTTGATTACTTATAAATTCATTTCGGTAGTCTTAATTTCATTAAAAGCGAGTGAAACACTAAATATGAGTATCTTTTATAATAGACTTTATCCAACCGTTTTTAGGAAATGTTAGACCCAATAATTGTGGTTAAAATTGAGATATTTAAATTATGTATAAATGAAGAATATAGGGTAATTAATAAGCATAAGATAAGATTAGTACTAACTAGTGAATAGTAATAATGGGATGAAAGAAAAAGGGAAATGAGAATGTTGTTGTTTTATTTTGGCGGTAATAGATTATTATGTCGTAAAGCAAAGCAAGTAGCTGTCTCTTGAATATTGAATTGATCTTCAGAAAGCATCGCATCACGATGAATAAGCCACCACGAGAAAATCATGAGCGTAACAACAACAACACTGTTACTACTCTTGATTCCAGATTCAGCCAGACCCTACGAAACGTTCAAGGGTAATCATTTCTCTTCTCATATTCACACACACAGATCTCGCCATTTCATCATTCTTATAATTCAATTCTTCATCCGCGTATTCAAATTGATTCGCATAATTAGGATATCATGTCTCCCTCTTTATTTTATTCATTCATTCATTTATTCAAATTATGTTACTTTTTTCTTTTATTAATATTAATTTTAGTTTCAACTACGACTTCAAAAAGTGATCCATTTTAGAATCCCAAAATTGAGGTTAATCTACCTACCTTCAAAAATGAGATTTTGTGCTCTTGAATCCAACACTATTTTTTAGCCTCAACTTATTGTTAAACTTCGTGAGTGTGTTTGGCTCTATGGCGGATAAAATTGTTTTGTAAAACTGATTCTAGTTGAAAATGATTAATGTTTGGATATTGAACTTAAAACTCATGTTTAGAGCCACAAACTACAAATCCTAACTTTAAGTTGGAATCAGTTATAAAGACAAAAAACTATTCTAATTGAGAACCGCAAACATACCAAAATTATTTTGAAGTCTTCAGAATCACTTTGAGGAACACATGCACTTATTTTTATATAAATTTATCAAAATACGAGACACTTTATAGTCTCTTTTTTGTCACCAGAGAACTAGACACACACACACACACTCAGTTTAGTTATTGATATGAATTTATGTTCTCTTTAAATCAAGGTTGCTCAAAGGTCGTAGCATGCCCGGTAAAGTATTGATGAGCAGAAGGTCAGAACCTTCTGATAACTTGAACTCAAAGGTATCCTCAACATTCTACAAAAGGAGTTTCTCACACAATGATGCTGGCACAAGTGATCAGATATCTGGTCCAGCAGAGGTGATCTTCGTATTCTTAATTATAACATTTCTTATATGTCTCTATAAGTTTGACGTGGATTGGTTCACCTAGTAGAGACTTCTATTCTTAATACAGGAGGAGGTTCAGAGTACAAGTAAATCTGTTAGTGCTGCTAATGTTAGTAAGTTAAAAATCTCAACCTCCCTTGGGGAAAACTTATCTGAAGACATCCGCAAGTATACCATGGGAGCTAGAGCTACGGATTCGGCAAGAGTTACAAAGTTCAATAAGGTGCTTTCTGGAACAGTGGTTATATTAGGTATTTTACTTTCATACTTCAATTTTCCTATGTATTGGACTGATCGTCTTTTCCTTGTTACTCCTTAATGACCATATCTGATTATTGCAGCTGTTAGACAATATGAATCATAATATCTTGATTTTATCTTAGAGTATCTCAAATTATTTCTAAGGATTATTTTTCAAATTTGTTTATATTTTATGATTTATTTCTTTATTTAATTTGGATTTGGAGTTAATATTATCTGAAATAGAGATCGAACCACAGTCTTCCATATCACTGGCCCATCATAACAATCACAATTTAACGTCTTTATTTCTTTCTCTTTCCTCTTTTATCAAACTTTTTAACTGTAATGCATGTAAAGATGTGTGCTCAGATTAACTGCCCGCATTATGGTTGCCTTAGCCTGTTGATATTTTTTAGCAGCAAGGTTCAAAATAATTTGCAACAGAAATCGAGCTTTGCTCACGATTTATGATATTGCTTAAATTTTATCCGTTTCGTATTACTAAGATGTTAAGCCTTATGGAAACCTATTTTTGCGTACCAGTGTAAAATATTTCATCCTTGACAGTTTGACATCCATATTGTAGACAAATTGCGTGAATTAGCTTGGAGTGGTGTTCCAGATTATATGCGCCCTAAAGTGTGGAGACTCCTCTTGGTAAGCTCTATGGACCTTCCTCTATTTTGCTCGCACTAGCTTATGCTCTGAGCACAGCCCTCAGTCATATGAAGCATGATAATAAGGAACTGTCGAGCTCATTTAAGTTGTTAAGAGAAGTAGATTCTTATTTTATTTATTGATGTCTTAACATAAAAGTTTTGTTCACTGAGGCTGAGCCATGGAATTATTCTCTCACAAGAGACCTTGATGCTGGCCACATAAATGTTTTGCAACAAGATTATGAGGGAGATTTTAGAAAAGAAGATAGTGTATTTGTTATATAGAAAGTCATTAAGGGGTCTAACTAATTGACCTCCCATCATACCTTCTTATAGACAACATTTTGTCTTCTTTGAAATTTAAAGATAAACTGACAACAGGGATATGAACCACCTAATTCAGATAGAAAGGAGGGAGTTCTGGGAAGGAAGCGCGGAGAGTATCTTGACTGTATTTCTCAGTATTATGATATTCCTGATTCAGAACGTTCAGACGATGAGGTCAACATGCTTCGCCAGGTATTCAGAGCTCCAATATATTCTTATCTTGATTGTTTGTGGAAACAGTATTATTCTTTTTAACAGCTGCCATTGTATGTTTGTTAGATTGCCGTTGATTGTCCAAGAACTGTACCTGACGTTACATTCTTCCAGCAACAGCAAGTTCAGAAATCATTGGAACGTATTCTTTATGCATGGTAAAATATTTTTTTACCCATTTCTTGGCCCCAATATTCTTAGTCTAGTGTTCTCTGTCATGGATAATTTTCTTAGATGACTCTTAGCTGCGTCGCTAAGAAAGTCATACAGCACAAACAACTTCACCAGTATTAGGGTATGTTAGCATGTACCATTGTGTACCCACTAGATACTGGTACTTGATATGTATCCATTACTGGTATGACAATAATTCAGGAGCGCTATGCATCATATGTTATACCGGTTTTCGAAGATGGGGCTTCTACTTGCTTTTTAAATACTGTACTTAATCTAGTACTGGTACAAAAAAGTTAGCAGACGGTGTTATTGCTTGTTATTAGAATTGTTTTATGCTATATTTCCTTTAAGTAAACTGGTACATATGAATTCAATTGTCAACTGTGTATGGTACCTTAATGATACTCTTGACGAATCTTAGAAGAGGCATAGTCACATATTCCTTTATAGAAACGGTTTGATTTTACTTATATAATTTTTCAATATTTTGTCAGGGCCATTCGACATCCTGCAAGTGGATATGTTCAAGGGATAAATGATCTCGTTACACCGTTTTTAGTAATTTTTATATCAGAACACTTAGAAGGAGGTGTAGATGATTGGTCGATGTCCGATTTATCTTCAGACAAAATCTCTAATGTAGAGGCTGACTGCTACTGGTGTTTGTCAAAGTTGCTTGACGGTATGCAAGACCATTACACATTTGCTCAACCTGGAATTCAGAGGCTTGTTTTTAAATTGAAGGAATTGGTCAGGAGGATAGATGGTACACTTTTTTCTCAGGACTTTTGTTTTCCTTCAAGCATTGCTATAATTTCATGAACTTAAATGCCTCACCACCTATTTATGGATTTCATACCATTTCTATTCTCAAGTTTTCATTTTTTATTTTCAAATAGTGTTCCTAATTCTAAATTCTAGTAATATTAATAATTACTTTAAGTTTTTAGAGTAAAAATACTCTCATATTAATAATTAGTTTAAGTTTTTAGAGTAAAAATACACTCAAATAGTGTCGAAAGTTGATCATCTTATTTATCCATTGGTTAAAGATACAGAATTCATTGATATGAATTAACAAACTTGATCATTATTTTTGTTGCCGTATTATTATTCATATATCTTAGAAATATAATCTGATCTGATGTCTCCTTTGAAACTTTTGAGCTGCGCCAGAGCCTGTTTCACAACATATAGAGGATCAGGGACTTGAATTTCTTCAATTTGCTTTCCGGTGGTTCAACTGTCTTTTGATCCGCGAGGTTTGCCCTGACAACTTTTTCCTTTATAAGTAGGTTAATTTGAGTCAGCTTGGATAAAGTTTCAAGAAGCACTTGTGGAAAATGAAATGTTATGAACATCCTATAATTACTAAGTTTTTTAAATAATAGTTTCTTGTATAATCGTATAAGTTGAAACTTGAAATTAGTTATGCAGCTCAATATTTTCAGATGATTTTCTTGAACTTGTCAATAAACATACACAAGATTAATTTTGGAGGTGAAGTACCATACAGCTATTTTAATTGAGAAGCTTTTGTTAAGTTAAGAACTAATTCAAACCATATCTTTCTCAAGAACAACTTCATATGTGTCAATGATAAAGTGTCTGAATGGTAGAATGGACTATGACAACATGGATTGATATATGCTTTTTCTAAGGCTGATATGTGATTTGATAACTAGATACCATTCGATCTCATCACACGCCTTTGGGACACATATCTTGCTGAAGGAGATGCCTTGCCAGACTTTCTTGTGTATATTTTTGCCAGTTTCCTTCTAACGGTGAGCTAGCTTACTTTGGCCTTTTACTAAAATAATACATTTGAATTAAATTTCATCTCCCTAGTCACGCTGATTAGGAATGGTACTTGTTGGTCTTGTTAATGTGTGGTTTTTACCTCTTCCGGTACATACCGGCTGATAATGCTGAGTCTAATTTCCAGTTTTGTTCGCTATAAGACAAACATGCGTTTGCTTTTGCACGACTTTTGCTATTTAATTAAATGCCTTTCGAAGATATGTCCTTTTGTATCAGGATGTTTTCAATGTGCGTTGAAGTTACCTAATAAAGAATGCAATTCTAGCATATACTGATGTACTTGTATTCCCTAAGACGTGCATGCACATACACTTGTTAAGAATTTCTTTTTTTCCTGCTGTATTTTCTATGTTTGCGTAGATTATTTACACACTCTTCTTACTCTATCAATGTTTAACACGTAGAAACTAGAAACTGAATGCATATATATTTTTCCTTTAGTGGTCAGACAAACTCCAGAGCTTGGAATTCCAGGAGTTGGTAATGTTCCTTCAACACCTTCCAACTCAGAACTGGACTCACGAGGACCTCGAGATGGTGCTTTCCCGGGCATTTATGTGGCACAGCATGTTCAACAACTCTCCAAGCCATTTCGCTAGCTGAGCTGGCAATCGTGGTTTTCTGAATTTAGTTCTCCTTCAAACTCTATCTCTGCTTTTCATCAATGTTGCTCTTGCTTAGTGTATGGTGTTTTTTTTGTCAATGCACGATTTTTTCAACCAATTGAGTATTTTGTAAATGATATACAAATAACAGATAGTCTCAATTTTGTTGCATTTATTATTTATATATTTTCCAGAACAGCATCGAATACCCAGTTTGTGACCACAAATGTGTTCTTTTCTAATGTATGCCAGTACAAATGTTACTTGTAGAGATATGCTAATATAGTGTTTGGTTGGAGAGAAATGAATGTGCTAACATAGACGAATCAAACACGATGATTTCTCACCCAAATGTGATGCATGCTCAACAAAACCGTTAATATGTACCCTGTTCTCCGGTTATTAATATGGCTGGAAGTTCCACCATTTGACCAAAAGCTCGGGTAGAATAAAGATATCATATTCCTCTTGGAGACCAGAGAATCCATGATATACTATCATGGCAGGTTTAATACTATTTAACGTATGAAAACTATACGCAATGAAGAGTCAACTTCAATATACTCGACATCATAAACTTCAAACAACATTACTCTACATAGCTATTAGTTGTAAGCTTATTCCTCAAAAGAATTAACAATTGTATAAGATAGTGATAGTGGTAAATTGAATTTGGGTTGACTGCGTACAGTCAAGATGGAATGGACAACCTAAGTTTATTCCTCATCCACGTCGAGTCCTGGTACATATTCCAAACTTACATCAAATATAACTGGACTGTTTGGAGCCACCCTTGGTCTTCCTGGTGCAGAATTAAGGCCTTTTGGGAATGCCAACTGCCAAATAAGAAAAACAAAAAGATATAGCCAACAATTAGAATTAACTATTTATCCAATCTGTAAATAAATTGTCAGCATTGTGCAATTGTTCTGTAACATGCATACACCTTTTCAATCAAAAGTCAACTAATTTTAAACACAAATATTATCCCCTTTTTAAGACTTCTATATAGCTCAGCAATCTAATTGCTTCATAAAATGATTAATCTGATCCACAGAGTGATTGAGAAACATACACTAGCTTTATGTTGGATAAAGACACAAATTTCAGTTTAATGTTTTGAATCTTGCTATGTTTGGAGATGTTACTGGCATACAGGTAAAAGTAGGGTGGAGGGAATCTACTGTTAAAAATGAAGAAAGAAGCTTACTGATCCAGGTATGTACAGCCGACGTTTCCCTCCTACTTTCATGCTCAACAGACCTTCATCAAGTCCTTTTATCACCTATTATCCCATCGCGTTGATAATCAGTTAGTCTTTGAAAGGACTATCAAACACCAAGGCCTCAAAATTACTGTACTTCAATCAACATTTAGTATGATTCTTGAGCTTAAAAGACACTCAAAACAACATTTAGGGTTTACCTGACCAGATCCAACGCGAAAAATGTACAGCTGGCCTTTCTCCAATGAACTGTAAAATTGAAAGGGGGGGAAAGAACAGCAGATAATGCACATCTGTCAGGCTCATACTCACAAGCTTCAAATTCATTCTTAGCAAAGTGCATACATATAAGTGAGCATTGTAATCGAGGGTTCAAAGAGGACAACATCAAAAACCAAAATCAGAAGGTGACTGAAAACTGAAAAAAAAAAAAGAAGGAACTATCAAGTTAAAACACCAGAGCTTTCCAACAGTACTCACTTTTTTCTAAATGTAGCCAACTGTAGAATACTTTTAATAGCACAATTCAACATCTTATTAGGAGAGAAGAAGTTAACGTCAGGTGAAATTTGCTTATATTTCACTCCGAAGGAAGTACAATTTAAACAATACTTATCATATATATACAACAGCAAACATCACTAGCTGGCATCTTGTAATTTAAGGACTAACGAAAGAGTGATAGGGTTTTGTAATTGGCGGATACCTATCAAATATTTGTCCAGATGGAACCATAGCAACATAATTAGCAGCCACCTATTAGACAGTCACATGAAAATGTAGTCAGTATTGCTTTTTTGAGAACAATATCAAATGCTGACAGAGGAATTCACTACAGACAAAAGTCATCTTTTAAGTTTATTCAAGGTTAAAAAGTGAATAATATATTAATCATTTGATAAGGTAACTTCAAACATTATCTAGTTTAGATTGAAAAGGAAGCAAAGATGGGCACATTGCATTTGCAGAGAGTCAGAGACATTTGCTATCGTGAAGAACTTAGTTGATCGCAATCCCATATCATTATCAGGCACTGAAATCATCAATATTTGTTCAGTATTTCCTACCTAGAAGGTGAAACTAAATATGATATTTAGAGTATCATGCCATTTCCTAGGGGAAAAAAGATTCAGTTGCTTCCATTCCTAAGATACAAATTAAGTCTTTAGGCATCAATCTCGTTCGAAATTGGCATTGACTGCGTTTTTGAAATGGTGGAGACGAGCATACAAGGGAAACTGAACAGGTCAGAAGAATTTACATACCTGATATCCAACTGGTGGACTAGGGCCTTGCCCAACTTTAATATCCTTGTATTGCAAACCTGATTCAGTAGTTACCATAGGTACCTTCATGCATAAAATACTCAGTGTAAGTCATTATCATTAACTATCGATATTAATGGTTATCTTGAATTTCATGCACTGTTATCTTGACAGAATTAGACACTGCACAAGTATATTAGTTCTTAAATTTCATGCAACTGAACAGAGCTTCTGTCAGGGGATTTTTGGTTACAACAAAACTTTTTTTGAAAAGGTGGCTACAACAAAACTTGAACCAAAATGACAGCATAGAACGAGTCTTGTGATGATCTCTATTGCACTAGAAACGGTTTGTGAAGAACCTTATAATGGAAGTCCTTTCGTCAAACGTTTAAGACTAGAAACTTCAATGACATTACAATGACATCTAATGAAAATTACATTGAAGTTTCAAGTTCCTAATAACTGTTTCAACTGGAAAACATTTTAGTCATATAGTCAACTTTTCAAATTTTGCTGCCTAATTTTAGTAGTAAATATTAAAGGTGATGCAACTGCATAAAATGTGAATGCATTCTGAGCAACATAGAGACATTAATCACAGGTAAGGCATAGAAAGGGAACTATGTAATCTCACCATACATTTTCAAGCTCTTTCTCACAAGTTTCATCACATAATTTTGGCTTTTCTTCGGGTGGCAAACCAGCTCCATTGGCAGCATCAAATGAATGGATGAAGAGTGTAGAGACTCCTAATGCTAATCCAAGAAAGTCTCTACGTGAATTGGTATTAAACATATCATTAGCAGTGCATTCTCTTATTTCTGTGGACTTTACTTTAAGAGCAAATCTTCTAAGTTTCTCAACAGAAATGCTTTGAGGAGCAGTAAGAGAAGGAGTTTTACCACAAATAGAATCTATAAAAAAAAAAGGAACAAATCAAATATAAATTAACAGTGAAATTGAAGAATGGAATGGAAATATAGAACTTGATTACAGCAATCACACAGTATTATGCATTGTTGGATAGTGAGGAAAACAGAAAGTGAAAGGAATTACAGAGTGGAAGCAGCAGAGGGGAAGCCATGCTAGGCATATCCAAGGATGTAATATTGTGTCATGTGGTGATGATGTTATTGTTTGCAAATGGATAAACCAAATCTAGTTTGTCTAGTTTGAACAATAAACATGGAACATTGGATTGTGGTACGTGTTTTTTCAGAGCCAGAGACACTCTTCCACGTGGCAGATAGATAAATCATTCAAAGAGTCAGAGTTAGAGCTTGGAGAGTTGCTATCCGCACATCCATTTATTTAATACATCTCCTAGTAAAAAATTAATTTTTCCAAAAAAAAATACACCTAGTAAAAAACTTTTGACTAAATTCATATTTCTTTTTAAAAAGTAAGCTTGGTTTGACTAAAACCTTATGTAGATTAAGTTACAAGTCTTTAAAGGACTACTTCATGGCTCGTAAATTCATATTTATTTTTAAAAAGTAAGTTTGGTTTGACTAAAATTAATCGGGTTATGTTTCGAAAAAATAATAAATGTATGTAGTAGTTTGAAAAAAGACTTATATTTGAAGACAAATTTTTTCTCAATGATATTTATAACTAAGGACGGAGGGAATAATATTAAATTCATAGTAACAAACTCATTAATATTTTGTTAATTCAGTGGCAATTTTAAAGTATATTGATAATATGAATAATTATGTTGATAAACATTTACTAGTATAATTTAATGACCAAATGGTTATTTTCTCAATTATTGTTGTCGTTTGATCCTACCAATGGCTTTTTTGCTGCAACTTCATTGACTTATTTTGATAAAGACAACCATTGACTTTGTGTTAACAATTTTGAATTGAAATGTGTCAGATTTAAGTATGGAATGTTTTAAATTAATGTTCTAAACAGTTGACGCTCAATCATATTTCATTTTAAATTTCAGGCTTGTTGCCTTCTTCCTTAAGGCATTACATTGACAACATTGCTTGCCACCTTTTCTGTTTAGTTTGCAGATCATTGTTTTATTCTTCTTGTTTCTTTCTTTCTTCTACCACCTTCACTTTTCTGTTTCAACAATTAGTTAATCAATTCCCTCTCATCCATCCATGTCTTCCTTCTATAACGAAGACTCATTTCCACTTATCGCAGATCAAGGAAGAGTCCGTTGAAAGTATTTAGGAGCTATGAAGTGTTCTTAAGTTTTAGAGGGGAGGACACTCGTGCTTCTTTCACCGCACATCTCAATGCTTCTCTTCGAAATGCTGGAATCAACGTTTTTAAGGACGATGAGTCGATTTACAAGGGTGATCTCATTTCAAAATCGCTGCCTGAAGCAATCGAACAATCTCGAATTTCTGTGGTTGTTTTTTCAAAACATTATGCAGATTCAAAATGGTGTTTGAATGAGTTGGTGAAGATAGTGAAGTGTCATAGAACCATAGGGCAGATTGTTTGGCCAGTGTTCTATGATGTAGATCCATCGGAAGTTCGCCACCAAAAAGGAAAGTTTGGTAAAGCATTCCAAAGTCTTTTGACTATACTCTCAAATCAGACGCAAGGACATAATAAAGAAGAGTCGCCACTTCGGATGCTGAGAAGGAATTGGACAGCCGCACTTCGTGAGGCAGCAGGTCTTGCAGGGTTTGTGGTCCTCCATTTCATGTAATTCAACAAGCATTCTTTCTAGCTAACGATTTTGAAAGAAAAAAAAAGTCATCTATTGGATTATATATATTTTATTTATTAACAATGTTTTTTTTGTTTTTTGTTTTTATCAAATTTCCACATACCTTTGAAAAAATGTTATTTTGATATGGACACCGTGTGCACTTTTCATCAGTTATTACATCGTTAATGTAGTTCAAATACAATGTTAATTACTTTTAATAGATGATCCTATATTTGGGTTTTTAACTGGAATGAAAGTGAGGCTATCAAGGATATTGTTGAAAAAATTGTGCGTTTGCTAGACAAGACACACTTGTTTGTTGCTAGTAATCCAGTGGGAGTTGAACCTCGAGTGGAGAATATGATTCAACTGCTAGACAAAAAAATACCGCACCATACGAGTGAGCTGCTACCCTTCCAACAATGGCAAGATCAATTTCAACTGATAGACTGACAGCAATCAAAAGATGTTCTACTTCTAGGGATGTGGGGTATGGGAAAGATTGGCAAAACCACCATTGCAAAATCCATTTACAATAAAATTGGTCGCAATTATGAAGGTAGGAGCTTCTTGGCAAATATTAGAGAAGTTTGGGAACAAAATGTTGGTCAAGTGTCTTTACAGGAACAAATTCTCTTTGATGTTTGCAAAGAAACGACGACCAAGATTCAAAATATTGAGGAAGGAAAAAATAAATTAAAGGATAGACTCTGCCAAAAAAAGTAATTATTGTACTTGACGATGTGAATATATTGGATCAATTGAATGCTTTGTGTGGAAGTAGTCAATGGTATGGTTCAGGTAGTAGAATAATTATCACCACTAGAGATATGAACATACTTAGAGGATATAGAGTTGATCAAATATACACAATGACAGAAATGTGTGAAAGTGAATCAATTGAGCTTTTTAGCTGGCATGCATTCAAGCAAGCAAGCCCTAAAAAAGATTTTGCTGAAATTTCCAGAAATGTAGTTGAGTATTCTGGAGGACTGCCGCTAGCTCTTGAAGTCCTTGGGTCATATTTGTTTGATAGGGGGGTAACAGAATGGGAGAATGTATTGGACAAACTCAAGAATTCCTAACGATCAAGTACAAAAGAAGTTGAAAATAAGCTATGATGCATTAAACTGATGATACTCAGAAAGATATATTCCTAGACATAGCTTGTTTCTTTATTGGGATGGTCCGAAATGATGTAATACATATATTGAATGGTTGTGAACTTTATGCAGAAATTGGAATAAATGTCCTTGTGGAGCGAAGCCTTGTGACTATTGATGATAGGAACATGCTTGGAATGCATGATTTGTTGCGAGATATGGGAAGAGAAATCATTCGTGAGAAATCACCGAAAGATCCTGAGAAGCGTAGCAGGTTGTGGTCTAGTAAGGATGTGCTTGATGTATTATCAGAACAAGTTGTAAGCACTTCATATACATTTTTGTCTATTTTGGCCTCAAAATATCTAAAAGCTTAAGGAAGTGAAACATACATTTGTATTTTGGTGATTATCACTAGAACATAAAAATTTTGTTTAGTTATGATTTGAAAATTAGTATGATTGTGAATCATGTCTCGCAGGGAACAAAAGCTGTTGCAGGACTGACTTTGAAGTTGCCAAGACCTAATGCCATAAAGTGCGAAAAGTTTTAGTACTGAAGCATTTAAGAAGATGACAAGACTCAGATTGCTTCAACTTGCAAATGTACTACTTGATGGAAATTTTGAATACCTTTCAAAAAATCTGAGATGGCTTTCTTGGAATGGATTTCCTTTAACATGCATATCTACAAGCTTTTATCATGAAAATTTAGTTTCCCTTGAGTTAAAAAACAGCAAAGTCAAACTGCTATGGAAAGAGACTGAGGTATTATTTAGACATAGTTTTTCATCTTTGTTTTTGTTAGTCTCAGAATATTCAAATTGTGAAGCATATTATCCCTTACAAGCATTAGATCTTCTAAGTTTCAAAATTAAAATTACAATTTTTTTCTATACACTCAAAGGAATTACAAGACATATTTAAATTTGATTTAGTGCTAAGTGCAATATTTTACATTGTCACCCGTTGATGTGTTAGCATATCAATGACACGACAATGATGTAAATATTTTACTTTCCATTTACTTCTATTTATTTGTATGCTACTTGCAGAGGCTGGAGAAGCTGAAAATTCTAAAGCTTAGTCATTCTCATTCTCTGACAAAAACTCCAGACTTTTCAAACATGCCTAATCTTGAAAAGTTAATACTCAAAGATTGTCCAGTGTTGTCTGAGGTTTCTCCTAGCATTGGACATTTCAATAAAATTCTTCTGATAAATTTGGAAGACTGCATTAACCGTCGGAAACTCCCAAGAAGCATCTATAAGTTGAAATCTCTGAAAACTCTCATTCTTTCTGGCTGTTTAAAGATTGACAAGTTGGAAGAGGACTTGGAACAAATGAAATCTTTAACCACTCTCCTTGCAAATAACACTGCAATAACAAAAGTGCCCTTTACAGTAGTGAGGTCAAAAAGCATTGGATATATCTCTTTGTGCGGCTACGAAGAATTTCCACGCGATGTATTTCCATCTATCATTTGGGTTTGGATGTCACCAACAAATAATCTCTCATCCCCATTTCATACATCTTCTGCCATGTCATCTCTTGTTTCTCTAGATGTGCCAAATAGTAGTTACGAAAAACTATCATCTATGTCCAAGTACCTTCCATGGCTTCGAAGTCTTTCAGTGGAGTGTGGCTCAGAACTTCGATTTTCTCACGATGCAAAAAGAATTTTAGTTTCCTTAGAACACAGTCATTTCAAAGAAGTGGAATCAGCCGCTACATCACAAGCATCAAACGTGAAAACTCATGCATTACTTCAATGCTGCAGACAAGGGCTCAATTCTTATGGATCTGAAACTTACTTGAGATCTCTTTTTTATTCAAATGGGATTGAATTGCCAAGTCACCAACATGTTGAAAGAGCACATTTTACAGGTTTCACATAGAACTCTCTCCCTTACATGTATCGAATAAACTCAATGTCATATTTTTACAGCACATCTTTTTTGTCATTCCTAATAATTCCATTTGTTTTTCTAAATTAACAACCTTTAACTCGTAAGAACGTAACGGATTCATATTGTCTGCTAGTTATTATTAGGAATATAAATCACCAATATTTTGAAAAAGAACATTGTGCATTGTTAAATATGATTAGTTATCTTATGAGGAAATAGAAAACTAATTCCTCAATTGATGAAAAAATGACATCAGTATATTGTTTAATAAAATTTGAGTTTGTTTTCACTTTTACAGATTATGAATAACAAAGGGCATTATGGTGGTTTCCTCCGCCGTGATAATTATCCAAATTGGTTCACCTTCTACTGTGAAGGCTCTTCAGTAATTTTTGAAGTACCTCGAGTGGAAGGTCGTGTCTTGAAAACAATGATTTGCATTGTTGATTCTTGGACCTCTGCTAGCATAGCATCAGATTCAGATAGCCTTAAAAATGTCATGGTGAAAAATTACACCAAGTCCACCATTCAGGTCTACAAGAGAGAGGCATTAGTTTCCTCTGAAAATGAGGAGGGGCATATAGTAGTATCAAGTATAGAACCTGGAAACAAAGTGGAGGTTGTTTTTGTTTTTGAGCAGTACAGTTTCAATGTGGAGAATACAACAGTTTATCTCGTATATGATGAACCAATTGGCGAAATAATGGAGCAAAGTCAAACATCAGAAGAAAATGCTATTGTTTTTATTGGTGATGAAAATGAATCCAACTCTTCGGAAGTGGAACACATGGACGAAAATATTGGCGCTGCTAGGCATTGTGGATTGATCAAATATAGTTTCAGACAGTGGATTGCAAATTTCTTGTGTAGATTAGTGGAGTGTTGGGGATAGTCAAATTGTTGGACTTGAGCTTGATTCTAAAGCTGTGATTTTAGTGCTTCTATGTTGCTATTGAATCTGTTGGTATTTATGAGTCATGTTATCACACAAAAGATGTATATATTTATTGATTACATCAATTGTAAAAAAAATTAGCGCAAAAGGGTGAACTTATTTTGAAGGATACCAACTATTTGACTGCTAGTTCATTTTTGTGCTATTTAGTTTAGTTTTTTGTTTTATTATGTCAATTGAATGCAAAGAGTTTGATGGATGCTCTTTGAAGTACATATACAAAATGACAAAGGTGAGAGTGTATTTGCTTTGGATTACCAGGACAAAAGTAAAATAAAATCAAGGAGTCAGCTTATGATCATAAGAAAAGCCTTTCAATATGATGCAAATTTGGCTTCCTTAGTCTCAATGTTTTCATTTCCGGTTTATATTGCTCAATTTGGGATTGTTTGTTCTTTTTTAGAGTATCAAAATTGTCGTATGTCAGACCTAACTCAATTGCCAATGCCAATATTGTTAGGTGGAACACCTCCATCGATGTTCGAACACGGGAACTCACAATGGTGCGTATGAGTTTAAGGTGATACTTGCCACTTTATCTACAAACTAAAAAAGAATATCAAAACTTTTGTGTGTAAAAAAAGTCTCGTTTCTAGATTCCACTAAGTTGTTTGTGATTTCAAGGAAAATATGATTATGAAAACTAATTTATGAATTTCGGTTGAGGGATAATAATTTTTATTTTTTTTAATGAAATATGAACATTAGCAATTTGTCAACCATGCATGAAAACATAACAACACAGTCAACCCTAGGATTTGTTCTCTGCCAGTATACCGGCTTCAGACTTCCGGTAACCATAAAATTGGCAGGTACATGAATGTCTATGATTGAACTCTGAGTTTACTCTGTAGCACATGCTTAGTGTGTGTGGCTGATGATTGCCAAATACAACTACTATAACATTAACATATGTGGTCTGTGTGGTAAACCAAAAAAAGCTAGCTTATAGATGAACTCGTATGTCTAAAAAAGTCTTGTTTGGTAAACGTCGTCTTGACACGAGTTTATAGCTTATTTTCTAGACGTTATTTCAAGTAGCGTTTGAGTTTATAGCTTATCATCTTTTCTTCCATTTTTACCCTTACTATTTTATTTAAAATCCATTTTTACCCATTATAATTTAATATAACACATATAATTTAATAAAAAAAATACTTGATAACTTAGTGCCTCGGTATTTATCTATTGCCTTCCACTTTTTTTAATATAATAGAATATATACCTTTATTGTTGACAAAAAATAAAAATAAAAAATACTTCCGTCGTGTGTTTTTTTTAACAATAATATACCTCACTTGTTTTTTTTTCTTTCTAACGAACCTACCTTGACATAAGCAATATTTAAATAACACATTACGAAAACTTTGCGTGACATTACTGTAATAAATCTCCCTTCCACTTTTTTTATTTATATATATAACCTTCATATGTGTTTTTTATTTAATGACAAAATACCTTCTTGGTTTTGAACTAAATATACCTATCAAATATATATTTTTTACTTCTATTTAGCCTTCCTTGGTTAATAATGCATATCATATTCAATAAAAATTTGTTTAAAAAGACATTGTAATCGTCAAATGTTATGCTTAATTGTTTTATAAAGTGTAAACACTTAAAATGAAAATAAATATAAAATAAAATAAAATTTATAACATAAAATATATATTAGATTAATAAATTAAATTACTTTTTTAAAAAATATTACAAAATTCTAAATTAATTAAATATCAATTGACATATTTTTTTAAGAAGCTAAATTAGTACTGAGAGAATCGAACTTGAGACCTTGAGGAGGAGCATACTCTCAGGTCCAAAGCCAATACCACCGGGCAATCCAAGTGGCTTGTTTGACATAAATTTTATTAGGCTTAAATGCACTTTTGACCCCCTATGTTTGAAAAAGTTGCGATTTTGGCCCCTTTTTAAAAAAATGGATTATTAGACCCCTAACTTTTGCCCCTTCTGCGAAATGCTCATTTTGACCAAGTCAACGCATACATGGCAGACACTTGTGTAATTATGAATTAAAAAATAAACAAAAAAACCACGCGTGTAATTATGAATCAAAACAAAAAACAAAAAAACCCATCTTCTTCTCTTCCTTCCTCCACCATTCATCATCTTCCTAAATTCAAACCCACCATTCATCATCTTCCTAAATTCAAACCCATTTTTTTTAAAAGGTGGCCATTTTGTTATGGTTTGTGTTATCTCAATCTATATCAATTAAAAGCCCCCTGTCTGTTCAACTCTAGATCTGGTAAAGAAAACTCAGGAACTAGAACTAGAAAGCCAGAGATCTTTCTAATCGAGTGGAAACAATCACCGGATCAAATAACAAGTTTTTCTTCTTTTTGGTGTTTCGTCCCTTTCAAATTTAACTTCTCCATTATTCTGTGCAAGGCTATTTTGCTACATCAGCTCCATTCCAAAAAAAAAAATTGAATTAATTTATGAAAGAGAATTTTGCTTATCTTTTAACTATGAAACTCAGCAAGCTTTTGATTCTCGCCATAATTCCTTTAATGATGAGGGATGAAATTTCAAAGAATTGGACGAAGCAGAAAGATGGAAGCACCATGGGTTAATTCGTTCAAATTAACCCATAAATTAATAAGAATAAAAACCCAGAATATTTGATTTGTGTTGCTGGAGATAGTGATGCTTCGTTCTTGCGTTTGAGTGTGCGAGCTGGTTCTTCGCCGGCAGTGCCGGAGGTGAGTTCGGTTGAATCGGCGAAATCGGTGGAGGAAGGAAGAGAAGAAGGTGGGTTTTTGTTTTTTTTTTTAATTCATAATTACACGCGTGACTTTTTTGTTTATTTTTTAATTCATAATTACACAAGTGTCTGCCACGTATGCGTTGACTTGGTCAAAATTAGCCTTTCGCAAAAGGGGCAAAAGTTAGGGGTTTAATAATCCATTTTTTTTAAAATGGGCCAAAATCGCAACTTTTTCAAACATAGGGGGTCAAAAGTGCATTTAAGCCATTTTATTATGAATTAAGAGTACCATTTTATGTCATTTTACATTTATCAGTTACTTAAAATGCTAATTTTATCAAACACTTTAATTAGCTTATCAGCTACCAGTCATCAGTCATCAGCTATCAGCTATAAGCTATAATCTATATGCTATCAGCCATCAGTTATAAACTATTAACTAAATTATCAGTTATCCATAATACAATATTGTAGAGTGCTAAAGGAGGAAAAGATGGAAGTACTGAACATGGTGAAAACCAATGAACAAGTTGCTCCTACGGTCAAATACAGTGTTAGATTGAGAAGCTTTGATCTATAGGTCATGTTTGGATAAACAACTAAATTAAGTACTTATAACATAAGTGCTTATGTATAACCATAAGCTATTTTTATAATAAGTGATAAAATAACGTTAAATTGTTTTCAGAACTTACATATAGGAAATTGTTTATTTTGGAAGATCAAAAGCTATGTTTAAGAAATGTATTATATAGTATAGAGTACTAACAAAGTATTTTTGAAGGAACTAACACCAAAGTATTATAAGTTGATAAAAAATTTCCTACCAGTTCATAATACAAAATTATTATAATTGTTTATCTCGCAATTATAAACACTCAATATAACCAAAAAAATTATAATTGTTAATCATAAGATAGATTGCTTCCTCAAACGATCTTATAAATGAAATTTAAGTTGATAAAAAATTAATCTTCCAAGAAAAATTAACAAAATTAATGAAGTGTATGTTTAATTTTCTTTCGTGTATAGGAACTTATATACAGGGATAATTTTTTTTTTTTGAAAGAAGACTTATATACTTAAGGATGAAGGTAATATTTTGTTCATAAGAATTTTATTTGGATCTATTAAACTAATTTGTTTATCATTTTGTAAAATATGAGATTAAATTTTCCTACCAGTACCACTACAATATTGAGATTCAAAATTTTATAGTTGTAATAAAATAAAACGAGTGTATCATCATGAATACAAATGATAGTTTGGATAAAGAAAAATAGAAAATGGAAGAGAGGTGTACAAGTAAAAGAAAGGGGTTAAACAATAAGTGGACAAATGCCACCTTCCCTCACTCAGCCCATTCCAAACAATCATCGAAGAACGAGAGGAATCACTTTCGCAATGTTGAGAGTTGAATTGAATTGAATTGAGTGAGTGTCCTCGAAATCGCAAGCAATATCTTCAACTCTATCTATCTTCTGCAAACAACTCTTCACTCCTCGATCACAAAAATGGCGACCAAACTTCAAATATTTACACAATTACCCTCCGCACCACTTCAATCCTCTTCATCTTCTCTCAGAAAGCCTCTCGCCACTTCCTTCTTCGGCACCAGACCAGGTTCTCTCATTTTCTTAATCTCAACGCTTAATTAACCATTAATCTAACTATTTTTTTTTCAATTCATCCAGCAAACATCGTGAAATTTAGAGGGATGAGGATTGCGAAACCGGTTCGAGGCGGAGGAGCGATTGGTGCAGGCATGAACTTATTTGATAGATTTGCGAGAGTCGTGAAGGTGAAATAAATTAATCTATAAGAAGTAGTTTTCACTTTTTGAGATTTTAGGTTTAATTTTTCTCATTTGTGATATTAGTAATGCAGTCATACGCAAATGCTATTATAAGTTCGTTTGAGGATCCCGAGCAAATTTTGGAGCAAGCTGTGCTTGAAATGAACGATGATTTGACTAAAATGCGTCAAGCTACTGCACAAGTTAGTTATATATATATATATATTTTTTATTATCCATTCTCATCGTTTGAGTGTGTTTTTGGTTCCACGGTGAAAAAATTGATCTTTTGAGTGAATTGATTAAGTTGAAGGTAAAGTGATTTATATTTGGATATATCCATGCAACATCGAGTTCACCAATAAATTTGAGTGTAAAATTCAATTATAGAATCAAAAGCTACCGTTTATAGTTTGAACTTAGAATCAACTATGGAGACAAAATTAATGCTACTTGGGAGCAACCAAACGTGTCAAAATCAATTATTTTTTTTTGTTGAAAACTCCATATCCGTCCCAAGGTCCGACTAATCCGAGGGGTCCAATCCCACCGTCCACTTGCGGGGGGCCCCATTTAAAGCCAGAGTTTTTGTATGAACTAGTCCACCAAAATTGGTACCAGGAAGAATCAAACCTGAGACCTTGAGAGGAGCACGCTCCGAGGTCACAGGCCAACCCAAGTGGGTTGTCAAAATCAATTCTATACCTCTAGAATCAACTTTCGCGTCTCAAAAATTGGAACAAATCGTGCACTGAATATTTAACTTTGAGGTACACGTGGGCTGTGGCCATTGCATGTTGAAAATGCAACAGACTTCAAAATTGCTATTTTTTTTTTGTTATAAAAGCATCTTAATGTTGTTTTTTTTTTCCTTTCTTGAGGTATTGGCATCTCAAAAACGGATGGAAAATAAATACAAGGCTGCACAACAAGCTTCTGAAGAGTGGTAATGTATGAAAGAGTTATTATCTTAATTTGCTTGCAGTATTTGGCATTTGAATATCATTTTTTTTGTTTTCCATCTGATGTAGGTATCGTAAAGCACAACTTGCTCTTCAAAAAGGTGAAGAAGATCTTGCTCGTGAAGCACTTAAGCGGCGTAAATCTTTTGCAGTACGTCTTCATTTTATTCAATTTTGTTGTTGACAATATTCTTTTAAATTTCTGCTTTAGATTTTAAAGAGGATTGTTTATTTTTGCAGTGTGTAATCAATAAAGTTATTAAGCTTTCCATTTCGTTTCACATGTTTGTGATATGATCAGTAGTTCAGTACTTTGTCCTCTTCACATAGCTTAGTAATATGAAGACATTTGCTATAGTTCTCATTCCTGCAAGCATCTGTAAAACCTTGATTGGAACTCTACACCGTGTTCCTAGTTTAAATAACCTCATAACCAAATATGTAGGTTTGTGAAAGGAAATGACCATTCTGGTTGTCATGTCCTTGGGTCATTATGTGGTTTGATTAGCTGAAGTCAGTTCAGACATTTTAGATGATGACAGACCTCACAATGGTTAACTTTTCTAAAGTGCTTTGATGTGTACGTTTATACATAAGTCAGATATTACTGTAAATACGACGCTGATGACAGTGTTGTTGATTGGAAAATTTGGAATTTGCTATAGTTTGACATTTTGTTGGACGATACAGGAAAATGCAACTTTCAATGTAGTGCCTTATCACACATTTATCACATAATTGGAAAGCTCAAAATATACTTGTAACATGTTGCAGGATAATGCCAGTGCTTTGAAAGCTCAACTTGATCAGCAAAAGGGTGTTGTGGACAGTCTTGTCTCAAATACACGGGTAAGCTAAATCTTTCTCTTTCTCAGTAGAGTCACTACGTTAAAGCACCTAAAGGCCATGTTTCACAAAACGATGTTCTTGAAACCCTGGGCAGAATAGCTGAACTGACACTTTTTTTTTATGGAGCCACATAATGGTGACTCGGTAGAATCAAGGAAGTGCAAGTTGAAAGTTCAATTTAGCTTAACTTTTTGGATTAGTTGACTCTTGATTATGTTGAGCTCATCTTATATTTTACCCTAGGTTTGTTTTAGTAATTTTAATCACCCCTGATAATGAACTACTGTTTGATCTGCATTTATGTATGGTTGGTTATTTTTTTGATGTCCAAGTGTTGCTTTTAGGGTGGGTTGAAGTAAGAAGCATCATTCTGCATTGTGTAAAAAATTGGGGGTTCATTCTCAACCTGTTGAAGGGTATTTCAACATTTTAATGCAATCTTTTAGATGAATCATTTTTAGGAGGTATTGTAGAAACTGCTACACGTTTGGTTTCACGGTGAAATCCAAATTCTAGGTATGATGCCTAAGGAAGGAACTATACTATAGGTGTATGTGAAGCCTAGGTTATTTTACTTCTTTTATATCTTCAGCTTGTTTCTTTTAAACTTCACATGTACCAACTACCAACCAAAACCTTTTTTCCTTTGCCTGTCACGTTTTAATTGTCTACTTCAAAAGTCTTCATGTTCCATCTATGAAATTATCCCTAGAATCCATAAACCATGGTTTTCAATGCTTGTATGTTTTTTCATTGTAAAATACATCAATTTATTTACCTCACCTTTATTTATGCAACTTTTTCCTCCTACACATACAATAATATTTCAGTCCACTAGCTTTTGGGAGAAGAAGTATATATATCCATTTAGAAACGATTGAATTGGTTGAACAATTTTAGCTCACTGTTCTAATACAGGCATTTTTAATTACAAGCAGTTCATATTTATGATTTACCTCAATTCTGAATATAAGTTGTTCAATTTGTAGCTTTTAGAGAGTAAAATTCAGGAGGCGAGGTCGAAAAAGGATACTCTAAAAGCCAGAGCTCAATCTGCAAAGTTTGTCTTTCAAATCTTTTATCCATTTGCTTCCATCTTTTTACATTCTGTATTCTATGGTTCTATTAGTAATGTCTTGTTGGTTGACGTTCCTTTAGGACTTCAACCAAGGTGAGTGAGATGCTGGGAAATGTCAATACAAGTGGTGCCCTTTCCGCTTTTGAAAAAATGGAAGAGAAAGGTGAGAAGAAAACTCACCGAGTCCACTCTCTATACATAAATAGTACTTGTATCCTGGTCTGCACTTATTGTTGGAAACAATTTGTTTGCCCACAAACGTACTCTTTCATTTACATGCCGCAGAAATATTTGAAGTTCTATGCTTCTTTTCCTGCTTCTCTCTTTTTTTTTTTCTCATCTAATTGCCTATCAGTATATTAACAAGCTTTGAAATCTGGTCAATTTTTTTTGAATGTTTTCAACTTTTAAGAAAGATCTAGAGATTAATGAGTTGGATCGAAATATGGTTTATGATAGAACATTATGGCGTAATTTGATCCATGTAGTAGACCCCACTTAGTGGGATAAGGCTTAGTTGTTGTTGTTGTTGGATATATTATTGCACGATCTTGAGATTTTTTTATTAGGATGAACCTGATGATTGTCATATCATAAATTAATAAGTGTAGTTGCTGTCATAACAACAAAAGTGAACATTTCCAAACATGCTAAAAAATTTACAGCCCAATTAATGGAATAAAATACAGGCGAACATTTGCATCAGTCTACATTCCATGCCCAGCAGAGTTATGTACATAAGCTTTTAATGTGATTTCATTATTGCATTTGAAGTTATTTTTCTTTCTAATTATTTTCTATTATCTTAATAGTGATGACAATGGAGTCCCAAGCCGAAGCTCTGGGTCAATTGACAAGTGATGATCTTGAAGGAAAGGTAAGCGACTATTTATGAACCATGAGTTTTTGTCTATCTATGAATTGTATTTTGAGTTTGAAATTGAAATGGCAGAAATGGAAAAGAAAGAAAACCTAGGGGCATGCATGGTTTGCAAAAACATTTATGTTTTCATTTATTCTTTTCATTTTAAGTACGAAAACGCGCCTTATTTTCACTCTATCTCTTGTTTCCAAAGTTTTGTTTGGTAGTGAAAACTGAAATTTGTTTCTTATACAAAACTTTGAAGTCAAGAAAGAAAGTAAAAACAACGTGATATTTTTGTAATTAAAAGTGAAAGAAGATATGAAAACAAAAACAGTCACGAAAGTCTAATATAGCCTTGGTTTATTTTAATTTATTCTTATGGGAAACGGGATCAAAGGACCCAAATCTAATTTATATTTCCTATGTAAAGATGTTATTTAAAATAATTGAAATGAAAATCGTAGTATTTTCATAGCTAGGTTTACTATGTTTCTCAGCGGGTTTTTAATTAAATACCTGCAAATGAGATGTCAAAGGCTGTGTTCCTCTTTAACCTATGTTTTCTATTCAACAATTATTTTTTTATCGGCAAATATATATATATTATATAAAAAGAAGAAATCTATTCAACAACATTGCAATTTACTTTTTCCCTTTCATTTGCTTTTATTCCCTTAGGCTTCGTTTGGGAGTTTGGAGGGGAGGGGAGGGCTTTGGATAAAAGGAAGGAGATAGTGGAATAAATAGAAGACATTGGGAGGAGAGGGCTTTGGGGGTTAATTTTTTATTTATAATACAAAATCCCCCTCATTTGGGGGAACTAAAAAATTGTATTGGTGGAGGGTTTTGGGGGGTTTTTGGAGGGTTTATATGAATTTTTCAAATTCAATTTATTTTGTTATAATGTTAATAAAATTAAAAAGATATTAATCATAAGAATTAATTTATCATTCTCTAAAAAACGACTCTTTCAAAAAATGTGAAAGATTTCTCCATTTTTCCATATATTTCCCATCCCCCAAAGCCTCCCTCCCCTCCAAACTACCAAACAAAGCCTTAGGAACTAGTCAGGAAATAAATAAAGTTTGAGTTTCAGCGATTTAGTAGCAATATGTAAATCTTTTCCTTTGGGAAATTAATTAGTTATGGATCGGAACCACAAAAACTGCAACAAGCCTAATTTCCAAATATTGGTGTCAATCCATATCCATAGTAAAATATATTCTTTAGGAGTCGTTCTTATCTACTGTTACCTCATCCATCAATTTTGTCATGCATTTATTGAGTTTGGAGTTGCAAAAGTTGTTAAACTTGTTCCTTTATTACATAATTATATGTGAAACTTCTGGATTTCTTTCTTCTGTGCCCATATATTTTTGCAGTTTTGCGTGATAATTGGTGTAAATTGTTGATTTTTTACAGTTTGCAATGCTTGAGAGCTCATCAGTTGATGATGACCTTGCAAATTTGAAGAAAGAATTATCTGGTAGCTCAAAGGTATGCTTCAAACAGCCAATAGAGTGAATGTATGAATAGGATGAATTTTTTTATGTTATATAAAGTCTTTGCAAGTTGTTTCCTTTCCTGTTTTGCAACCAGAAGTTGTCTAACCGGTGAAAGAAGGGAGTGAATAATATATCTTTCCAAAAGCATCATATTATGCTACAAAAAAAAGTAGATTTGAAGAGAAATTGGCATACAATACTACCAACGTTCTACATATACTTTTTTGTTTCATTGTTGTACTGTTTGCTTCAAGCAGAAAGGAGAGCTTCCTCCTGGAAGAAGTAGCACCAAGACTGGAACTCCATTTCGAGATGCTGATATTGAGATGGAACTTGATCAACTGAGACAAAGATCAAAGGAGTTTTAAAGTATGGAATTTTTTTGTCATTATTGTATGCTTGAATTCAGTTCTTTATTCACATATCAACATTGTACAGCTAAAGGCTAGTCATGATAATATTATTTGACTTGTGGCCAAATTTGGATTAAAAAAAATGGAACATATTAGCTGTGTGTTCTGTAACTCATGTTACACTTACACATAAACACCTTCAATCTGATAATGTTATCCTGACATGTATACGGTTAGGATATTTTTATAGCATAAAGCTGTAAATATTTTCTTAACATGTTTTGCAAAGAGCTTTGATATATTACATTTAGTAACAGACTCAGACCCGCAGGTTTTTGCTGCCTCCTGACTTTGGATGTAAACATGTTCAATGAGGAGCAAGGTTAGCAACACAATCAACGAGTGTCTCTTTTGTTATTAATTTGTGATCTACGATACTTGCATTGTATTTTGAACCGACATAACTACGCAGACTTCATAGCCAGATTTATGTGGAGAATATAAAGTATATTTTGCCAATCCAAATAATGCTTGTTTCTTGTGCATATTTTTCAAATTTTGCTATACCCGAAGTCGTAAATCTGCATGGATATGGAAAAGCAGTACTCGGAGCAAAGAAGGATGCACTGGTTTGAAGCTAATTCTTCAATGTTTCTGAATTCAAATTATAGGAAAGTTTTCCGTGGTTAGAAAGTAGAAACCAGCATATGGGCATTAAAGTCATTAATTTAATCTTCGATGTTAATGTTCATAATGATCTAAAATGAATTTGTTTTTTTGAAGGAAAAATGATATTTTTGAAAAAAATAAAAAATGAAGAAACTATAAAACATATTTCGGTCTACACTTATATAAATGTAGACTATTGACTTTTGAAGTTGAATAAACATTTGGTCGCAGTCTACTATTTTTTCTTTTGTATTCAATAATGGGAAGTGGAAGATAACATTGCATTACGGCTTCTTAAAGGAAATATCATGTTGATTTGCAGACGGCTTTGACAAATTTTAGATATCAGAATTAGGAAGATGCGAAATTGAAATTTGTGGATTCCGGTTGCCAGAAATAAAGCTATGAGCATTTTTTTTATCCCACGCTTTATGCTTTTTGTGTGCCTTCTAAATTTTCAATTTTGATACATGTTTTTGAATTTTAGATTATAGTCTAAAATCTATCAGAATAAAAAAAAATCAGCTATTAAATTATTTTGTACCTCAACCAGAACATAATTCAACCACAGCATAATTCAACAAAGTAATACAACAATAATAATTGCAACAATATAATTTATTACAAACTAGATCATGGATAAGTAAAAGTAATTTTTTCATCGTGTTTGTCCATGCACACATTATTTTTTCGTATGTCTTGGGCCGAATCAAACTTGCATGATTAACATGTACAATTCTCACTAATGTAGCATCTAACTTGATCGGTGCCTTTGAACTATACTGATCAAATATAGAGAACATGATTCTCACATTGTCGCTCTAAAGTTTCATCTGCGTAAACTGAATGCGTCCATCTGGACGACACTCAACAGCCAACACTGATCATCCGTCTTGTGTTGGTGTGGTTGAGACGATCATAATTTGGTGTAGTTGATCCTTCAAGTCAAATAATGTATCAGCAACACAGACCCTAAATAGATTGGTCTCCCTTTGTTGTAGTAAACATCATGCACGTTAATGTTCATTTTTAATGGATAAATGTTCATGGCTTAGTGGTGTGGAGTGCAAATGAACCAAACACATTAATTTATATAAGTTTTGGTGTGTTGTTGATCATAGGAAAATCATGGATTTGATTGGTTTAGTTTACATAATTTGAATTGTACCAAACCCCTTATCCACACATTTTTTTCTCAGTCTGGATATCGGTACATTGACAAGTTCCGGATTCTATAAACTGAACGAGTAAACTACTGTTTTGATTTATATAATATGCATCAAAGATGCACAAAGTTCCACATGATATATATTTTCTGAACATAATATAATAAAACATATCACCATATAATAAAATAGAACACAATATAACAAAATAGAAACACATAACATATAATATTATCCAAAACGTAATATGAAAATGTTAACACATGATATCATAAAAAAATGTAATTTACCCACGATCAAATAAAATTCATACGAGTTAATATTAAGCAAAAAGATGTGACATGACCGACTATCTAGCTAATTAAACAAAAGCAAAAAGAAAAATAAATGTCTAATGCCTATGACGAAGAAAACTCACTCAAAGATATGCCTTATGGCAACACTACATCCTCATCTTCATTCAGACGAGGCGATAAAAGAACCGCCAAAGGAAGGATGGCTGCGGTAGGGGTGGTCCCAGAAGGACAAACACCTTTGTTGGAGGAGTCATTTGGGCAAGACCCCTCAAAGCTTGGACCTTCCTTTCTTGATCTAGTCTCTTTACACAACATTTTACACAACATAAGCAATGTATTCTTCTTCACATGAGGGGGCAAATGATGACGAGTAACAGACTTTGTTCTCTTCTTCATAGCAGCAGACATATTGAAACAATGAAAAGCAGATAAAAATCGGCATCTTTGAACAATATTCGGATCATAGAAACTGAAATGATGATGAATCCTCCATTTCATATTCTATATGTTGAAGGTCATCAAAAAACCAGAAGAAGAAACCAAATTCAATCAAACTACAAATATTTGAGAGAATGTATATTTACATCTTGTGTAGTTGCATGAAACGTCTCTAGTCTGAAGTATTCAACCAAGTTTAGTTGAAAATTGAGACAATGAGAAGAGATTTGGATTTGGAGTTTTCTTTTTGGAAGTTTTTAGGTAAATTTCGAAAATGTGAAGTGAGTGAAAGTAACCAAGCATTGCATATATAATGGTTACAATTCAAATTACACAATCCGAATCATGTGTTTATGTTTTGGATTATTTCATTAAAATTTGAATTACTATTAATTTATATCTATAAATCAAATACAATGTCATTTAAAACATATCACATTACCACCATTTTACTTAATAATAAGATAGAGGGATCAACATTATTAGATTTTAAAATAGGGGTAAAATCCGTAAAATAATGAAAATAGGGGATCAAAATTATAATTAAACCTTTTAAGAAAAAGCAATCACAGTAAAGGTGAGTAGTTTAGTAGATTTTAAAACAGGGAAGAAGCCTCAAAGACAAAGTTGTGATTGAATTCCCCAACAAAATTACAAATAGGTTAGGTATGGTATAACTACTAACATTTGTAATTGCCTTAAAAAACTAACATTTGTAATTTATTTTTTGTCAAAAAAATACATCTGTAATTAATTTCAGAATATAACTAACATAAAGTTTAAGTGTTAAATTAATTGCAAGTACCACGTATTTGTTAGGTAACCTATCATTTTCACTTTCTCGGACACAGTCAAGTATGAAAAAAATAGTTGGTAGTCAATTCAATTTTTCTGACTTGTAATCGTGACTACAAAATTATATAAAATCAAACATACTATATTTTCACCATTACTTTGTCAATACTATTAGCCAAAATTTGCACTTCTGATATCAACTTTAGACTTCAGCAATCTTTGACATTTTCAAACGTGGAAACCATGTATTAATCTCTTACCAGGTAAATGTGTATCACATTTTATATTATATAAGTAATTGTGTTATATTATTTGTAACCAAATTGTATATATCATTTGCATTTAAAAAATAAATTAAAAAGTGGATACTTACATTAAAGTCAAGTAAAATAAAATATTATTATTTGGTGCTGCGTGGCAGCTTCCCCAAGTCCTTGGTCAGCACGTAATTGCTTCAAGTTCAAACCATTGTCCACTGAAAAGGCAGGTAAGTCCAAAAAGACAAGCACAAATTTAACACAACTCTTTTCTATGTCTCACTATAAATATGCACCAAACCCTGCTCCCTTACTCCACCACAGAGTAACAACAACCCTCCATAGCTAAACAATCAGCTACTAAGTAGCACTTCTTAGCAACCATATATATACCCTTTTCAAGCCAAGTTAACAAAAAGTTCCCAAAAATGAGTTATGTAAAGGCATCTACCCTTTTGAATTTGATCACAATTGTTATGATCTGTTTGGCTATTTTGATGAGTGAAAGTCAAAGTAGTAAGGTGGAGGCAAGTAGGGTTTTAAGAAATTCACAAGAGTTTGCATTTGCAAGAGCTAATCACCTCCAAACATCAGCCTATGAGCAGGCCAAGAACACAATGTCAATTTGGCTTCAACGTTTGCCTTCTGGACCAAGTCCAAAAGGCCCTGGTCATTGATTCATATCCATTATTCCATTCAAATACTTGCTCAATAACACATATACCTTTATTTTCCATATAGCTATAGATAGCTCAATTATTTCGATTCTTTAATTTTCTTTAGGTCAAGATATAATATATGGTTTATAGATTTACTAGATAGAAATATAAAGAATATATGTAGAAAACCTGCGAATCTATCAAATTCAGAGAGATCCATGTGTATTTGAAATGTAAGATTCTTTAATTTATGTAAGTCAATTTTTGTTTCACAAGTCTCTGATATATACAAATATAATAGTATTTCACTATTTTGTTAATTTCGAAACAATATTTGTAACGCGTGTAAGCGTATTGATAAAATTAATAAGAGAGCTACGGATAAATTGAAGTTTTGAATAGTCAACTTTTATCACATACAAATTTAGATTAATTACTCATATATATTGAGTCATCATACAATAACAAAAGCCATCTAAATGTTCTTTTCCCTTCCTTACAAGTTACAAACAATATTGATTAGATTGGACACATGTCCCATCAAAATCCTAATGAGTGACACAAAGACACTCTTTGAGAAATTTAGATAGTAAGTAAGTTTTTATGAAAACTTATGCATTTAATGTATCGGAAATTGGAACATTAGATTTTTTCAATAAATAATTTTTTAATTAAAAATCTTTAAAGAGTGTCCTTAAAACGCTCGTTAGCAAGACCACAAAATATACTACTATTAATGTGTTCATTTTTTTCTTCTTCCCCCATGGTGTGCTGGTAGGTGCACGCTAAAATCAATGAAGATCCTACTATGGTTAGAATTTTAACAAAGTTATAAAATTGGTAGGCATGACGGTTTTTTTTTGCTAATAAACACAAATTATTCAAAATTTCACCAGACTTGCCACTTATTGTCTTTCGCGATGTTCCAAATTTATTTTGAATATTTCAATTAGTCTCGTTATTTAAACAACTCCGATGAAACATAGTTAAAATTTTCAATGATGTCATTTATTTGAATAAGTGAGGAATTAAGAGATAGACTTTTAAAACATCTTTAAAATTAATCTTGATAGTGGAAAATCTCCTTAACAAGATTGCTCAACACTATGAACTCACTATGGATTCATATGTTTACATATTTAATATTAAATAAAGGATATGATCCCTAATCTTGTAAAAGAGCAATGTCTCTACTTAGTTCACATGAGCGATCAACCTTAGGCGAGAGCTTTGTGCTAGCTCACAACTATATAGATGGAGGAACAAGTGAGATTGTTTTACGAGTTCAACCCCCTTATCATTTAATTAAATTAGTATAATATAAAATATTTAAATTAAATGTTATGAACAATGAGTAACGTCTAACAACATCGTTGTTACCCAATTTATGAAAAAATTGGTGATATGATTTTAAACCTTTCGCGACCATAATTTACCCACCTTGTCAAAATGTCTAATTGAACACAAATCATAATGTTTGACATCCTTATGTGCAATTTATTCATTTTTCGACCTTCAGTAGGATCTAAATACTAATAGATCCAATACTCCCTCCCTCTCATAATTTTTTTTTTCATTTCACACCTATTAAAAAAAATTATAAATGAAAGAGAGAGAAAAATGATTTTGAATGTCTTTATTAGTGCATGTTCCATTATCATAAATGCAAAGTAGAATATATTGAATTGAAAATAATTTTAATTAGAATTATAATTAAAAAAAGTAATTAATATTGCATTAAGAAGTAAAATGAGTCAACTATTTTAAAACAATTTTTTTTTGTAAACAACTCATTTATTTTGAGGAGGAGAGATATCACATATTGGCCATTCTAGCAATGACCATTTGTTTTCATGGTTTTACTTTTTAAGAGACTAAAAACATAGTCCTATTACGATGCACGAGAGAGGATCCTATATCTACATCACGCACAACTCCACATGATTTATTGGGGTAAAGATCCTATCCATTTGGCAAAATAAATGGAGTATGCAATTTGGAGAGAGATAGACACATAAAATAGATAATGAGTCCTACCATTAAGTGAGTCCCACCATCATTAATTATTTTTTAATTTTTTCAAAAAAAAATTGTGTTTTTATCTCTCCAAATGGAAGAAATGGAGAAGATTACAAATGGAGAGGATCTTAACTCGATTTATTGCAGGCCCCATAATCACATCACATTTATATACTGGCTATATACGAGTAAGAATCCTCTCCATTTGTTAAAAACAAATGGAGATTTAACAAATGGAGATTGTCATTTAGAGAGATGTATATACAATAAAAGTAGATAGTGGATTCCATCAATATTTGGGTCCTACAATCATTAACTATTTATGTTTTTTTAAACTTTTTTGTGTCTCTATCTCCCCACATAGAAAAAATGGAGAGAGGACTAAATAGAGAGGATCGCAACCGGTTACACATGACCTTCAACTTGAAGTCAATGTGATCATAACAAGTTGAAAGACTACTCACTTTGATTGCATGGTAATGTTTAATGACATAATAATTATGTAGCTAGCGTTCTTATGAATGATCGATAGATATATATATATATATATATATATATATATATATATATATATATATATATAATTATGTGAAAACTTGATGTCTTACATCCATAACTCATGAGATATGATCATATTAAGACTACCCACATAAACAATTTTTTTTGTATCATTGTCGTCTTAATATATAGTAATACTTTGAGTATGAATACTTTAAGAATAGTGTTAGAATATCATTAAAGTCCCGCAATCAAGTCACACTTGATCTTATATTGAGCATAGCATATTTTTAAGAACTTTACTAGGTTATACTTTGGCTCTGTTTGATAAAAATAAGCTATAAGCTAGCTGATAAGCTAGCTGATGGCTGAAAATATAGCTGATAGCTGATGACTGATAGCTTATAGCTGAAAAACTTGCTTATTAAAAATAATGTGTTTGGTAAAATTAGATGTTCAAGTGACTGATAAATATAAAATGACATAAAAGGACATGTTTGTTTAATATATTTTTCATAAATTATATACATAATTTTTTTTACTTATTTGTTTTTTTTTAAATATTTAAATTTATTTCAAATTACTTTCATCTCCAAAATGATAAATGTGTTTTATGAATTCAATTAAAAAATATTTATTTAACTAAAATGGCTTCAATATTTACTATATATTTTATTTAAAATTATATATTATATTATATGAAATAAGAGCAATGTAAAAAAAAAGTGAACAAAGAAAATATAAAAAGAACTACAACTTGAGTGATATATATGGATAGTCACGTAAGTTGGTTGCACCAATATATAAAAAATGGGTAGTTTTTTTTTAAAAAAATATAAAAAGTGGGTAGTTACATATGAATATGGGTAGTTTTTATATTAAAAAATAGTAAAATTAAAATAATAAGGTTAAAATTGGAAGAGAATATAAGAAGCTATAAGCTCAAAAGCTACTTGAAATAGCATCTCAGAAAAAGTTATAAGCTCACGAGAAAAGCTTGTTACCAAACCTGTCATGTTTTGATCCAACAAGCTTATAAGCTAATTCAATAAGCTATAAGCTAGCTTTTCGTCCTTACCAAACACAGCCTTAGACAATATATTATAGTCAATTTAAATAAATGAATTAATATAGTTTATTTTTTAGTTAAAAAACATAATAAATAATATCTTATTCACATCTTAATAACCTGGTATATAATTTAAAGTTATGATACAAATAACAAGTTATGCAAAACATATTTTAACTAGAGTAAAAAAATAATATATCCCGATGTCGATTTGAGTATTAGTCTCATAGCGAACTCAAAAGATTTGATATATGAGATCTTGAAACACCTACTAAAAGATTCAAAGATCCTAATTTTGGTGATTAAAAAATTGGACCTACACAACAAACATTTTTACCAATAAATTGTGAGTACTTTTCATTTTGAGTGAAAATTAATATTTTAGTTGTTAATATTTTGAATAATATATAAGAATTTTAAAGTTCTTACAATAGGTACATTTTTTACTAGAAAAAAAATACACTTTAAAATCGTCTTTCAAATACAATTTAATTAGGTGTAGATATATTTGATGTGTTGCGAGATTGAACTCACAATTCTCTATTTATTATCCATATCTAAAGTGTATGAATCTTGATACTAATCTATTTAATAAAAAGAAAATGTTAACTAGTGTCCCGGACACTAGTTAAGGAGACTAATATAGAAATTTTGCATTGGAAAATGGTGAAAAATGGAATGTTCCACTCTATGAAATTAAAAAAGTTGTTGTTTTTAATTGAAAATTTCTATTTTTAACTTTTTTTAACTAGTGCCCCGAGACACTGGTTAGTGCGGGAGGCACCGGTTAACATGACTCTTAATAGAAAAACACTTTGGAGCAATTGAATCATACTATTTAGAATGAAAAATGAAACTGAATTATAATAATTAAAAATACGATAAGTCAAAATTCAGTAAAACGAAAAGATAAGTTTTTTGAGAGAAATAAAACGAAAACAAAAGTGGAAGAAAATGGTGGTGTATACTTGGTTCTCACTCTCGTCCCCTTTCAATCCCAAAAATCCAAAACGGTTTTCAGTAAGTGCTAACCACAATCTCTCTTTCTGTTTCTAACTTCTCACTTCTCATTTTCCTTTTCCTTTTCGGTTTGTTTGCATTGCAGGAATGTCCCAACAAATTCAATTTCATTCCGTCTTATTCCTCTCAGGTCCCCTTCATTTCTTATTTTAAATACCTTATGTGCATGTTTGGATAAACTATTTATTTAATTTGCCGTTTATCATATGTAATTGTTTCTGTATAAGCTATTTCTAAAACAAAAAAGATATAACTATTTTCTTATAAGCTATTCTGGAGAGCTTATTGAAATAAGCTGAAAACAACTTTTGCACATGTCATAAGTTGTTTCCATAAGCTCTCCCAATTTAAGAAGATAAGCTCAAATAAGTCAATCCAAACGGTCTCTATAATGTTATTTAATGTAGTTTAGTTGGGGTATTAAGATTAGCATGGCATTGGTTTTTGTCAGGCAGTAACAATTTTTTAAATTATTTTACAGGAAAGAAGCATTGCACTGCCAGAATATGGGAAATACGATAGCGTTGGGACAGTGAGCACTGCATCAATCACAAACAATCGCAACGAATGCAGCAATTCACCAGAGATTCGGCACAATGGCCTACCTCCTTTAGTCAGTGCATTGAAAGCCTCGGCTGAAGAAAATGCCGCCACTTTTCACTTTCCTGGACATAACAGAGGCCATGCCGCTCCTGCCTCGATGACTCGACTCATTGGAAGAAGACCATATGTTCATGATTTACCCGAGCTTCCTGAACTTGACAACCTCTTCTGTCCCCAAGGACCCATATTAGAAGCACAAACAGAAGCAGCCAAATTGTTTGGATCATCAGAGACATGGTTTCTTGTCGGAGGTACTACTTGTGGGATCCAGGCAGCAATAATGGCAACCTGTTCACCAGGAGAATTTCTTATTCTTCCTCGGAATTGTCATTTATCGGCTATATCGGCCATGGTATTATCCGGTGCAGTGCCTAAGTACATTGTTCCTGACTATAAAAATGATTGGGACATCGCTGGTGGTGTCACTCCATTACAGGTGATTCAGATATTATACACTATCACAATTTGGCTACATTCTCTAAAAATTAGTGATAAAAGAAATTGAGATGCTAGCGTAGCAGTTGATATGTTACATGATTGTCGTATTCATTCAAAACACAATCTAAATATAATTTCTAACTCTATCACACAATATGAGTTTTTCCTGATTACATGATTTTCTTACTGTCCTCGAAAATCATAATAGATATTGTCTTCAGGCTCGACTCTTCTGGTAATCCTATCTAATGTTGTTCTCTCTCTCTTTCTCTTGTTTTTTTTTTCTTTCTGTGGTTGGTGTTGCAGGTATTGAGTGCTATCCAGGAACTAGAATTGGAAGGAAAAAAAGCAGCAGCAGTTTTCATCACTTCACCTACTTATCATGGTATTTGCAGTAACTTGAGTGACATTTCTGAGTTGTGTCATTCCCGTAATATTCCCCTGATTGTTGATGAAGCTCATGGTGCACATCTAGGATTTCATTCTGAACTGCCTAGCTCAGCCCTCCAGCAAGGGGCTGATCTAACTGTACAGTCTACTCACAAGGTTCTTTGCTCTCTTACTCAGTCATCTATGCTGCACATGTCAGGTGACATTGTAGATAAAGAAAAAATATCTAGGTGTCTCCAAACTCTCCAAACCACAAGTCCTAGTTACCTGCTTTTGGCATCCCTAGATGCTGCTAGAGCCCAACTTAGTGAAAGCCCTGCTATTGTATTCAAACAAGCGATTGAATTAGCAAATGAAGCAATGTGCTCTCTTAAACAATTCCCTGGCATCTCAGTGCTTGAGAATTCAAACTTTCTGACCATTCCTGCAATTGATCCATTGCGGCTTACTGTAGGTTTTTGGGAGCTTGGTTTATCAGGTTACGAAGCGGATGAAATCTTATATCGGGATTTTGGAATTGTTTGTGAACTCGTTGGGAATAAATCTATCACTTATGCATTTAATCTTGGAACTTGTAGGGAACATGTCCAAAGGCTTTTATCGGGAATAAAGCATCTAGCTGCAACACATCCTTCCATTCAGCAACCTAAAGATAGAGTACTTACCGAACACGCACCCTTTGATGATATAATCACGAGCTTGATCCCCAGAGATGCATTTTTTGCAAGCAAAAGAAAAGTAACGGTAAAGGAGAGCATTGGTAAGGTTTCGGGGGAGCTTATTTGTCCATATCCTCCAGGCATACCTGTATTGATCCCCGGTGAGGTTATTACTGAGAGAGCCGTCGATTATCTACTCCATGTAAGAAGTGAAGGTGCTGATATTAGTGGAGCATCTGATCCCTTACTTTCTTCTATAATTGTCTGTGATGTACAGTAATAACAGTTGGTCTCATAATTACCGACAGAGATTTCATACAGCTGAAGAAATTCTTAGGTATTTATTCAACTAACTAATGCTAGAAATGGCTGTTGATGTTGGTAGATTTTCTCTAATTTGAATGGATTGAAATGAAAGAGCCACACTGAATTTTGTCTCGTAAAAATCTTCCAGATTTCAATGCTTTAGAAATGGTTCAGAATCATTGGAAAAGAAATGTCTTAAGTAATGACTCCTTATTGGATATTTAAACATTTGGCAGAAACCGCCACCTCACGGTTTCATGGTATTTCAACGTGAAAAACCAAAAGTTACAAATTGTAGCTTTAGAAGTGTGTTAACAATCCACCCACTGCCAAAACAAACACATGCTAAGTTGATATTTAGTTGACAGATTTACAGAATTCTAAGTTGACGGTTTCATGATATTTTGTCGATGACACTTGAATCTTGTGAATGAAATGTTGGTCTAACATCCGAGCAATTAGAGCCAATCTTTTTTTGTTCAAATTGGATATTGAAAGTAAGTTTGCACCAAAGTCTCCTTGTGGATATGAAAGTTAACAATTCTTGGCTTGAGGAAGCAAATGCGTTGTTATACTGTAAGTCACCTCATCGATCAAACCAACTTGAAACGTATAGTTCTCCTTATGCCATCAATTTCAGCTCCCTTGCCTACCAAGTAGTCTTCTTATTTAGGAGCTTCTCCACTTCATTCAAGTAGTTGCACTCTTTGTCATTCATCTGAACCATAACTAGGGTCCTGACGGAGGACATCATATCTTAATATCTGTGAAATAAATTAGTGCATCACTCATTGTATGACATAGCGTGTAATATTTAAAATACAATTTTGACCTTTAGTTTAATACTTTTCTGAACTGTATTGTCCCTGTTTAGTTTTTAATGTAATTTTTTCAATTGTATTATATAACTAGACTTGCACGGGTAAAATACTCGTGGGATAATTTTTTTACTGTAATATTTTTTTCAATATTTTTTTTTGTAATAATATAAATGATATATTGTTTTCACTTCTTTTTCTATAAATAACGTGCATCAAGTATGTGACTACCTCTCAAAAAATAATTCATTTTTTTTTTGACAAAATTAATTCATCGAAAACTTGCACAGTGACTATTGTTGATACAGTTGCTCATTAAGTGTGCAATTATTGCACATTAAGTCACGCATTGAAAACTTGCATAGTCCCTTTTGATAAACATTTTGATATTTAATGTTTATAATTTTTGGTTAATAATAACCAGTTATTTTTTAAAAAAACCAATTATTCTATTCAAACAAAAATGTTATAAATGAGGATGTCATTTATAAAAGAATTCTACATTGACATAGAAAAAGTGAACAAACAAAAGACTACATTGACATAAAAGTGAACAAACTTGAAAGTGGAAATAAAGTAAGACAGACAATCTGTTAAGAATTAAAAACAAAAAAAAAGAATGATTTAGAGTAAATAAAAAAAAATATTTGATTAACGAAGTCTGGAAGCAACAAATTATTATCCCCCCATTTTTCATTAGCCATTTCGAGAACCCATATCGCCTATGTGATAGTTACAAAGTCTGCAATTGCCGATGCTGCAACAAGATGCATCTGGCATACAGCGCAATAAGTTTGTCATTATAAAGATGTTATCAAGTTTCAACATAGAAAAAAAGCACAAACAAAATATGCAGTTCAAAGTTGCATTTAAATTGATATGGAATGAGTCTTGCTTGGGCCAATTGAAGCAAATCCTTAAGAAATAACATGTTAAAATATAGGTCTATATATTTTGGCAGAAGGTCTATATATTTTTTTCCAAATCCTTTGAAGTAATCATCTTTATCCTAAAATGATGACAAATGAGTCAAACTGAGAAAAAACAGATGATTATAATGCAAATTAAGGGTGTTCATGGTTCATGAAGTGCACTGAACTGAATCATATAAATGGTTTGGTTCAGTTCATAAAATCCATTTCAATAAAAACTGGTTAATTCTTAAAAACAGTTCCAATCCAGTTTAGAACCAGTTCAGAACCGGTTTATAGTTTTAAACCGGTTTACTTATTTTTAACTGGTTTTGAACCGGTTTTCATACTGAACTGGATTATTCTTGAACTGGTTTTCAAACCGGATTTTAGTTATTGTTTTAAAAAAAAAAAATTATCCAAAAACAGCTTATATCTTATTGTTTTTGAACCTTTTCAATTTTAATCTGAATTCTGAAACAGCAGACCAACCATGCGTAATCAGTCCCCACATCACTCATACAACCATTTAAATTTATGACTTCATCACTTATGACAGATTTCTCCTAAATAGCTTATTTCGCAAAATCTACGTCAAAACCCGTAAACAGTTTTCAGCAGGATTTTCCAAACTTCCAACTCGTTTTCTGAGTTCGTTCCTAGTCCGAATCATATGAAACTTATATCCAAATTGAAAGGAATTAAATGTAGAATCCAAAAATCCGACAATTTGCAAGTCTGAGCTACACAGCAACAGGTACGAGCCAAAGAGTGAAACCTGTCCAAACAGCTTATTCAACTTAATCACTTCTGTCAACTCCCAAAACAGCTTAACCATCCCTTTTAATTCATTAATTTCGTGTCCCATGACCCAGCAACCATAAACAGTGCTAAACTAAATTTAACTTCTCAAAACAGCTTATTTTTTGTTACCTTTTATGCTCCAAGCAAAAATCACATTCTGACAACTTCCAGCAGAATTCCACAACAATTTCACTTTCTCCTCTCTTATCTTCCTTTGGGCGTGGGCTTTTCCTATCCCACCCAAAGCACCAAAATTCTTCCTTTTGTGTTTAATCAAGCTTGCATGTGTGTTTTGGAACTGCTAGTGTATTATAATGGTGATTAGAAGCAAGAGTTGGAGTTTGGTTTAAGCATGGCTTGAGTACATGAAATTGTAATCAGAAATAAGCTGTTTTAAAAAGTTAAATTTTTAGATTAATGTTGCTTATGTTGGCTGGGTGTTGGAGACACGAATTTAAGGATTCAAGAGTAGTGATAAGCTGTAAAAGTGTGGTAATAAGCTGTTTAAGCATGGAGTTGAGGCATAAGCTGAAATTTGGGGCTTAAGTTGCTACAAGTATGAGTTTAGAGATGAATAAACCTGTTTGGGGTGAAAGGTACAAGGTTGGAGCTTGTTGAAGCTCTAGGTGATGCTTAAGTTGTAAATAAGCTGTTTAGACAAACGCTTAAATTGGAATTTCAGTTGTTGCGGGTATGGCTTTGTGATGATCATATTAGGAATGATATATTTAAGTTGGTATATATGAGTAATTTATGAATGATAAGCTATTTTGGCAATGACAGACGTGCTTAAACTGCGATTAAGCTGTTTTGGGAATCTACAGAAGTGCTTAAATGGCGTTCGGGCTGTTTGCAAAGGCTGCCAGAGATAATTAACTATTGTAGAAGAGATTATGGAGGGTTGTGGCAAAGGTAGAAGCAGTTAAGTTGTGGTTAAGCTGCTGTGGGGATGAAAGTTAGGAGCAGAATCAATTAATTGAAGCTTAAGCATATTTGAAAAGTGGCCGGAAGTGATTCTGGTGAGTTCTTTTAGCTTAGAACCCTCCTTGGGTAAATTGTAGTGTGTGAGAAAACTGATTATTATAGGTTCTATTTGAATTTTTATTATCAAAATAAATGTTTTTAGTGAAACAGTTTAAATCCGGTTATTTAATTAAGTTTGGTTAACTAAACTGTTTTATGGTGATATGGTTCAGTTAACCATATTTTTGCACACCCATGATGCAAATGGCAAAATGGTTTTAAGGTTGCATAAATCAATTGCATATAATTGCAATGACATATGTGAAAAAAAAAAACCAAAACAGCAAAATGGCGATAAAGGAAAACGAATGAAAAATCAGTGAGGATGAAGGGAACCGAAACGGATATGAAGAAAAAGAATATGAGATGCAAAATATAACCAATAGCAAATAGAACTCAGTAAAACAATAAATGAAACATCGACATGGCGATGATGGAAAAAGAAAGATGAGAAAAACGAGAAAGAGGTGAAGAAAAACTTGTGAGAAAAAATATTCAGAGAAAATCAAATGGGAGAGAAACCATATTATTGTGAGAGAGAGGGAGAGAGACGTGTTATTGTGTGTGAGAAAGATATATGGAATTGAGCCCTTGTTTGTAGGAAACTTAATTGCTGACTTAATGCACCGAATCATGGTAATAGTGGGCTTGCGAGTAGTTAATTCATAATTTTAGGCGGGATTAGTTAAGCAAAACCAACTGCATCACTGAGATAATGGAGATGAAGATATATTAATTGAAAACGAATAGAATTCAACAAAAACGAAAGCTGCTCAGTGATAACTTGTGAGATTGTTGAGGTGTTCATATGATACTGGGTTTGATTCCTTGTAAGATATTTTTTTCTTAAGATTTTTTAAGCCAACCAAAAAGGGCGGGATTAAGGTTAGGGAAAAAAAATAATAAAAAGGACTGTTACATGGTAATTGAAAGAAAAAAATAATAATGAAAAAGAACTACTAATAATGAAAAAGAACTGCTATCAGTTAAGTTCAATTCCTATCATGTACTACCTGATTCAATTTCTTGTAGACTTTTTTCTTCATAAAAATTAATTAGGTCGGTCAAAAAGGGCAGGATTATGATTATTAGGTTCAATTGCATGATATTGAGAGAGATGAAAGTGAGTGAGAAATGATTTAAGAATTGTGAGATTGAAAGAAAGAGGACCCGAGATTTGTGTTGAATACACAACATTGAAGCAATCACATGTCATAAAAAACATCAGCACCTTGGTGGTAAGAGTAGTTAATTGGAAGCATGTGGTACCTAGTTTGATCCCCGCCAAGAGTTTTTTTTCATAAATTTTTTAAGAACTAAAAATTAGAGCTAATCATTAGAATTAAGACAACACTACTTAACATTAAGTATAACTAGACTCTAACCCGCGCAATGCACAAGTTTTGTAGATCTTCATATATAACTATGTACCATGTTATCAAACTACCTCAAAAAGCAACAAAAACAAAATATGAGCTGCAATAAAAATGACAAACCAAAAGAAAATATATATACAAAAGCCTGCACCAAGAAATTGGTCCTAACCGCAAAAGTCGTTAAATCTATAAAAATGAAAAGGAAAAGAAACTGTTATGTGGTAATCGAAAGGAAAAAATAATGAAAACAAAAATAAAAAAGAATCGTTATGTGGTAATTGAAAGAAAAAATAATAATGAAAAAGAACCGCTAACAATGAAAAGGAACTGCTATCAAAAGAAGAATTGCAATGGTGTTAGTGGCTTTTAAAAAATAACATTTTCATGTGCTACCTGATTCAATTCCTTGCATATTTTTTTTTTCATAAAAATTAATTAGGTCCGTCAAAAGGACGGGGTTGTGGTTATTAGGTTCAATTGCATGATGGTGAGAGAGATGAAAGTAAGTGAGAAATGATTTAAGGATTGTGAGATTGAAAGAAAGAGGACCTGATATTTGCGTTGAATAAACAACATTGAAGCAATCACATGTTATACAAAACATCAGTACCTTGGTGGTAAGAGTTGTGAATTGGAAGCATGTGGTACCTGGTTCGATCCCCACCATGAGTTTTTTTCATTATTTTTCAAGAAATTGGTCCTAACCGCAAAAGTTGTTAAATCTATAAAAATGAAAAGGAAAAGAAACTGTTATGTGGTGATCGAAAGAGAAAAAAATAATGAAAAGGAACTATTATGGGGTAACCGAAAGAAAAAAATAATGAAAAAGGAACTGCTAACAAAAAAGAATTGCAATTGCGTGGCTTTAAAAAAATGACTTTTTCATGTGCTAACTAATTTAATTCCTTGCAGACTATTTTTTTCTTCATAAAATATAATTAGGTCCGTCAAAAAGGGCGGAATTATGATAATTCATTCAGTATTATATTATCAAACTACCTCATAAAGCAACAAAAACAAAATATGGACTGCAATAAAAATACAAATCAAAAGATTTTTTTTTAAGAACTAGTTATATTATTACTTTTATAGTTCATTCAGTATTATGTTATCAAACTACCTCAAAAAGCAACAAAACAAAATATGGACTGCAATAAAAATGACAAATCAAAAGAAAAAATATATACAAAAGTCTGCACCAGAAATCGGTCCTAACCACAAAAGTTGTTAAATCTATAAAAATGAAAACGAAAAGAAACTGTTATGTGGTGATCGAAAGAGAAAAAAAATAATGAAAAGGAACTATTATGGGGTAACCGAAAGAAAAAAAAAAGGAACCGTTGTGTGGTAATTCAAAGAAGAAATAATAATGAAAAGGAACAGCTAATAATGAAAAAGGAACTACTATCAAAAAAGGAATTGCAATGGCGTTAGTGGCTTTAAAAAAATGACTTTTTCATGTGCTACCTAATTCAATTCCTTGCAGACTTTTTTTTTCTTCATAAAATATAATTAGCGAAGTAGATAATATAGTCACAAGAAAGGGGGGTTTGAATTGTGACCCTTTTTAAAATCTAATCTTGTACTTAAGAAAATACTTCTCAAGTTGATTCTTGGAAGAACAAAGTTAAACAGACTTCAGAACGTTCTGAAGTGTTAGTTGCAGAATAAGATATTTAAGTTAAGTGTTGTGTGTGTGTTGTGTATGCAATAATGTAAAGAGTAAAGGGAGAGAAGAAAGACACGCAGAATTTTATAGTGGTTCACCCAATGTGGGCTAGTCCACTCCTCACAATCTTGTGAGAGTTTTCCACTATGATGCTTGAGATACCCTCTCAAATCCTGCACCTTACAATCTTGTTCACTTGGAACGGTTACAAACTGTATTCTCTAAGCCACAGCAGGCTCTCAACTTTCTGTACTAAGTCACACCAGACTTTGTACTATGTTACTCAACCTAGACTTTAATACCCTTAAAACTAGATGAGATTTTCTCTTTTACAATAGATTTGATAATTGAAGAAGTGAGGTTAAGATGAAGACTTTCAGAAGACAAGGGGGAGAGTTTATCTTTGACAAGATAAAGAGAATTGATTTACACTTTAAGAGATAATTTGGAATCTCAGTGATGATCAATTTGAGATGCTAAAGCTTCAAACACTTTTCAAATGTTTTCTTGTATGCTTTGCAATTGTGTAAGTAATGCTGAGCCTTTCACTTCTATTTATAGAGTTATTGGTCTCTTGTAGCCGTTGGAGGGTGACCAATGGTCTTGTGCCATGTGTCCTGGGCCCCACTGACTTTTACTTGAAAATCTGGGTGAACATTCTGAATCTCAGAATGTTGTTGTGTTCTTGAGAATACTTCAGAATGTTGTTGCATTCTTGATGATCTTCATCTGGGTTCATCATGTATGAATGAAGATATGAATTTCTGGATTGCTGATGGACTTTTGTTATGCGTACAGTACATCAGAATGTTTCTGTGCCAAGAGCTTTGCAGATCTGTCTTGGATTGTGTGCAGGAGAGAGAAAAGTGGAACTATCACTTCATGCTCATGCTTTAGGGGATTTTGCTGGTCTGTAACAGTACCATATCCCTTAGGTGTCGAAATCTCATGGATTCTGACTTTGAGATTGCTATCTTGCTTTTGCTTTACTTTATCAACCACTTTGCAGTTCTGTCAGAATTAAAGCATGTGTTGTTTTGAACATTCTGAACTTCAGAATATTCTTTTTGTTTCACTTAGGATGATTTGTAAGACTTCCATTTGATGTAATCAAATCCCAATAGTGAAACATCAATGAAGTGCAGTAATTTGAACATCTAGGATGATATTCCCTTTTGGAATATTCCTATTAATTCAATGTTCATAGTCTTAAATGAACATTGAATATTCTTTTTGACATTTATCTTGTAAATGCCTTTATTGCTTGATTGATCCATGCAAGTATGCTTTTCTGGACATTTATTCATGCCACGTGTGACTTGCATGTTCTTGATAGTGCTCTTGAATTTCTGGGCTTGTGTAAAAGCAGCCTTATGACAAACTTTCTGAACTGTGAACAAGCTTTTGAACTATGTTCAGCTTCTGAACAATGTTCAGCTTCTGAACTGTGTACAAGCTTCTGAACTATGTTCAGCTTCTGAACTGTGTCCAACCTTCTGAACTCTTGTTCAACTTTCTGAACTTTGACAAAGTTCTTTCTTCTTAATGATCTTTGATTCCTTGTATCTTGGTATGGTTCATATCTTGTTCCTGTCTTAATTAAACACTCAAGAACACAAGTTAAATACCAAGCGACTAATCAAAGTCCATTAATCCTTTAATCATTTTGGGTTTGTTATCTTTAAAATTAATTAGGGATTTTGCCTCAACAATTAGGTCCGTCAAAAAGGGCGGAGTTATGATAGTTCATTCAGTATTATGTTATCAAACTACCTCAAAAAGCAACAAAAACAAAATATGGACTGCAATGAAAATACAAATCAAAAGTTTTTTTTTAAGAACTCGCTATATTATTACTTTTATAGTTCATTCAGTATTATGTTATCAAACTACCTCAAAAAGCAACAAAAACAAAATATGGACTGCAAAAAAAATGACAAATCAAAAGAAAAAATATATACAAAAGTCTGCACCAAGAAATTGGTCCTAACCACAAAAGTTGTTAAATCTATAAAAATGAAAAGGAAAAGAAAGTGTTATGAGGTGATCGAAAGAGAAAAAAAAATAATGAAAAAGAACTATTATGGGGTAAACGAAAGAAAAAAAGGAACTATTGTGTGGTAATTGAAAGAAGAAATAATAATGAAAAGGAACAACTAATAATGAAAAAGGAACTGTAATCAAAAAAGGAATTGCAATGGCGTTAGTGGCTTTAAAAAATTGACTTTTTCATGTGCTACCTAATTCAATTCCTTGCAGACTTTTTTTTCTTAATAAAATATAATTAGGTCCGTCAAAAAGGGTGGAGTTATGATAATTCATTCAGTATTATGTTATCAAACTGCCTCAAAAAGCAACAAAAACAAAATATGGACTGCAATAAAAATTCAAATCAAAAGATTTTTTTTTAAGAACCGGCTATATTATTACTTTTATAGTTCATTCAGTATTATGTTATCAAACTACCTCAAAAAGCAACAAAAACAAAATATGGACTGCAATAAAAATGATAAATCAAAAGAAAAAATATATACAAAAGTCTGCACCAAGAAATTGGTCCTAACCGCAAAAGCTGTTAAATCTATAAAAATGAAAAGGAAAAGAAATTGTTATGTGGTGATCGAAAGAGAAAAAAAATAATGAAAAGGAACTATTATGGGGTAACCGAAAGAAAAAAAAATAAAAAGGAACCGTTGTGTGGTAATTGAAAGAAGAAATAATAATGAAAAGGAACAACAAATAATGAAAAAGGAACCGCTATCAAAAAAGGAATTGCAATGGCGTTAGTGGCTTTAAAAAAATGACTTTTTCATGTGCTACCTAATTCAATTCCTTGCAGACTTTTTTTTTCCTTCATAGAAGATAATTAAGTCCGGCAAAAAGGACAGAGTTATGATAGTTCATTCAGTATTATGTTATCAAACTACCTCAAAAAGCAACAAAAACAAAATATGAACTGCAATAAAAATGACAAATCAAAAGAAAAAATATATACAAAAGTCTGCACCAGAAATCGGTCCTAACCGCAAAAGCTGTTAAATCTATGAAAATGAAAAGGAAAAGAAACTGTTATGTGGTGATCGAAAGAGAAAAAAAAATAATGAAAAAGAACTATTATGGGGTAACCGAACGAAAAAAATAAGGAACCGTTGTGGGGTAATTGAAAGAATAAATAATATTGAAAAGGAACAACTAATAATGAAAAAGGAACTGTTATCAAAAAATGAATTGCAATGGCGTTAGTGGCTTTAAAAAAATGACTTTTTCATGTGCTACCTAATTCAATTCGTTGTAGACTTTTTTTTTCTTCATAAAATATAATTAGGTCCGTCAAAAAGGACGGAGTTATGATAGTTCATTCAGTATTATGTTATTAAACTACCTCAAAAAGCAACAAAAACAAAATATGGACTGCAATAAAATTACATCAAAAGATTTTTTTTTAAAAACTGGCTATATTATTACTTTTATAGTTCATTCAGTATTATGTTATCAAACTACCTCAAAAAACAACAAAAACAAAATATGGACTGCAATAAAAATGACAAATCAGAAGAAAAAATATATACAAAAAAGTCTGGACCAGAAATCGGTCCTAACCACAAAAGCTGTTAAATCTATAAAAATGAAAAGGAAAAGAAAATGTTATGTGGTGATCGAAAGAGAAAAAAAATAATGAAAATGAACTATTATGGGGTAACCGAAAGAAAAAATAAAGGAACCGTTGTGTGGTAATTGGAAGAAGAAATAATAATGAAAAGGAACAACTAATAATGAAAAAGGAACTGCTATAAAAAAAGAAATTGCAATGACGTTAATGACTTTAAAAAAATGACTTTTTCATGTGCTACCTAAAAAAATTCCTTGCAGACTTTTTTTTCTTCATAAAATATAATTAGGTCCATCAAAAAGGGCGGGGTTATGATAGCTCATTCAGTATTATGTTATCAAACTACCTCAAAAAGTAACAAAAACAAAATATGGACTGCAATAAAAATACAAATCAAAAGTTTTTTTTTAAGAACCGGCTATATTATTACTTTTATAGTTCATTCAGTATTATGTTATCAAACTACCTCAAAAAGCAACAAAAAGAAAATATGGACTGCAATAAAAATGACAAATCAAAAGAAAAAATATATACAAAAGTATGCACCAAGAAATTGGTCCTAACCGCAAAAGCTGTTAAATCAATAAAAATGAAAAGGAAAAGAAATTGTTATGTGGTGATCGAAAGAGAAAAAAAATAATGAAAAGGAACTATTATGGGGTAACCGAAAGAAAAAAAAATAAAAAGGAACCGTTGTGTGGTAATTGAAAGAAGAAATAATAACAAAAAGGAACAACTAATAATGAAAAATGAATTGCAATCAAAAAAGGAATTACAATGGCGTTAGTGACATTAAAAAAATGACTTTTTCTTGTGCTACCTAGTTATCGTTTGGCCTGACTTTTTTACGGTCTAAAAGTTTCTTTAAAGCAAAGTTAAAAATAAGGACTTTAAGTAATAAGTTAAAGTTGTTTGGTTACTTATTTTTTTTTAGTTTTAAAGCCCATTCCATTCAATTTTATGCATTCTAAAAAAAGTACTTTTTTTAATAAGACTTAATAGCTATTGTGTTTGGCCTACCTTCTCCTTAAAATTGTAGAGAAGTACGTAGAAAGAAAGTCGGGCCAAACGGTACCCTAATTCAATTCCTTGCAGACTTTTTTTTCTTCATAAAATATAATTAGGTCCATCAAAAAGGGCGGAGTTATGATAGTTCATTCAGTATTATGTTATCAAACCACCTCAAAAAACAACAAAAACAAAATATGGACTGCAATAAAAATACAAATCAAAAGATTTTTTTTAAGAACTGGCTATATTATTATTTTTATAGTTCATTCAGTATTATGTTATCAAACTACCTCAAAAAGCAACAAAAACAAAATATGGACTGCAATAAAAATTACAAATCAAAAGAAAAAAAATATACAAAAGTCTGCACCAAGAAATTGGTCCTAACCACAAAAGCTGTTAAATCTATAAAATTGAAAAAGAAAAGAAACCGTTATGTGGTGATCGAAAGAGAAAAAAAATAATGAAAAGGAACTATTATGGGGTAACCGAAAGAAAAAAAATAAAAAGGAACCGTTGTGTGATAATTGAAAGAAGAAATAATAATGAAAAGGAACAACTAATAATGAAAAAGAAACTGCTATCAAAAAAGGAATTGCAATGACGTTAGTGGCTTTAAAATAATGATTTTTTCATGTGTTACCTAATTCAATTTCTTGCAGATTTTTTTTTTCTTCATAAAATATAATTAGGTCCGTCAAAAAGGGCGGAGCTATGATAGTTCATTCAGTATTATGTTATCAAACTACCTCAAAAAGCAACAAAAACAAAATATGGACTGCAATAAAAATACAAATCAAAAGATTTTTTTTAAAAAACGGGCTATATTATTACTTTTATAGTTCATTCGGTATTATGTTATCAAACTACCTCAAAAAGCAACAAAACAAAATATGGACTGCAATAAAAATTACAAATCAAAAGAAAAAATATATACAAAAGTCTGCACCAAGAAATTGGTTATAACCACAAAAGCTGTTTAATCTATAAAATTGAAAAGGAAAAGAAACTGTTATGTGGTGATCGAAAGAGAAAAAAAATAATGAAAAGGAACTATTATGGGATAACCGAAAGAAAAAAAATAAAAAGGAACCGTTGTGTGGTAATTGAAAGAAGAAATAATAATGAAAAGGAGCAACTAATAATGAAAAAGGAACTCTTATCAAAAAAAGGAATTGCAATGGCGTTAGTGACTTTAAAAAAATGACTTTTTCATGTGCTACCTAGGTATCTTTTGACCTGACTTTTTTACAGTCTAAAAGTTACTTTAAAGCAAAGTTAAAATTAAGGACCTTAAGAAATAAATTAAAGTTGTTTGGTTACTTTATTTTTTTTAGTTTTAAAGCTCCTTCCATTCAATTTTATGCATTCTAAAAAAAGTACTTTTTTTAATAAGTACTTAATAGTTATTGTGTTTTGCCTACCTTCTCCTTAAAATTGTAGAGAAGTACGTAGAAAGAAAGTCGGGCCAAACGGTACCCTAATTCAATTCCTTGCAGACTTTTTTTTTCTTCATAAAATATAATTAGGTCCGTCAAAAAGGGCGGAGTTATGATAGTTCATTCAGTATTATGTTATCAAACTACCTCAAAAAACAACAAAAACAAAACATGGACTGCAATTGGGTCGCTGTTGACATCCTTTCCGCTATTCATTGTTCCAAATAACATTTTGTTGTTTTTGCTTTTCGTTTTTTTTTTTTAAAATAATAATCCTTTCGTTCCGCCCGAGACGAAAGTGAATTTTTGTTGGGTTTTTTGCTTTATGCATTCCCATCATCAAATAAAAAGTCATTTTGTCCCCGACTATGTCTTTTTATTCTTTGCTTTTTCTGGAAAATGGTAACACAAAAAACCAAAAAAATATTTTATTTTATTTTCAATCAATTTCAAAAGGTCTGCATTTTTCAGTCATTTTCTAAAATCAATCATCAATCATATGTAGACTGAACATCAATGAACCCGTTGAACACTGTGACCCTAAGCTCTCTCCCGACTTTGAGTTCCCTGTTTACGAAGCTGAAGAGGAGGAGGATGGGGGGATCCCCGAAAAGATCTCTAGGTTATTAGTGTATGAAAAGATTAACTTGGGTTCCGAAGAACTGCCATTACAATATTCCTGGTCGAATCCCAGATGAATGGTGTCATTGAAGCTGCAAAGAAAAAAAAGAGAAAAAACAACAACAAAAGAAAAACAAAAAAAAAAAACAGAAAGAGAAAAATACATCAAGAAGATAATGCAGAAAATGGTGGTCACCTACAAGGATTGACATGAGATGCCCCGAGTATCGTACTTCGGTGCGCACATCAGCAGGGGCAACCCCCTTCTCTTACAGTTATACCAAAAGAGGATGAAACAATCTTTTGACGAGAAAGTTCGTCCCCGTGAATTTCGAGAAGGAGACCTTGTGCTCAAAAAGATTTTATCCTTTCAACCGGACTCCAGGGGCAGATGGACGCCTAACTATGAAGGCCCCTATGTCGTCAAGAGAGCTTTTTCTGGTGGTGCAATGACCCTTGCAACTATGGATGGTGATGAGCTTCCCCGTCCTGTGAACGCCGATGCAGTCAAGAAATACTTTGTCAAAAAATAAAAGAACAGTTCGGTAAGTCGAAAACCCGAAAGGGCATCTTAGGCAAAAATGAGCGTCTCGGTGGACTGAAAACCCGAAAGGGCGGTCCAGGCAAAAATTAGAGACTTAAAACAGAAAAATAATCATCTTGATAGGTCGAAAACCCGAAAGGGCGATCTGTGCAAAAATTAAGGATCAAAAGACAAAGTAACTGCATCAGGTTGGCCACGATTCACTTAGGGCACATTAGCTGTCGAATAGACTCTGAATCTGAAGCATCCAAACAGTGGAATTCAAAGTTGTTAGGGAGAATAATGGTTATTGTGTTCAATGTACCTTCCCCTTACATTTACCATTTTCTAAACTTTGTGAGATCCGTGGAGCCACGCCATTGGCGGGCCACCACTCTCTTAAATAAATTTGAGCATGTGCCTTTTATTTGGAACTCCCGTTTATTCTGTTTATAAAATTTCTTCTATTTTTGATGGTAGTACTTGAAGTAAAATATTTTTCAAAAAAAATCATAAATCTTTTTATATTTTTGGAAAGCATAAACAACAAACACATTCTCTCTGAGCTCATGAATGAGTGAAGTGTGCGTCAGCATCTGTCCCAAGAACGGGTAGACTTTGCAGGTTAAACATGGTCAATTGCTTAAAAAAAAGAAAAAATAGAAAAGAAAAAGCTCGGTAAGTCGAAAACCTAAAAAAGCGGCTTAAGCAAAAATGAGCGTCCCGGTGGACCGAAAACCCGAAAGGGCGGTCCAGGCAAAAATTAGGGGCATACAAAAAAGAATATATTCCCGGTGGACTGAAAACCCGAAAGGGCGGTCCAGACAAAAGTTAGGGATTCAAAAAAGAAAAATAAAAGATAAGCATGACCACAGAAACACCAGTTCTTCTGCTAGTTTTTTTGGATTAGCACGATCTCCCCATGAAGTGTTTATTCCCCATCCGTTGCTGCGGCTTTACCCCGTCAATGTTTTGATACGTCCCCAATGGCATCATTCCCAATGAAGATTGCAAAGTGTTTGTACTGCGCCGTCGGTCCACTTTCCATCCTACCTGTGTAATCTTGTCTCCTCAAGTCCATCAGTTATACAACCATACAAGTCAATCCTTCATATAGTCATACATACATTCATACATTCATGCATATACACATTCATGCATATACAACATACAAACAACATCATTCAATACATAGTTGATTAACCACCCTGAGTCTTGCTCTTCATACCAATCAATCATAAACAATTTGTAACCTTCCTTTTCCCCAAGTGTCATCCCCAGTGTGTCTGGTCCAGAGATGTCACCCTCTTTATGCCAAGTGGCAGTTCCTTTAATGAACAGCTTGTGCATGTCTTTACTTCATTTTGTCGTTAGTGGCAGTTCGGCAACATCTTGAACAGCTGACATTTACCTTTGTTTCTTGTCGTCAGTGGCAGTTCGGCAACATCCCGAACAGCTGACATTTACCTTTATTTCTTGTCATCAGTGGCAGTTCGGCAACATCCCGAACAGCTGACATTTACCTTTATTTACCTTTGTTTCTTGTCGTCAGTGGCAGTTCAGCAACATCCCGAACAACTGACATTTACCTTTGTTTCTTGTCGTCAGTGGCAGTTCGGCAACATCCCGAACAGCTGACATTTACCTTTGTTTCTTGTCGTCAGTGGCAGTTCGGCAACATCCCGAACAGCTGACATTTACCTTTTTTTCTTGTCGTCAGTGGCAGTTCGGCAACATCCCGAACAACTGACATTTACCTTTGTTTCTTGTCGTCAGTGGCAGTTCGGCAACATCCCGAACAACTGACATTTACCTTTATTTCTTGTCGTCAATGACAGTTCGGCAACATCCCGAACAGCTGACATTTACCTTTATTTCTTGTCGTCAGTGGCAGTTCGGCAACATCCCGAACAGCTGACATTTATCTTCGTTCCTTGTCGTCAGTGGCAGTTCGGCAACATCCCGAACAACTGACATTTATCTTTGTTCCTTGTCGTCAGTGGCAGTTCGGCAATATCCCGAACAGCTGACATTTATCTTTTTATCCTGTCGTTAGTGGCTAGTTCGGTTACACCCCGAACAACTGACACTTATCGCTTTATCCTGTCATCAGTGGCTAGTTCGGTTACATCTCGAACAACTGACATTTACCTTTTACCGTCACTTTGTTGTCAGTGGCTAGTTCGGTTACATCCCGAACAGCTGACAGGTTACTTTTATTCCCGTCTTTTACCTCAAGTGGCAAGCTCTGCAAACAGTGAAACTATATTATCCATATCACACTTCCTTTTTCAGCTATCAATGCGATAGTTGATCCCTTCCCCAGTGAAACTATATTATCCCCTAGTGGAGTCGGATCCCTTGCTTTAACAAACTCTGGTATCCTTTGGTTTTGTTTTATCCTCAGTCAGGTCATCTTCGCCGTCTTGCATTCACATTTGCATCACGAACATTTCACATTTTTTTAGGTCCAAAATTGGCGTACTCTGTATTTAAGTCCATTCGACCGGCCGAATCAAAGATTTTATCTTCAAATCTCCGAACGAAGAGACTTAAATAGGGGCATCTGTCATACCCCAAATTTTGACCTAAAATTCTTTTTTTACTTGTCTTTTGGTTCGGAATTTTTTTTGTCGTTTCAGACGAAATTTCGGCAGAGAGGTATTTTAAAATACCACATTTATTGTTCCGAAGGCGACAGTTTTTTATTATTATTTTTATTATCATTTTTTATTTATTTTTACTTTTTATTATTATCATTATTATTGTCCTTTTTTTTCCCTTTTTATTTTTTTTACATTCTTATTTTCCGATTTACTATTATTATTATTTTTATTTTCAGAAAAGTTTGACTTATGTTTTGATGAGTTTTGATAACAATTTTAATGGTTGCCGTATTTGGGTGATCATGTTTATTGTCCATCAATGGTTTTCAATTACATTAACAACATTGCATGATTAAAAGGAGGACAACAATCAGCAACAGTGGGGGGGGGGGGGGGGGGGGGGAGCCGAAATAATCAGAATTGATTTAGCAACCAAAACAAAAAGTTCGGCCAACACAAAAAGCCAATTACCATCAACCAAAGATCATCAGAAACTACCATAACCCTAATCAACACGACCAGCCACCCACGACACACGGCCACCACCTCAAATTCACAAACAACCACGACATCACAAAACAAATCGCATCAAACCAACACAGCCACCCAACCACCGCATTAAGCCGCGGCCTCCGCCCAACCACCACATCAAACCGCGGCCACACCTCAATCTTCCTAACACCATACAAACCAAACCGAACCAAAGAACAAAACAGGTAGTTATCTCTCCTTTTTTAAAAACGTAGATCTACTCATTTTTAAAAGGATTTTGAAGAATCCGAGTCTGGATTCAAGAAGAAGAGAGAAAAGGATTTGCGAAAACGTAGGATTTTTTTTAAAAAAAGGTGAGGTTATGGCTCCGGCGCGGCGGCGCCGCCACCCTTGGCCGGCCAGCCACCACCCCGGAGAGATTTCCGGTGGCCAGTAATTTTAGAGAGAAGTTGGAGCAATTTTTCAGAAAGAGAGAGTTAGAGAGAGAAAAGAGGAGAGGAAATGAAATTTTTTGAAGAAAGAAACTTTTATAAAGCCTCCAAACCCAGGCCCAATCACTCGGCCCTTTCCCTTTCCTTCCTCCCATCTTTTCTTCTTGCTGTTCCCACCCCCCTTTCTGCTCACAACACCCCCTTTTCCTTTTTATTTCTTTTTTTTTTTTATCATTTCTTGCATTTTTATTTTTTTAATTCCTTATTTATTTTCATGCATTTTATTTCATTGCATTTATCTTACATTATTTCATGCATTTTTTTTATTTATTTTTCTTTTATTTCATGCATTTTTATTTCTTTGTTTATTTTTAGCATATTTTATTGCATTTGCAATTTTATCTTTATTTATTATTCCATTTTTAATCTATTAGAATGTATTTAGGACCAATGTAAATCATAAATGAGAAGAATCATGCATGTGTCTTTATTTTATTTATTTATTCCGCTTAATGTCAAAAACAAAAAATGCAAAAAATATAAGGTTAGTTTATTTTCAAAAGGGTTTCGCGGTGATTCAACGTCACCATGGAAATTCCTCGCGTTTCACTTTTCGGTTATGTTTTTAGTCTTAGCTAATTAAAAAAAAACAAAAACATGCAAATAATCAAAAAATTCACAAAAAAATCTTTTCTTAAACAAACCTTGATTTTCAATCAAGTGCCCATTTTTCTCTTTTATTCTCTTAAATAACCATTAATCCACTTTAATAACACTTTAATCATTTTCAAAAAATAAAAAATACAAACAAATTTTAATCTTTTTGCCACTTGGCTTTATTTTTATCTTTAAAACCTTTTCAAAAACTAAAAAAACACAAAAACAAATCAATCGGCATTTTTACCCCGAACTACGAGGTTTTGATCCCTCACGGGTACGTAGGCAAAGGACCTTGTCCTTCCAAATCATAAAAAATAAAAAAAACATTTTTTTTCTCACTACTCTAATTCCTTATTTTCTCTTAAAAAAAAGCAAGTTATAGCCAAAATAAATAAATAAAATCAAGAGGTTCTCGTAGAGTACTACGAACGTTTAGGGTGCTAACACCTTCCTTAAACGTAACTAACCCCCGAACCCTAAATCTTTAAAAATATGGTAATTTAGAACTTTTTCCCATTTTCTTTTGAAAAATTAAAAGTTCAGTCGTGAAATAAAATTAGTGAGTCAACGCTAATCAATAGCTTGATCTCCGAAAATCACCGCGACAATACGAATCAAAAGATTTTTTTTTAAAAACGGGCTATATTATTACTTTTATAGTTCATTCAGTATTATGTTATCAAACTACCTCAAAAAACAACAAAAATAAAATATGGACTGCAATAAAAGTGACAAATCAAAAGAAAAAATATATACAAAAGTCTGCACCAAGAAATTGGTCCTAACCGCAAAAGCTGTTAAATCTATAAAAATGAAAAGGAAAAGAAACCGTTATGTGGTGATCGAAAGAGAAAAAAAATAATGAAAATGAACTATTATGGGGTAACCGAAAGAAAAAAGATAAAAAGGAATTATTGTGTGGTAATTGAAAGAAGAAATAATAATGAAAAGGAAAAACTAATAATGAAAAAGGAACTGCTATCAAAAAAGGAATTGCAATGACGTTAGTGACTTTAAAAAAATGACTTTTTCATGTGCTACCTAATTCAATTCCTTGCCGACTTTTTTTTTTCTTCATAAAATATAATTAGGTTCAATTGCATGATGGTGAGAGAGATGAAAGTGACTAAGAAATGATTTAGTGATTGTGAGATTGAAAGAAAGAGAACCCGATATTTGTGTTGAATACACAACATTGAAGCAATCACATGTCATTAAAAACATCAGTACCTTAATGGTAAGAGTTGTGATAAAGATTAATACTATATGTACTACTTCTACATTATTATTATTATTAATACATTTATGATAATGAGAATTAACAATGGTCGAGAAGATCATTTTGGTAAAATTATTATTCTATTTATTTTATTTTTAACTTCTCATTGGTTTGTGTTAAATGACTTAATATTTGTAAGACCGAAGAAGTACTGCCTCGTTTCTTTATTATTTATTTTTTTTGGTTTTTTCGTACGTTGTCTTGATCTGAGGTAATCATATTAAAGATCAACAAACACAAAATGCGAGCATCTTTTACAAACATAATTTAAATCATGGTTTATCATAATGTAGAAATCTAACTCCATTAAAATATGATGATACTTCATTATCTTATTACAATCCTATTTTGTTTCTCTCACACACACATACACACACACACACACATATATATATATATATATATATATATATATATATATATATATATATATATATAAAGTAAAAGTTGTTTGACAACGTATTTTTATACGGCTGTTAATTTAATAATAATATTTTTCTTTCTTAAAATCAAACTAACACTTTCTTTAAAAATAAACACTTAGTATTTTATGTGTATTTCAATAGTGTTGTTGAAAAAGTTGTCATATTTTGATTGTGTTGCAATATCACTACTAGTTATTAAAAAAAGTAGGTATCATATTTAATGCGTTTATGAATGTTCTTAAAATAGCATATTAAATATAGAAAACATAGTAAAAATACATGATATAGATCTAGATGTTCTGAATTCGAGTTCCACCGATGGAATACCGTAAACATATACACATGTGTTTTTTGTGTCTTAAAATCACATGAATGAATGAATGAATGAATAATTATAAACAATATCGGTCTTTATTTACAGCTAGCCCTAGGCACGTAAAGTTGACGGTGAAGGAAAGAGCAAGAGTAATCTTGTGGCTCATTTTGAAACGTACTATAAATTCAATAGTGAGCTGTCAAAAAATAGTGTAAAATGGCAGTGAGTGAGGTCTTTCCCGCTCAAAAACAGACAATCCGTGCTGACACGAGGGGGGACAGGACATGTCTTCTTAATTAAAACAGCTAGTTGGTAACACGAATGAAGATAAGATTGGTTTAGCTGTTTAGGGAGACAAGATCCAAAGCAAGAAGAAAATGGTGTATGCTTCACTTCCACTCTCTGTCTCTACCCCTTTCACTCCCAAAAGGAGGCCAAAATGCTTTTCTGTAAGCCCTTCACTTTTTTTTATTTATTTTCCTATCACATTGCTTCTTTAGATTCTTCTTATTTTTTGTCCATTTCCTTGACGTTTCTCTATAGTTTTTCAACACGATATTTATAGGATAGACACTGGTGATGTAGTGGTTGGTTCAATGATTTTTTTTCTCTAAATAGGGTTTGAATCCAAATTTTGGCTTATTGTTGTATGCTTCACTTTCACTATCACTTCCACTCTTGTCAGCTTTCTTGTGTTGCTTCTAACTTTCCACTTCTCATCTTCATTTTCCTTTTCTGTTTGTATTTTTCCTTTGCAAACCATTCCGTCTTTTTCCTCTCAGCTGGTCCCCCTTCACTTCCTATTTCATTTTTATGCATTTTCTAAATAAAAAATTCCATTGTTTCTATGGATTCTTCTTATTTTTTCTCCCTATATAATAATGGACTGTTTTATCTCTCAACAATGGACTAATTTTACCATGATATCATAGATTTTAAATAGTAATATTATGACAATAAAATTGGTTAAATACGATTAGAGAAATAACAAGTTAACTAGGAAACAAATGTAAAACTACATTCTCTTCTTCTTATTTAAACTCTACTGTTGAGTTTGCTCGGAGACAAGCAAATGAGACTCCTAATGCTCTTGTAGAGGTGGCCACATTTTCAGCCAGATATACCATATTGTATTGAACATATCTTGATTAACGATATGCTATAACCATCCTTTGTCAAAAAAGCTAAGGGGTCAAAGTGGTCTCAATTTTTTGATTTTAAAAGTTAAATATTAAAACAAAACATGTTTGGGTAAAATGGAGTTGAAATTTTTTTTTTTACTTAATTTGAAAACAATTTTCATTTAAATCTCAAAACCACAAAATTTTAATTTTCGTTTTTGTTTAAATGTAACTTGTCACTACTAGTGGTCGCTGACTACTACCACCACTCTGAACACTCCTGATCCATCCACCTTTGAACACCGCCAACAACCACTCTGACCATCATCAAACCACCACTCTGGCCACTGTCGATCACCACTCCAAAAGCCGTCTGCCAACAACCACTATTATTAAAATTACTACTTAATAAATATATTACATATTTGTAATATTTTAAAAGTATGAATTGCTTGGATGAAGACATGTTTATGATGAATATTCTATTTACCTTGATGCTTTAAACTGGTTTTGGTTTTTAAAAATTTCATAACTTAAAACTGGTTTTGGTCTTTGAATTTTTTAAAACTAAAAGCATAAACTGGTGTTGACTCTTGAATGTGCTCTACAAGTACATCAACTCTTGGGTAAAAAGATAGAACTTAAAATTGATGCTTGGTGCAGTCCTATATAATTAGGCATTTATAGTGTATATAGTTATGATTTTAAACGGAGTTCAATTGAGGTAATAAGATTAGCTAAGCCTGAAATAAAATGAAATGTTGTCTATCCATTAGTACTTGCTCATTATGACCTACACGTTCCTTCATTGCACTGGGTTTTATCAGGCAATAACAGTTCCTTAAATTAATTTACAGGAAAGAAGCACTGCACTACAAGACTATGGGCAAGAAGAGAGCATTGGGACAGTGAACACTGCATCAATCGCAAACAACGCCGTTTTGTTCAGCAATTCACCAGAGCTTCAGCAGAGTGGCCTACCTCCTCTAGTCAGTGCATTGAAATCATCAGCTGAAGAAAAGGCTGCCAGTTTTCACTTTCCAGGACACAACAGAGGCCATGCCGCTCCTTCTTCGTTGACTCAACTCATTGGAATAAGACCATATGCTCATGATTTGTCTAGTATTCCAGAACTTGACAACCTCTTTTGTCCCCAAGGGCCCATATTAGAAGCACAAAGAGAAGCAGCCAAACTGTTTGGATCATCAGAGACATGGTTTCTTGTCAACGGTACTACTTGTGGAGTCCAGGCAGCAATAATGGCAACCTGTTCACCGGGAGAATATCTGATTCTTCCTAGGAATTCTCATTTATCATCTATATCTGCCGTGGTTTTATCTGGTGCAGTGCCTAAGTACATTATTCCTGACTATAAAAATGATTGGGACATCGCTGGTGGTGTCACTCCATTACAGGTAATTTAGATATTATATACTAATACATTGTAGCTACATTTGTGAAAAATTGACGGTAAAAGAAATTGGCAGGCTGGCGTAGCAGTTGATATGTTTCATAATTGTAAAAAATTCATCCAAAAAGCAATCTAAATAGATTTTTGAACTCTTACACAGAAGATGAGTTTCTTTTGATTTCCTGGTTAAGTGATTGTTTACTGTCATTGATATTGATATTAGATATTCGCTTCAGATTCAAATCTTCCGGTAATCCTATTTAATGTTCTCTCTTTCTTTATGTGGGTGGGATCGACGGGTGTTGCTGCAGGTATTGAATGCAATCCAGGAACTAGAATCTGAAGGAAAGAAAGCATCGGCAGTTTTCATCACTTCACCTACTTATCATGGTGTTTGCAGTAGCTTGAGTGACATTTCTGAGTTGTGTCATTCTCGTAAAATTCCTTTGATTGTTGATGAAGCTCATGGAGCACATCTAGGATTACATTCTGAACTGCCTAGCTCAGCCCTCCAGCAAGGGGCTGATCTAACTGTTCAATCTACTCACAAGGTTCTTTCCTCTCTTACTCAGTCATCTATGCTGCACATGTCGGGCGACATTGTAGATAAGGATAAAATATCTAGGTGTCTCCAAACACTGCAAAGCACAAGTCCTAGTTACCTGCTTTTGGCATCCCTAGATGCTGCTAGAGCTCAACTTAGTGAAAGCCCTGCTATTGTATTCAAACAAGCGATTGAATTAGCAAATGAAGCAAAGTTTTTGCTAAAACGAATCCCTGGCATCTCAGTGCTTGAGAATTCATGCTTTCCAAATTTTCCCGCATTTGATCCATTCCGGGTTACTGTAGGTTTTTGGGAACTTGGTTTATCAGGTTACGAAGCAAATGAAATATTATGCAGGGATTTTGGAATCGTCCGTGAGCTTGTTGGGTATAAATCTATCACTTATGTACTTAATCTTGGAACTTGTAGAGACCATGTTCAAAGGCTTTTATCGGGAATAAAGCATCTAGCTGCAACATATTCTTCCATTCAGCAACCTAAAGACAGAGTACTTATTGATCATGCACCCTTTGACGATATAATCACGAGTTTGACCCCTAGAGATGCATTTTTTGCAAGTAAAAGAAAAGTAACGGTGAAAGAGAGCATTGGTAAGGTTTCGGGGGAGCTTATATGTCCATACCCTCCTGGCATACCGGTATTGATCCCGGGCGAGGTTATTACCGAGAAAGCTGTCGATTATCTACTCCATGTAAGAAGTGAAGGTGCTGATATTAGTGGAGCATCTGATCCCTTACTTTCTTCTATAGTTGTCTGCAATGTATAGTAAAAACAGCTGGTGACAGCTATTAGATATAACAGTTAGCTAAATCAGTTGTTATATTATAATTATACTAATTAATTATGTACTCCTTGATGTAATTTATATTATCTCATTATCAATATAATTTCCATTTTACGTTTCTCTACTTTTCTCTTATCAATAAAAAGCAACACGTTGAAGCTATATAACACCGACACTTAAGATTGAATGCGAACAAACATATCCAACACGTGCCGGTTGTTGTACCCCAATTTTGTCCTAACCCTTTTAAAACAAAAAGGGAGAAGTCAAACTTTTTTATTAAATAATAAATAATAATGATAAAGTTATTGTTATTTTTAATGATAATAATAACCAAGTTATTATTTATCATTTATTATCTTTTATTATTATTATTGTTATCATTTATCATTATTTTATTATTATTATTATTATTATTATTATTATTATTATTATTATTATTATTATTTTCTTTTAAGTTTTATTACAAAACAAAGAAACAAAAAAAAGAGGGAGAGAAAACAAGAAGAAAAGAAAAAAACACACGGCCCAGCCCATTTAGAGCCCAGAAGAAGAAAGAAAAAAAGAGAGGCCACGTGCGTGGCACACTTGCTTCAGAAGCTGAGTGAAAAAGAAAAGAAAAAGAAGAAACACGTGCAGAGCACGTGTTCTTCAGAAGCAAAGAAACAAAGCCAGAAGCACGTGCAAGGCACATGTCTTCAGAAGCTGAAGGAAAGAAGGAAACCCAGAACTCTTTCTTCCCCACTTGCTCTGCATCCTGTCCCATCCTTTCCACCTGGCTTTTCCCCTTTCTTCTCCACCCAAAACCAGTCAACTATTGCAGCAAAACAACCTGCCCTAATTGCAAAACCACTTGCCCTGTTTCTAGAAACAGCTGACCAAATCCAGCATTTCTTCTTTCTTCTGCAATTCAGCACGTTTTTGTTGCTTATCCCCAAACTCTGCTCACCAGCACATGGCTTTCCCTGTTTATCTGCTCAAATCCTCAAGGGTCAATCCCCAAAAAGCATAGCCTGCACCCTGTTTCCATGAATTCCAGCAATTCCAGTCACAATCAGCCCCCATTGGGTTCTGAAATTTGCCAAAGTCTTGACCATGATCACAAGGCAGGGTCACTTCCCTCCTTTTACATTAAATGCATAGCCATTAGTCATGATCTTAGCCCACAAACCAGCTTTGCTTTAAGAGGATTTGCCATGATTACTTTGATTTCAAATGATGACATTTGATTTTGTTTTTGCCTATAAAAGGAATGCAGTGCTGAAGGTTCATATACGGTTAATTACTCTCAGAAATTCTCACATAAACACACAACTCTGATATACATTTCAGACCAGTTTTAGTAGAATTCTCACACAGTTTTAACATAATCCCAAGAACAAAACACACAATTGTTCATACAGTTTTACCCAGCTTGCTCAAACACAATCCAATCCAACCTTAGAGCATTTAAGCAGTGGTTTTGGGGAATTCTAGAACAAAATCAGGATCAGTAAGAACATTAGCCAGAAGCTCTGTTTTCTGTTCTTGTTTTGCAAACAATCACAAACCAGCCCAGAAATCAAAACCAGCTATCAAGCACCCATAAACATCACTCCAAAGTAAGGAATAACATCAAACACATCATCTGTTATTGTTATTTCTTATTCCTCAACATTCAGCTTTGCCAAACCATAATTATTTAAAGCCTGTTCAGTTTCTTGCATCCCAAGCATCAGCTGGAGCTTTGTAAGTCATTCTGAACCTCTTTCATATTTCATTTGCATTGCTGTTTGCAGTTGTTTTGATTACCATGTGATTTAGCATCAGTTTCTGCATTTTTTAAGTGTTTTTAATTGGTTTTGAACTAAGAAACATCTTTTGAGACTTCAAAGAAATCCTAATCTTTGCAAAACACAAAAACAGAAGTGGTTTAAACCCCTTTCTAACCAAATTCGAGAATTTTGCACCCCTTTGAGGTTCTGAAAACTGATCAGAAGCTGAGTCTGAACAGTACTTCAGACTCTGAAGTTCAGAGTCTGAACAGTGCTTCAGACTCTGAAGTTCAGAGTCTGAACAGTGCTTCTGAAGGTCAACAGAAGTCAACCCATGAACAGTGCTTCTGAAGGTCAACAAAAATCAACCCATGAACAGTGCTTCTGAAAGTCAACCAAAGTCAACGTCTGAACAGTACTTCAGACTCTGAAATTTCAGCTTCTGAAACACTGTTCACACAGACTCAAGATTTCAGCTTCTGAAGCATTTCTGGGCAAATTTTAAGGTTCAGAAGCACTTCTGGGTTTATTTTTAAGGCTCAGAACCTGACATTTCTTTTTAAACTCTTTTTGAAAAGGTTTAAAACTCATTTGGTTCAAAACATAACAAGTGTTTTTCTTTGGGTTTTATTTGGAATTTCATTAAGTTCCAACAACAAACTTGAACAGCTTTGTTCATGAATTTTAACAAATTTAAACAACACTTGTTTACTTTACAAACTTGAACAGCCTTGTTCATGATTTTCAAACACACTTAAGCAACTTTTGTTCATCAAGTTTCAAAAGCATTTGAACATTAACTTGTTCATTAAATTGCAAAACAATTTGTGCATTTTTCATAAACTTATCCTTTTTCAATAAGTTTCAATCACAAGCTTGAACATTTTTGTTCATGATTTTCCAACAAACTTGTTCATTTTCCAAATTTGAACAACAAACTTGTTCTTAAGCTTTGTTCATTAACTTTCAAAACATTAAACTTGAATGAAAAATGAGTGTTTTGACGTATGTCTCTTCATTCCCCGATTGAATAAGCACTTGACGTATGTCTCGTTGCTTAGACGATCGTCATTCTTTTCAAGCATTCACCAAAAGTACCTTTTTAAGGTTTGAAGCATAAACTTGAATGAAAAAGGGGTGGTTTGACGTATGTCTCTCCATTTCCCCGATTGAACGAATGCTTGACGTATGTCTCGTTGTTCGAACAATCGTCATTCTATTTTCAAAACAAAACATAAAACGAATCCAACTCACCAATTTTGGCCCCCGTGGCCAATCCGAACCTTTCTTGGTCCTTCGTGACCAATCAAACCCTTTCTCTACTCCGTTGAGTCAATTTAACTCAATGCTCGGTCCCGTTGGATCCATTGAATCATTCTTGGCCCCCGTGGTCAATTGAACCTTTTCCCTAACGGACATGCTTTTAACATTTCTAGCGCGATTTCAAACAAACGCTTAAGCCTCCCATGTGCGAGCATACAAGCTACGTTTAATCGCAAGAATACGGTTAAAACATCGTTCATTAAAATTAACCAACAAATACGTTTTTCTACTAAAGAACTACGTAGCTTTGATTTCTCCATCGCACCAGGAGATACGTAGGAGCAAGATCACATCTTGTCAAACACAATAATAAAAAATAACATTTTTTCCCCTTTTCTTTATTCCCTTTATATATTAAGCATAGCAAGCAAAACTTTAAAAACACTTTAGCCTTAACTAACTAGGAGGTTCCCGTTGAGTACAACGGACGTGAGGGGTGCTAATACCTTCCCCTTGCGTAATCGACTCCCGAACCCGACAATGGTTGCGATGACCATCCTTTCCTCATCGTCAAGGGTTTTATTATCGTTTCCCTTCAAAATAAAAAATTTAAGGGTTTATCAACGTTCCCTTTAAACCAAAACTTTGGTGGCGACTTCACACAACCTTGCTAGCGTTTGCGAACGCCCGAGGTTTGCGTTTTTTAACGAGAGCGCACACCGGTGTCTAGTCAATTCAATTACTTCTATTTTTTCAAATCATTACTGTTGTCTATGTGTCAATGTTGTGTTTGGTTCCATGTCAGTATCAATGCTTCATAGCCTTGAAGTTTAAACTTCTCAAATGTCCTTTTTTAACCTTTGCATCACACCAGAAGGTCACATAACAAATGATCAAGATTTCACACTGCTGAAGAAATTTTTAGGTATTTATTCAACTAACTAATCCTAGCAATGGCTGTTGGTTTTGGTAAATTTTCTCACATTTTAATGGATTGAAATGAAAGAGACATGAATTTTTGTATAGTTCAAATGGTTCAGAATCATTGGAAAAGAAATGTCTTAAGTCAATGTCATTGGATATTTATGTTGATATGTAGTGGACAGATTTGCAGAATGCTGTGCAATAAAAGAAAGGATTGGTCTATCATTTCTTGTGATGGATATAAGCTATACGATGTTTCAATATTTTCATAGGTGAATGAAGTTATTGTAACTATTATAAAATAAATGAATAAATTGAAGTTATGGTGACAGGGAAAGTCAAATTTTGAGTAATCACTGCAATGTATGTACATCCTGCCATTCTGCTTCTCAGTGATTGTTTGTTTTCAATTTTTTTAATCGTCCTAAAGGTTTAGCCCATTGCCGCTTCGGACTAATAAATAGTGTACTAGCTAGTCCAAAATATAGAGGTCAACATGTTAGACAGATGTAAATTTCTACTCTCCATTTAAGGCCAACTAAATACTTGTAAATAAATTTACTGTACTTCACTCAGGTATTTGAAGTTAGTTTTGGATAAATTATACAAGAAATACTCATGAAAAAAGAAATATTAAAAAAATCTCATTAATTTTTGAAATGATAGATTTGATATAATGAAATTTGTTTTTAAGTCTTGTCAAAAAAATAAAATAAATTGTTTTTAAGTTTTAATTTTTCAATAAGTTATTTCATTTAAGTGGTTGTTTGCGGAATTGGTTCATAGACTACCCCCGGATCCCACTTGTGTGACATTGTGGAAGGAATATCACATGACATTGCCCAACCACAATGTGTCACGTGACATTTTCATTTTAAAATAAAACAAAAAGCCTTGTGAAAGAAAGAGAGGAAAGAAAAAAAAATTTATGAGTTGATGGAAATTGATATTCATAAAAAATACAGGAATATTTTAAAAATAATATTATATTATATTATTTTACTTGTCATAAAAAAATTTATTTTATGTGTATGGAAGTAGATAAAAAAATATTTTATTTAATCTCATAATAAGGGATAAGGCATGAGTCGTAGGATGGTGTGAGTATCAATTCAAACACACGACACAGTAACATGATGATGATTGCTGTCTCCAACTCTAATTCCATTACACTAGGAGTGAGAGTTGCTTCATTTACTACTCCAAATGCTAAATCAAGAGCACTCACTTTTTCTCTGTCCCTGTCTCCATGGAGAAGAAGGTACCAAATTACTTCACATATTTATTTTACTACTCCTTGCTTCATGTTTGAAAATCATATTTCACTTATGTTTTTGTTTGCAGCTTAGATAGTCTCTCTACTTCCAATGGAACAACTCTCAGACATCTCAATACTCCAATTTCAGCTGTTAATTCAGGTTCCTATATATATATATATATAATAGTCACTAGTTCTAAACTAATCTTATGTTATTCTTGCTTTGTAGGTTTAGAAGCATCAATTACAGATTCCAATGATATTTCAGCCTTCTTAACTGATGCCACAGTAGTTGCAGAACCAGTAAATGAAAATAAGATACAAGTGAGTGACCATGCACCATAAATTGATTCCAATGTAAAAGTGTGTTTCTCTATATCGATCAACTTGATGATGAACTAGGCTCAATTAAAGCTTTTAGTAGTTTTCATGCCCAATCAATCGGCTTCCCTGTGGGATTTAATTTGTTTCTATCATAATTATGTTACTTTTGTTAAGAGTCTTACATCGGACGAGATAAGGCCTGAAAATGTGTTTATAAGTGAGAGACAGTCCTCACTTTACAAGCCAGTTTTGTAGAGGCTGCGTTACGCGCAACCCATGTTGTGAGAACTTTTGTTTACCTGAGCAGATTAGAATTGAAGCTAATGTTGCTATCAACATATGTTTAATTGTTATCCTGACTTTGCCACTAGTGTACCATGCGACCTGCAACTTCGGACATCAACAAATTGTGGCTAGATGTATTGCTATAACAAGCCTTGTTATTTTCCCTTTAGCCTCCTCCTTTTACCATGTAAAATATTTATGTGAAGAATGTTTCAATAAATTACAGCTTCATGTTAATTTTATGTTTTCATTTTCTTGTATCCTGCTGTTTTGGGGCTTGATTTTGTAATCTTGTGGTTTAAATGGCAGTTAAGAGTGGACTTGACTGGTGATCAAACACAAAAGGTATTTGACCGGATCCTTATAAACTTAGGCCGTACGGCCCCACCAGTGCCTGGATTTCGCATGCGAAAAGGAGGTAAAAAGCTTCTTTATTGATAAAGATCGATACCGTTCACTTTCATACACTTAATATATCTAACATTTGTCACATTTTTCACTTTCATACCCTATTATGATTCATACTTTGCAATACATGCTATGAACACACACGAGCTTGACATTCACTGCAAGATTCTGATAGGGATTTGGGTATTTGGTGTGCCATAGTCCCACACCGAGTAGTACGAGATGCTCGGTGATAGCTAGGTTTTAAAAGAGGGTTTCACAAGTGTTTCAATAGTTATAATTACTATCAGAGCTGGTAATCAGTGGCTCGGAAAGGACTACCTACGAAGGGGCTGGAAAGGCCGAGTAAAACATTTTAGAGTTCATCTTCCCGGGACGTCGGCTCTCAGGGACGGTGCTATGTTAGGGACTTGGGTTTTATTAAGTTTCCAAGTCCCACATCGAGTAGTATAGGTTGATCGGTGAAGTATTCAAGTGACTTGGTTCTGCCTCTTTGATACTATCTTTAAAGGAGGTTCAAGTGCTTCAATACTTATCATATTCCTCCCCCCATTTAAAAACCCTTATCCTCAAGAGTTGCTTGAGCACAAGGACTTACCAACCACAATCAAGACACACTAAAAACATATGACCATTTTTCTGTGAAATAAGAGTTGCTTATGCCCTCTTTACAAAATATCAAGGTCTGCGACTTTTCAATTTTTTGGCCACATGTGACCTTTGCATTTGCATCATGTATTTTCTTGATCAACAAAGACTTGGTGAAAATGGAAGTGTTTCCTTGGCATTCATGGTCATGTTCTTGGTTTTAGCTTGTGTTATTTACCAAGGTAAGACTTTGGATGCCCATTTTATTACTTCCTGCATTTGGTTAGTGAAAAAATCCACCTTGTGGAATTTCTCTGTCAAACCTTGGTCCTCAACCTCCGTCCAGTTGGCCCTCTCCTTCACTCTCAGTTGTCTCTGTTAGCAAACATGCAGCCCAATGATGAGAAAACCGGAAAATGAAAGGAAACTAAACTTTCTCTTTATAATTGACAAATGACAATTACATTGAGAGGACCTGCCTATATAAACTTGTTATTTATCTCTTGTTGGTGATATTATCTTACATATGATTCATTCTCCTGTTCATCAAAGTTCAGAATTTCATCAGCATAAGAAATTCAAGTCCATGAATTTTAACTAAATTACTTTGTACATGCCTTGCGATGTGTGAACTGCTCCAGGGAAATCATCAAAGGTGCGGAATTTCCAATAATTTTTTTTATATTTGATGAATTATTGTTCAGTATTTTTTTGATCCATAAATTATTCATTCATTCTTATGTAATGTTGTTTGTAACATCAATATCGTTAAAATGTTGTCATTAAGTCATCCCTGAGATTGAGTTTTATCCTCAAAAAAATTCTTTTGACAAGAACAACATTATTTGTGCACTGATGAATGCAACAGAACATCCATGAATCATGATAATATATATGCTTTATTATTTTTTTGAAATAATATGTTTGATTCTTCGTTGAAGTTGACTTTGTTACGAAATCCATGCAGATTCCAAAAGACTTCCTTTTACAGATGCTTGGGGAAGAACATGTCACTAAGTTTGCAATACAAGAAATACTCAATTGTACCATGGCTGATTATACAAAAAAGGCAAGTGATTTTTCTCCTCCGTATGTGGCTGTCATGAATATATATGTATAAACTTATTTTCAGATTTGATTTCCCAATTCCAGGAAAACTTAGATGCGAAGGACAAGAAGGTTAGAACTATTCAAACGGTACAAGAACTCAAAAAATCATTCACAGCAGGAAAAGAATTTGGATTCAATGTTATAATTGAGCCTAAAAACTCCGAAGGTGAATAACTTGTTTTGAGGGGTCTAGCTATTACCGGAGAAACAAGATTGTTGCACTCGATGATATGCAGCTTAAAGAGTTATTTTAATGGTCAGTTTGATGAGCTCATAAGAATAAAGGTGAAATATTCTGACACAAAACTTACAGGAAAAATGTATGAGAAACTTATCATTAGACTATTCCTCCTAATTTTGCAGGAATTGCTAAACTAACAGAGTGATATATTGCAGACTTTGATTATCTTTACAGCCTTTTAAATTAAATGGAGATTTGTCAATTGCGACCTTTGTGTTTATGCCTTTGTCGTATTGTGTATACTGTCTGCATTTCGCTCAATACAATATACCTACATGTTTCTGCATAACATGATTTCCTCATTGTAGGATCAAAATAATAGCATCTTTTGTTAAGTGAAATACCCCAATCAATAACCTTAGACTAAATAGAAATAGCCAAGTAGTTGGAGATTTTGAATTCAAAGAGAGATGGAAGACAATCAAACTCTCACAAAGAAGGGCTAAATGGGTACAGTCTCCTATTGCATATAAGCTGGAAATATAGAAACTTAAAAAAACTTGTCATATGGCCCTATAATAGAATTGCGAAGATCAGAGAATAGACCGTAGAGGGAGTACTGCCGTAGATTTTTCACCTCATACCAAGAATTTAGAGCATCAAGATTCTTGTCAGTCCCTGAGAATGCTAACTGTATGCCAATCTTGCAAGCAGTGTCGCCATTCTTTTGACACATCTGTGTTTGGCACTGCACAGTCTTGATTATTCAGACAAATACTTCCACTGGGACATGCATCACAGCCGAAACTCTTCCAAAACAAGTTTTGAAGGGTTCCCTCTTGAAATTCAAGAACCTGTTAATCAACCAACACAGAAATTCAAAATTACATTCATAAAGGAAATTTCGTTGCTACAAAATACACATATTGATCATGTCAAATGATACCAAAGTGAAACTGGTAATCGTGTGACTGTCGTCGGCAAACATGATTGGTAGTGATCTTGCTGCATATTTTTGTCCAGCAAATGCAACCATATATCCACCAGTTGTGACCTGATAGAACCCCAAAATTAGTAGAGAACAAACAACCAAAAGTTTGCCAAAGGATATTTGACTGCAAGACTATTAAGCTTTGAAATCATAACAAATAAACAACTCTTCAAATGGAATCGTGCATGTCGTAAAACAATCAAATATTTTTTGTAACTCATGCCAAGGAATATAGTGTACCAAGCTCGGTATCTGCCATACTTAATGACATAAATGTCTTAATATTCTTTCTTGCTTACACAGGGAACATTTGATTAGCTAGTAGACAGTCTCAAATTAAAAAACAAGTGTTATCAATTAGGCTCAATATTTTAGTTCTAAACCCACCAAATCTATTAGATACAACTATTATATCTGATGTAATTCCTAATTATAATACCATTCCCTAAGACTGACCTTATATAATTTACCAGAACACATGATTATGCAGGGAACAATAAAACAAAAAGTATAATACCAAGTAAAATACCAAACATATCATTATCATATCAAACTGAGACCCTGTTTGGATAAACATCTTAATTAATTTATAAGTGTTTATGTATAAGCGATTTCTACAACAAAGATAATAAAAAGCCGCATCATTTTTTCTTTTTGGAATACAAGTTACATTGTTTGCGAGAGCCTATGAAAATAAGTTGAACGTCGTGTTATAAGTTGTTTCCATAAGCTCTTGCAAACAGTTTCACATGTGCTTATATCAGTAGATAAAATCAAATACATCAATTCAAACAAACCACGAGTATTGTAAAGAACAGCGCCTATATACACGAAGCAATGAATTTAAATCATGAAGAGAAAAACTGCATACCGAGTCTGAGCTGCTCCTGTTAACGGTAAGTAGGGAGATTTCGTCGACCTTTGGCCTAAACACAACAAGTTGTGCTTTGCCTGGGAGGTTAAGACGAGAGTCACAAGGCGAAAGCTGTGGACCACTATCTGGGGTGAAAGATTGCTTGTCTGAAAACGCAATGCCAAAGGTAAAACCATCTCCTCTCTGAACTTTAGCATCTTGACATGGAAGATAAACATCATTTGTATCAGCTGCATCTGCAACAAACATAGCCATCATAGCAATGACAATCAACTGTTTCACCAAACCTATTTTCCCTATCTTTAACATGGCAAAACAAACTTCTTCATCCATCCTCATCTTCTTCAATTTGGTGATTATTCTCTGAACAAAATAAAATAAAATACAGAACAAAACTAGTTATGTAAAAGAAAAGAAAAATCCTTATTGTTTGGGTCAAACTAGAAAAGAACAATATTTTGTGGTGATGGAAACAACGTGGTGTCAACATTTGTCTTTAATTAAGGATTAAAAAAGTGTTATTATATGTGCGGCACATAAATCCAGGATAATATGATAGATTAAACAAGAAGATGCATTTAAATAATAATAATAATAATAATAATAATAATAATAATAATAATAATAATAATAATAATAATAAGCAAAAATAACAATAACTTGAGAAGCAAGAAATAGATCTCTATACCTTAAAAAATCAAAATAAACGAATTTCGTATCTGAAGAATATTTTAGAGATCAGAATTTGAGGTTTGGTTTTTCTATGATTCATTCACATGGGGCAAAAAAAAAATGTCAACTAATCAAGGAAGGATTGGTGGCAAAGAAGACGTTATTGAGGTTTTTGTTTTTTTAACAGATTGGTGATAAACTTCTGTTTGGTGGTGAGATTGGTGATACACTAATAACATAAAAAAGGTGTTATGCAAATCCTCAGGAGAAAACCAGAACAAATATTAATTAATGTAATAAATCAACAGCAAAATGTAATATTATAATAAATATTACATTAACTATTTATTTTTTTAAGGAAACTATTTATTATTTTAAGCGTAATTTATGCTGTTAATATTGAGAGAAATTATATCAGACTACCAAATAAGCATGTTGGTTTGACCAAAAAAATAAAAATAAGCATGTTTGACCAAAAAATGTAATAATAAAATAAACATTTTTTATTAGAGAATAATGAGAACCGAGGTGAGATTTACGCATCTTAGCCATTTGATAAAGATCGAACGTTTTTAATTTTAAGCTCAATTTATCATATTGCAAAACAAAATACTTTAAAATCCGAATGTCCGATCAAGATTGAACAATCGAGATGTATGTAACTTCTTCTTGCTATCACAATGTATCTAATCTAAATTTCTATAAGAAGGCTATATACGGTCATAATCAATACACCCCATTACCTGACAAAAAAATAAAATAAAAAATACACCCCATTGATAAAACACATTCACTTTTCACTAAGTGCATGAGTCTTGCATTCACTTTTAGCGATTTATTTTTTGGAAAATTTTGTAACATTTGAGGCTTTGAGCACTTCATTTACCGTACATATGTAAAAGAACACACTATTTATTGGTACCTTAAACTTGACTTTCTTTATTCACTATAGTCCACCTTTCATTTGCAAGAGTCTCTCTCTTCTCATGAATAATATCACAACATTGGGGAAGGGAGACCATGGCCTCCAATAGTCCCCATTCTAGCTCCACCTTTGTTAGTATCATGGTGGGTTAGTCAAAACCACGATGTATCGTCATGATTTTACAAAAGTTACATAATATAGTTTTTGTTAGATTTATAAATAATAGATGATGATTTCTTTGATGCTAAAGAAGAAAAATGATAAAATATAGTGATTTATTGAGAAAAAATTATTTAGAGACTTCTTATTTTGTAAGGACCAAATTGCCTCTTTTTAATTATTATTAAAGATTAAATTGTTTATGATTCTCTAATTATTATTAGAGACCTAATTGTCCATTTTCTAACCGTAGTTTAGAAAAGTTAGTTTGGCCTAACTTATTTTGCCACCTCTTCTCCTTCAACGGAAAAGCTAGGTCAAATATTATTTTTGAGAACTCCATTTAGAAAAGCAACTTTTGAGAAACTACATATAGAGGAGCTTCTACATAAGATGTTGATACTTACTTTTCAACTCGGGTATTCTCTTCTTCGTAATTTACAACTTTCAATCCTTGACATAGGTTTCTAGTTGTTGTTGTTGTTATTATTATTATTATTATTTTTAATTTTTTTTATCTTTTATAAGCAAAATTTATTGATAAAGAGGAAAGCTAGTACAAGGACTACACAAAGCTGCTCCAAATTCAGCATACAAATGCAAAGTGTACATCTTGTTCGAATGTATTCTAACAATTGTTTATAAAATACTAGTATCTTAACAAATTATTTTACATAATAGTTGTATGAAATTTTATAAAAAAAATAGTGTCTTTAATTTGAATGTAATATTTTTGTAACTTGTCTAATTATTTAAATATTTGTAATAAAATTAGATATTTTATTAGATATTATTATATATGTTTCGGTACACAAAAAAGTTCACACATTGCTTATAAGAATTTATAGACATCATACACCCATCTATCCACCAAATCTATGTTTTTTAACTAAGGACAAAGGAAAACAATACCTCATTAAGTGATGTACTGGACTTGAGGTCGGAACATTATCAATCATATTTAAGTATAAAACTGTTTTTGAAATATAAAACAACATTTACCAAACAACTTTAACTTTATTTTTAAAGATTTTAATTTTAACTTTAGGTTTAAAACAACTTCTATACGATAAAAAAAGTTGGGCAAAACGCTACAAAACTAATGTTTGTTTCTACATTAGCTTTTAAAATAACGCAACAAACACAATTCAATGTGAGAAGCTCCAATATATTGTGGTGATGAATGGACGTGTTATGAGATCATTTCCACCATGAAAACAAAAGTATCATAAGTTATCCCGGTTTATTTTCTCAAGACCAGGATAGGAAAGGAGTCAAACAGAACTCACCTTGATTGGACTTGATAAGAATTAGTTTAACTCGAAATTCAATTCGAGTTTGATACAATTTTTTTTAATCTCGAACTCAACCTAATTCAAGTTCACAAACAACTCTGCTCAGCATGTTAGGTTCAATTCATTTGCTCAAATTATATAATTCAAAAGTCAGTTTTTTGTTAAAAAAAAATCAAAAGTTTAATATCTTTCGCCTTTTAATTTAACAGAAAAGTATATATTGAATAAAAGTAAAAAGTTATTCCAAGTGTACAAAAAATATACATAAACACAAAGGACCATACTTGCATTTATGCATGAAAAATATATAAGTATATATAATCGAGTAAACTCATGAAACAAACGAGTCGAATTATATATAACTCAAGTTCAACTTATCTAGTTAACGAGCTTAATTTTCAGCCCACGTTCAACTCATTTGATTAATGAATCAAGTTTGACCAATTAATTGTCGGGTCGAGTTTCAAACTATGTTTGAGTTGACTCGATTCATTGTCAGCTCAACTAAACATTGCTTTTATTTTTTACTCGAGAACCAAATTGGATGTCTTAGTTTTTTCTCAAGAAAAACTTTCCTTAAAAAAAAGAAAGACTATAGAAAAACCGAAGCCATGTGTGATGAACCGAAAGATGACGAGTTGTTTTAACGTCTATAAATGAATCTTGGGTTTGAATTAACGTTGAAACTTGAAACATTTCAAAGAGTAGGATAGGAGCTACTGCTATACACGTAACCATTAATTACTATTTTTGTGCATGAGATAGGGGCTTATTTCATGCAAACTTAATTTATGACTCCAAAATTCCATTTCCATCTAGCTACATTGGTCCCCATTAAACCATTTTGAGCAGGTAGTAGCAGTATGATTAATGATGCCTTCCATTTTGAGCACCCAAATTCTAAATTATTTCTGATACTTAATTACCATTTTCAGTAATTCATCCTCCAAGTGGTCCATATATATCATTTTGCTGGCTAATGACACAGATCGATATATTGAGTGATTCACTTACTTTATTACGCTTTTGCTCTATCTCTTGTTGCTTTGAACAAAGAGGGGTCAGTAGTCTAGGGGGTGCAAGTCTCAAGTTTCAGCTTTTCAACTCCTTCCTCTCCAAGGTTTTTCAAACTTTCTTTCTTCCTTTGCTTTAGTTTCAAACTAGAATGTGTAATATATGTTTTATAGATTTTTGTTTGACTTCATCTGCATCCTGGTTTTATTTTGAACTACTTGTGTTTCAGTTCTTCTACTGCTTGATTTTGGTTTTTGCTTCTTAATAATGAAACTAAACAAGGAATATATATTGAGTGATCCTAAGCAAGCTATTTTTCCTTCCCAACAGAAAGTAAAGATCAAGCGTAAAATAATTTATTTCATTCACAAAGGGATTTTTTTTGAGAAAGATGAAGAAAATATAACTACATCCCAAACCTAAAAAATGTCTTGAGAACCTAAGAGTTGAAGAAGCAAATTTTCAAGGTTCCTAGAGTTTGACAAAATGAATTTTAGAACTCTTTAGAATATAAACTCAAGTTTCTGTTAGCAGTTAGCACCTTAAAATATTTGGCATTTCTTGTGGTTTTGTTATCTTTTTATTCTATATAATGCAATAAAGTTTATCTCATGCCCTTAAAAAAAATAGATGGATTATGATCACCAAGACAAACCATCCTTCTTCGCAATCATCAAAGAAGGCTTGAACATCAACCGCCTGGTAATAATTTATTCGTACTTTTGTTTATACGTTTCTCCCACATGATCATCATCTCATGCATTCTACAACTTGTTTTCCTTGTTAATAATAAATAAGAAATACTTTGTTTCTTTGGATTCTGATGATGACAACTAAATTATAGAAATGGAAAGTGAGTTCTTTTATAGGCAAATTAATGTCAGTAAACTAGATGTATTAATTTACATAGTTTAAATTTGAGACGTTCTTCTTAGAACTCTAGAGACAGATTGGGAATATTAACATTAGTGTTTTAGTTATACATAGACATAGGAACTCGTATTCCCTTGCATTCATGAAGTTTGGAGATCCATGACCGTCCGATCAAAATGGGGTGGTCCAGATCCAAGCTCGGTAATTTTTGTTGTTTAGACTATTTGATCTCGATCGGAAGGTTGTGGATCTCATGGCTTTGTGAATGCTTGTAGGGAATCCTGGTTCATATACATACATGATACATGTTTTTTTTTTCTTTTCCTAAACATTACTTCTTGTTATTTTTGTCATAATCTACAGAAAGTACCACCGGAGATTGTTATGGATTTGGGTGAAGAGTTGTGGAAGAATACATTAATTATTTTTGTAGGCTCTTCTGGTGAGAAGTGGGAAGTGAGTATTTTGAAGAAAGGAAATGACATATATCTGCAAATTGGTTGGCAAAAATTTCTGAAAGACAACACAGTGATGCTTGAAGAGTTATTGGTTTTCACATATAATGGGGAGAACAGGTTCCAGGTGCAAATTTTTGGTAAGAATGGATTGGAGAGACCATGCTTCAAGAAAGTACACGAACAAGAAGAAGGAGTTGCTGCAGCAGCTCCAATAATCGCGACCAAGAGAAAGAGGGGTAGACCAAGAAAAGTTCCTTCTCCTGAGAGAGAGTGCTTTAAGAAAGAAAAGGCTGAAGTTGCAGCAACAATTGTGGCTAAAAGAAATGACGGTAGAACGAGAAAAAGTCCTGCTGGTGAGAGAGTATGCGTGAGGAAAGAAGAAGTTGCAGCAACAATCGTGTCTATGGGTAAACCAAGAAAAAATCCTGTTCGTCAGAGAGTAAGCGTAAAGAAAGAAGAAGCCAAAGCTGCTGCAACAATGGTGGCTGCAATAAACAAGGGTAGAACAAGAGAAAATCCTTCTGGTGAGAGAGTATGCATCATGAAACAAGAAGAAGAAGTTGCAGCAACAACCGTGACAATGGGTAGACCAAGAAAAAATCCTGCTGGTGAAAGAGTAGTACGCGTCAAGAAAGAAGAAGCAAAAGCTGCAGAAACAATCGTGGCTGAGAGAAAGAAGGGTATACCAAGAAAATATCCTGCTCCAACTGTTATTTTAGTTAACTGATATAAGATAACAAATTATCTGTTATATATATATATATATGCTCAGATTGAAATAGATACTGAAATTAATTAAGGCATGTTTAACAACAATCCATGTATTGGAGTTAATTATTAGCTAGGATTTATGTAGCTGTTATGATTGATGGTGTTTTTGTGGTTGCATTTTATGTGAATGATACTGCATTGAACATCAACGTGGATGGTAATTTTTCTAATTGTTTCTGGATTTTATTGGTAAAATTCAAATCAGTTGAATGTTAAACATTGTACATCATTTACTAATATAGCTTTGTCTCCTAGGTTGTAACCTGTAGTGAGTTTCGAGAGTTTGTTTATCAATTTTATGTGTTAGAGAGATTGTTAACAAGAGAGGAAACATATATCTCTTGTTTGTGTATATGACTTTTTCCTTGTCCTCATACTCCAACTTGATTGTTTATCAATTACTACTCGGTAGTACTTAAAAACAAAATTATTTATCTAGCTTGCATTAGTTACTATTTATAATAGATTATAATGAGCATTTTGATTTGTGGATTACTTTTTTTTTTTGTAAAAAAATAAACTCAAATTGAGTATTTTGGAATAAAAAGAGAAACTCAATCAAGAATTGCAAAATAGGCGGGCTCGATCAAAGGCCAAGTCAAGCAACTCCAACAAGGGTTGCAAAATAGGAAGGTCAAGTTAAAGGACAAGGCAATCAATGCCGCCTTGGACCTCTTTTTTTTTTTTTTTTTGAACTAATAGTACTAGATGTTTAAAGACAACTTTGAGAAAACATATGCTTCCGTTGAAAGAGTATTTAGAGGCAGTTATGACTTAAATACGTTTTTTCTATAAAAGTGGATTGTAGAATGTATTAGTATAAAGACATAATTTGTACTGAAGTCCAACAAAAGTGTCTATAGTAGGTTGTGGGTAGGTCTTTTGCAGCATAATGGTTACATTTTATGAAGAGTCTTCAACAGAAGAGGGTTCATTTAGAGGTTATTGGATTGGATCGGGGTCCCAATTCAGGATTTCTCATCTTCGGTTTGCGAATGATGCACTGATTTTAGGTGAGAAAAGTTTGGAAAATATCAAGACTATTAAGATGATTATGCTTCTCTTTGAGGTGATTTCGGGTCTCGAGGTCAAATTTCATAAGAGTCTGCTTGTGGGCATCAATGTTTCAAATTCTTGGTTGGAAAATGCGGTTGATGTGCTTAATTGTGAAATCGGTCAAACACCATCTAAATATTGCGACCTTCCAATTGGCGACAATCCGCGAATATTATCCTTTTGGTACCATCTATTAGAAAGAAACACACAAAAGACTTTCGAGTTGTAAGTCTTCCTTGTCTTCTTTATTGGTTTACTATTTTTTTTTTCTTTTTCAAGATTCCCAGTATCATTTCTAAAATCGAATCCCTTTTTAAAATTGTCTATGGAGGGCGGGGGGTAGTTAAGAGTTGTGTATGTTATTAGGTTCATTGGAATAGTTTGTTTAGATCAAGATAAAGGTGATACAAGAGTGACAAGGGTGTACTAATTAATCTATCGTTATTAGCTAAATGGTCGTGGTGGCATAGGATAGACTAGGGGTGTTCAAAATCGAACCAATCCAATAGAAAAACCGCAAACCGAACCAACCCAAACTGAAATCGCAAAAAACCGCATTTGGTTCGAATGTATTCAAATCATTTTTTTACTCAACCACATGGTTTGGTTTGGTTTGTGGTTTTTATTTTACCAACCAAACCAAACCAAACTGCAACATAAGAAAGACACTAATTAAACATATGTCACCTAGACGAATACTTAGAGAAACTCAATACAAGCTTTTATAAAATGACATATTTTTTCTCTTGATAAGTTTCTTCTTTGCTTTTTATTTCAAAAGTGTATTCATATGCTACTTGAACTTTTAGTTGTTGAAATATGCCTTGAATTAGTGTTGGGAAAATGTCCCACATCGGAGAATTGGAAGAAATATGCATAGACTTGGCCATATAAATAAAAGCCTTGTGTGTTAGTATTTCTTACACCAATAGTTAGTGGGTTTTGCTATAGCTAGTATTACCTCTACTATTCAGTATCTGTAACTATCGATTATAGTGGAATTCTTTTCAGTGGCTCTGCCCGTGGATTAGTCAGCACATTGTTGGATACCACGTTAAATCTTGTGTCGTTTTTTCTTCTATCTTTTACTATTATTGTCATTATTTTCGCTCCCCGTTATAACAAACTGGTATCAGAGCTGGTTCAGATCTGTTCAGGCGGGAACGATGGCTGGAGGTAAAAGTTTGAAAGTCGACAAGTTCACTGGGAGGAATAATTTCAGTTTGTGGCAGATCAAGATCCGGGCGGTGCTTAAACAGCAGGGTTTATGGACACCTTTGTTAAAGCATGCGCCAATTCCTCTACCCGCTGATATCGCCACTCTGGAGGAGAAGGCACATTGTACCTTGCTCCTTGCTTTGGATGATCATATCATCTCTAAGGTTGCTGAAGAGGATACCGTTGTCAGTCTGTGGTGTAAGCTAGAGAGTCTATACATGACGAAGAGCTTAACCAACAAGTTTCTCTTGAAGCAACATCTGTTTAGTCTACGTATGCAGAAAGGTATGCCCTGAGAAAACATCTAGATCAATTGAATTCGATATTATTAGATCTGCGATATTGATATTAAGATTGATGATGAGGATGCTGCCTTGATTCTGTTGGTTTATTTACCATTGTCATATGAGAACTTTATGAAGTCTTTCATTAGTGGTAAAGATTCATTGTCTCTGGAAGAAGTTAGGTCTGCCCTTCACAGTAGAGAACTGCGACATAGTGGCACTATTTCAGATGGTCAGGTTGTTGGGCTAGTAGCAAACAACAATCAGGGATATGGTAAATAAGGGGAAAATAACTTCTTTAAGAAAACAAAACCGACTGATATTTGCAATTACTGTAAGGAGAAGTGGCATTGGAAGAATGATTGTTCCAAGAAGAGACATATGCAACAATAGAAGGCGTCAAGTACTCTCACTGTTGCCGAGGATGGTACACATTTCGAAGAGGATATTGCCTTAATTGCTGATGGTCACACACATTATGCCGATGTGTGGGTTTTGGATTCCGGAGCATCTTACCATATTTGTCCTAGAAGAGAACAGTTTTCAAATTATGAGCAGTTGGATGGTGGCAATATTGCTATGGGCAATAGTTCTGCCTGCAAGGTGGCTGAGATGAGCTCTATCAGGATTAGGACTCATGATGATAAATTCTGTTCACTTAACGAAGTTAGACATGTTCCACACATGACGAAGAATTTGATATCTCTGAGTCTTTTGGACAAGAAGGGGTTTAGTTTCAAAGGTGAAGGTGGAGTTATACATGTTTACAAGGGTTTAAGTGTGATTCTGAAAGGTGTGAAGCGGGGTACTCTGTACTTTCTACAAGGTACTACGCTATCTGATTATGTTGTTGCTTCCTCCCAGATTAACCAAGAAGATATGACGAAATTATGGCATATGAGGCTTGGACATATGAGTGAGAGGGGGATGCAAATTCTGGCTAAAGATGATCTTCTTTATGGGGATGGTGTGAAAGGATATATGATATGGTCCCCATCTGAGAGGATGGTTATTCTAAGTAGGATGTTGTCTTTGATGATAATTCCATGTTTAACCTAACTATGAAGTTCACTATTCTGGAAGACTGTGGTGTTGAGAAGCAGGTGGAGCAGAGAGAAACTGAGGCTACTTGTGAAGCAGATGAGAGCTCTCCTCAGTCACATTCAGAGGCAGAAGCATCAGTTGTTCCAGTATCACAAGAGTAACATCACAGTATAGCTCTTAATCGCCCTAAAAGAGATAATTTTGGGGTACCTCCTACGAGGTATGGCTATGAGGACATGGTTTCTTATGATTTACAGGTTGCAGAGGAAGTGGATCCTCATGAGCCATCCACCTTCGAGGTAAACAAAGTGGGTACAACAGACAACCCAGCAGATATGTTTACCAAGCCGGTTTCGCAAAACAAGTTTCAACATTGTTTGAACTTGCTAAATGTTAGAAGCTGTTAATTGTCGTTGGAGGGGCAAGGCCTGAGGCAGAGCGGGCTCATCTGGGCATTATGTGTAATGCATCTGGCACATCTGGTACTTTGAGTTAGGGATGGCAATGGGTACCACATGGGTAGGGTACTATAGTACCCCTCCCCATGCCCGCGTTTATAAAAAATGCCCGTACCCGAGCCCGTACCCTCGTGGGCAACAACTTTAGTGCCCTTCCCCATACCCTCTGGGCACCTAAGTGCCCATACCCGCACCCATTACCCACACTTTAATTATGAAAAGACAATAAAAAACATCACAATTGAAATAAAAATATGATCCAATAAATTTCAAATAAATTAAGCAGTTTTTAGGTTAAGATATAGCCTTGAATAGCTAAATAAATTAATTAATTGTACAGTAAAAAATAAATAAATAATTTATCATATTATATAAATACTGTTGACAGATGAAGAGTAGTTGACCTTTAACTGTCTCTTACAGGATGTAAATAATAATAATTAGTTGACTATTAGCTGTCTTTGTATGTATTTATCATATTTTAGAATTAGCATTTATAGAGATTAATTGCATTTATAGGGAGATTAATTTCTCTGTCCATTGTATTCTATAAATACCTCCCATGTATTATTTACCAAATTAAGGAAATACATTTCTAATTTGTCTGTGTTTCTTTCTATATGGTATCAGTTGCAGCAAGAAATCCATAGGGTTTTTCTTTTGCTTCCGTTTTTTCTTTTTCCATCCCACATAATGTCTGATTCCGTGTCTGATACAGCATTCACCCAAACATTCTTCACCCAAACCTGAATCATCTCAACCTGTCAGGACATACCATGAAAACCACCCTGTTCAGATCACAACAATTCGGCTGAACGGTGCTAATTACTTTCGTTGGTCACAGTCTGTTCGGTTGTATCTCAGGGGGAGAGGAAAGATTGGCTATATTACTGGAGACAAGAAACAACCAGACAAGGAAGGCGCAGATTATGATACATGGGATGCAGAAAATTCCATGGTCATGACATGGTTAGTCAATTCCATGACTGAAGAGATAGGTGCAAACTATCTCTGTTATGCTACTGCAAAAGAGCTTTGGGAGAGTGTCTCTCAAATGTACTCTGATTTGGAAAACCAATCCCAAATTTACGAATTAACTCTCCAGCTTGGAGAAATTCGTCAAGCTGAAGATTCGGTCACCAAATACTTCAATTGTCTCAAACGTATTTGGCAAGATCTGGATCTCTTTAATGAATATGAGTGGAAGTCACCTGAGGACTGCAAGCACTACAAGAAGATGGTGGATGTTAGCCGTGTCTTCAAGTTTCTTGCAGGTTTAAATATTGAGTTTGATGAGGTTCGTGGTCGAATTCTTGGTAGGAATCCTATCCCTCCAATTGCTGAGGTCTTTGCGGAAGTGCGTCGCGAAGAGAGTCGAAGGCAGTTGATGCTCGGAAAAAAGACAGCCGCTGTCCCGCCACTAGTCGAAGGATCTGCATTGGCCGTTCCTCAAGTCAATCGCAAATCTTTCCCTAATCCACGAGGTGGTGACAAGACCCATTTAGTTTGTGACTACTGTGGTCGCAATCGTCACACTCGGGAAACTTGTTTCAAGCTACATGGTAGGCCAAACAATGGCAAGGCTGGTAAGTTTGGTGACAGACCTATGCCTACAGCGAATGAGGTTGCCTCGTCTCCATTTACTAAGGAGCAGATGGATCACCTTCTTAAACTTCTAAAGTTCAATTCATCCCCTAATGTTCCTGTTGGAACTGTGGCACAAACAGGTAAGGATTCTTGGGCACTATCTGTCCAAAACCACTCCAACCCTTGGATAATAGATTCAGGGGCATCTGAACATATGACTAATTGCTCTCATTTATTCAGTTCCTATTTTCCTAGTTCTGGGTCTGAAAAAGTTAGGATAGCTGATGGTAGTTATTCCAGTATTGCAGGCAAAGGCAGCATAAAAATTTCAGAGAAAATTACTTTGCAATCTGTTTTACATGTTCCTAAATTTGCTTGCAATCTTCTGTCGGTTCATAAATTGTCTAAGGATACTAATTGTTCTGTCCTTTTTCGTTCCTCACTTTGTGTTTTTCAGGACCAGAACTCGGGGAAGATGATTGGAACTGCTAGAGAGATGAATGGCTTGTACTACTTTGATGAAACTCCTCTTGAAAAACAAACAATTTTTGGTTTAAACAGTACAAGTTCACCTCCTGTTTCAGATCAGGTTATGTTATGGCATAAAAGATTAGGCCATCCTAGTTTTCCTTATCTTAAGTATTTGTTTCCTGAATTTTCCAAAGAAATAAATTCCTCACAATTTAATTGTGAAGCTTGTCACTTAGCTAAAGATCATCGTGTGTCTTTTACTTCAAAAGCTTATTCTGCTTCCCAACCTTTTTATTTAATTCATAGTGATGTTTGGGGCCCTTCCAAAATTAAAACTTTGTCTGGAAAAAAATGGTTTGTGACATTTATTGATGATCATACACGGGTGTGTTGGGTTTATCTCATGGAAAAAAAATCAGAAGTGGAACAAAGGTTCAAAGATTTTTTTCAAATGATTGAAAACCAATTTCAAACCAAAATTGGCATTCTAAGGTCTGACAATGGCACTGAATATTTCAATAAATATTTGAGTACATTCCTAGTAGCTAAGGGGATAATTCATCAATCCACTTGTCGTGATACTCCACAACAAAATGGCATTGCTGAAAGAAAAAATAGACATCTCCTTGAAGTTACTAGAGCTATTATGTTTTCTATGAATGTACCTAAATATCTTTGGGGTAATGCTTTATTAACTGCTTGTCACCTCATTAATCGAATGCCATCACGGGTTTTAAAATATGAGACTCCTGTGCAAATTTTACAAAATTATTTTCCCACATCTCGAATCATTACAGATCTCCCCCTAAAAGTGTTTGGTTGTCTTTGTTATGTCTACATCCCAAATATTTTCCGTTCTAAATTGGACCCTAAAGCTGAAAAATGTGTTTTTCTCGGCTATGCTTCAAATAAAAAGGGTTACAAATGTTTTAACCCAGTTTCAAAGAAATTTTTTGAAAGTATGGATGTCCACTTTGTTGAAAACCAACCTTTTTTTGATACAAATTCTCTTCAGGGGGAGAGTCAATGTAGTAATAAAGAAGATAATTTTTGGGAAACTTTACCAGCTCTAGATGATATTGTGATTACAAATCATCCAATTGCTAAGACAATGGAACCTAAAATGCTTGAATTGTCAGATAATACCGTATCTGAAACAGGGGGAGAAACACTAATTAAGGATCATAATCCTGAACTTATGGTGTATGTCCGAAAAAAGTTTCACAAAGATACTACAGGGCCAATTGTCTCTCCAGCAGAAATCCAATCTGATTTACCTTGTGAAGGTCCTACGGATAATCCATCTTCTTCTTCTTCATCCGGTAATTCATCTCACTCATCCAATGATTTACCTGATTTGTTTTTTCCTGATATTGATCTTCCAATTTCGGTGAGAAAAAATATTCCTGATCTCAATATCCCTATTGCTGAAAGAAAACATTCTCGTACATGCACCAAACATCCTATGTCTAATTACTTGTCATATGACAAGTTATCACACACTCACAAAGCATATGTGTCTAGGATTTCTAATTTGTTTGTGCCCAGAACTATTCATGAAGCATTAGGTGATCCGAATTGGAAATTAGCAGTGAAAGAAGAGATGGATGCTTTGAACAAAAATGACACTTGGTGTATCACTGATCTACCTCAAGACAAAAAGGCAGTAGGATGTAAGTGGGTCTTTACAGTGAAGTGCAATGCTGATGGAGGTGTGGAAAGATACAAAGCAAGATTAGTAGCAAAAGGATTCACTCAAACTCATGGTATAGATTACCAGGAGACCTTTGCCCCGGTTGCTAAGATCAATTCCATCAGAATTCTTCTCTCTCTTGCAGTAAATTTCAACTGGACACTACACCAATATGATGTTAAAAACGCCTTCTTGAATGGAGAATTACATGAAGAAGTATATATGGTTTTACCCCCAGGATTTGAAGATAAGCTTGGAAGAGATAAAGTTTGCAGATTGAGAAAATCCTTGTATGGATTAAAACAATCACCAAGGGCCTGGTTTGAGAGATTTGGAAGTGTTGTTAAGAAAAATGGCTTCACTCAAAGTCAAGCAGATCACACTATGTTCTTTAAACACTCACGTGAAGGTAAAATTGCTATCTTAATAGTATATGTTGACGACATTATCATGACAGGAGATGATGTTGAAGAAATCAGTGATCTAAAAAGAAGACTTGAAGCTGAATTTGATATCAAGGATCTTGGAAGATTAAAGTATTTCCTCGGAATGGAGTTTGCTAGGTCTAAAGAAGGAATTTTTCTCAACCAGCGCAAATATATACTTGATTTACTCACGGAAACAGGGATGACAGGGTGCAAGGCAGCAGAAACACCAATGGATCCCAATGTAAAACTAAAGACAGCATCTGAAGATGAAGTGGTAGATAGAGAACGCTATCAACGATTGGCTGGTAGACTAATTTATTTATCACATACAAGGCCTGATATAGCCTTTGCAGTAAGTGTGATAAGTCAGTTTATGCATGCACCAGGGCCTGCTCACTTTGAAGCTATTTTTAGAATATTGAGATATTTGAAAGGAACTCCAGGAAAGGGGTTGATGTTCAAAAACAGAGGGCATATACAGGTTGAAGCTTACACGGATGCTGACTGGGCAGGTAATATCAATGATAGGAGGTCTACTTCTGGGTATTGTACCTTTGTAGGTGGAAACTTGGTTACATGGAGAAGCAAAAAACAAAATGTTGTAGCTAGGAGCAGTGCAGAGGCTGAATTCCGCTCTGTGGCCCATGGGTTTTGTGAAGTATTATGGATTAAAAAATTCATGGAGGAATTGAAGATATCTGGTCCAACACCAATCAAAGTTTATTGTGATAATAAGGCAGCTATTTCCATTGCCCATAATCCTGTCCTACACGATAGAACGAAACATGTTGAAGTGGACAAACACTTCATTAAAGAAAAAATTGATGGTGGTGAGATTTGTATGTCCTATGTACCTACCACAAGTCAAGTAGCAGATGTTCTCACAAAGAGTCTTCCAAAGAGACAGTTCGATGACATGGTGAGCAAGCTTGCAATGAATGACATATTCATGCCAGCTTGAGGGGGAGTGTTGACAGATGAAGAGTAGTTGACCTTTAACTGTCTCTTACAGGATGTAAATAATAATAATTAGTTGACTATTAGCTGTCTTTGTATGTATTTATCATATTTTAGAATTAGCATTTATAGAGATTAATTGCATTTATAGGGAGATTAATTTCTCTGTCCATTGTATTCTATAAATACCTCCCATGTATTATTTACCAAATTAAGGAAATACATTTCTAATTTGTCTGTGTTTCTTTCTATAAATACGTATATGCAGGTTGCGGGGTTGGGTAGTATATTGCCCATACCCGGGCCCATACCCATTTAAATTTGCGGACCCAAGCCCGAACCCATGAAAGCAGGGTTTTACCCTACCCATTGTGGGTATTTTTTGCGGGTGCCCATCGGGCCTGGGTCCAATTGTCATCCCTACTTTGAGTACATCTGGTTATCTAGATAGGATTCAAGTCAAGGTGGAGATTTGTTGAAATATGCCTTGAATTAGTGTTGGGAAAATGTCCCACATCGGAGAATTGGAAGAAATATGCATAGACTTGGCCATATAAACAAAATCCTTGTGTGTTAGTATTTCTTGCACCAATAGTTAGTGGGTTTTGCTATAGCTAGTATTACCTCTACTATTTAGTATCTGTAATATGTAACTATCGATTATAGTGGAATTCTTTCAGTGGCTCTGCCCGTGGATTAGTCAGCACATTGCTGAATACCACGTTAAATCTTGTGTCGTTTTTTCTTCAATCTTTTACTATTATTGTCATTATTTTCGCGCCCCGTTATAACATTAGTGAATATTAAAATCTTAGTCTTTTGTACTTCTTACAAAATATGATTACTTTTTGTTCACGTTTTAAATTTGGTCTATGTAGTTGAATTTTTTTTAATTGAAAATGAAATTGTAATGTTAGATGAAATTTAAAACATTGTTGAAAATATATTTTTAAGTTGATTTTAATGTTGGAAAAAATTGAATTGTCTCAAAAAAACCGCACTAACCGATCCAAACCAAACCGCATTAGTTTGGTTTGGTTTGGTTCAGATTTTATCTTGCTGTTCGAATGACTTTTAGCCTCAAAACAAAACCAAACTGCACCGCGAACGCCCCTAGGACAGACCGATATGGGTTGTGGTTTAAGGTGTTATCCTACAAACATGGGATGAAGCATGATGTGGTGATGGAAGGGGGTTGTATAGACATCTTTATGGTGGAAAGATTTGATTAATATTAAGAGGGGATTCGGCTGAATAGGGGAAATGGTTTGATGACTATCTTGTGAGGATGGTTGGTGATGGTGAAGGATCATCTTTTTGTTATGGTCCTTTGGTTGGAGTGGGGATCATTGTCTAAGAGGTTTAATAGGCTCTTTGGTTTGTGTGCTCACAAAATAGGAGTCAGTTGTTAATATGTTTAGACTAAGATGGGGAGTTGATGGAGGTGGGTGGATGTGGACACATCCAGGCCCTTTCTGAGGTTTTGGTGGCCTAAGACAATTATACAATTTGGGCTACAACTAATAAGTATATAAAAAATTGAATTTCTAAAGTGTGAAAATAATTTGTTTGAAGATAATAGCTTTATTACGTTAAAAATATAATAATATCATCAAACTTTAAACAAAAAACATTAAATTTTTTATTTAATATCCAAATGTTAATACAAACTGAAATTCCTGGCAGGACCTGGTTCTGAACCGTAAAACAGAGTAGAACAGAGTACACAAAATAGCAGTTCAGAAGCAGAAATTAAAACAGACAGAAAGTAAAAACACAGGTGATTTGTTAACCCAGTTCGATGACAAACACACCTACGTCTGGAGGCTACCAAGCCAGAAAGGAAAACCACTATAATAGTATCAATTCGAAGTCCTATGACAACAGCTCCTGTTTCACAGCCTTCTCACTTAATCACTACCCGTGGTATTTCTATCTAGGAACTCCTAGATATAAGACCCCTCTTACTTCCCTCAGTCAATCACTGCCCCAATGATTATCAGACTCTAAACAAACAAAGATGAAGACACTCTTCCAAAAACACACACAGTCACTTTTGTTTAAAAGCTTCAAGTGATTACAACTCAATAAACTAAACCAACTCTAAACAATTGAGTGGTGTACAGAAACAAAGCACAAAGCTTACAGACTCAAAACCTAAGACTTTCTCTATAATGACTTTGGTTGAGTTTATTTTCTTCAATGACAATGTCCTCTATTTATAGCTTCAGCAGCAACATAAACTTGAGCCAAATCCTTCAAAGATTTATTTCCAAAATACTTTAGAAACATATAGAAGCAATTTATTTTCCAGAAATATATTTTCCAAAGATTTCTTTGAAAATACATTCACAAATAATTGAATCCAATCTTCAGAAAATATCTTGCGAAATTCTTCTTCCTTCTAGAAACGCACCTTGGAGAATTCTTCAATTAAATCTTCAACAAATCACATGAGAAAATAAACACTCCAAGGCGCGAAAAACAGCACGCAGAAAACCAGCTTCTGAAGGTACTTCTGAAGTCTGCGTCTGAAGTTCTGCGTCTGAACATTTCAGCTTCTGAAGGTTGCTTCTGAAGTACTGTTCAGCTTCTGAAGTACTGTTCAGCTTCTGAAGCCCAGCTTCTGAGGAACATCTTCTGAAGTTCTGTTTCCAGCTTCTGAAGACGCACATTGCTTGTATATTTGATTTTAGCAAACATGAAGCCAACCACCAAAATCCAACAATCTCCCCCTTTGGCAAATTTTTGGCTAAAATCAATTTGAGCACAGAGAGATACACAAAGCAAATTCTTCACACATTAAATTCTTCACATATCAAAATACGCAACCATGAAGAACATAACACAAACGTAGCAACAGAGTCAGCAACGACATAAACACTACGTTTCACACAAAGACTCCCCCTGAAAACATATCATCATCATCAGCTTTTGAAATAGATCAGCTTCTAGTTCTGAGCACATAAATCAGCATCTGATAGGACACAGGAACAGGAAACACATATTCCCCCTGAAACATGACATTCGGGAACCATCCGAGACTCCTACTCCCCATGAACTATTGAAATAGATACACAGGAACAACTCCCCCTGAACACAGAGTATCCCCCTGAACTACTGAGCTGCTTCTGAAACAACTATACTTTTCTCCCCCTTTTTAGCCAAACAATTTTGACAAAAAACAATCATGCAATCACCAGGAGTAGAAAGACAGAGAAACAACAAAGGTTACAAAGCATATGCACACCCTAAAAGTCAAAAACAGCAGAGGAAACAAACAACCATCACAACACCATACACATCAGTAACATCAGTGACACTTCTCAGACCAGCAGAATCACACAAACAATACCCACACACAGGCTTCACAGAAGAACAAAACAAAAGAACACAACTGCAGAGAACAGTACAAAAATTGCAGACCAGAAGCACAAACTGCAATCCAGAACACTAGCCCAAAAAATTGACAGTCTTCAGACTCAGCATCAGAAGTTGTTTCATCATGAGACACAACTATAACCCTTCAAAAAAGACAAATGCCTAGTTGACCCCTCAAATTTTCAAATTGTTTGGCATCTAAGGCTTTTGTAAATATATCAGTAACATCTTCATCACCCTCAACACACTGAACATAGGGCATGATGTCTTGAACATCTTGCTCAACATTATCCTCAGACTCACTAGGATCCACTTCCTTTCCTTTTAGTGCCTTCTTCTTTGGGACAAGGACCACCACCTTGCTCCAGCCTTTAGATGATCCAACAACAGCACTCTTAACAACAGGAGTAGACCTGCTAGCAGCAGCAACAACCTTTCCTTTCCTATTCTTCAACCTCTTGTTAACACTTTCACATTTTGGTCTCCATTCCTTCTTGATATTGACTTTGTTTACAATGGGTTCCACTTTTCTTTGTCGAAAGTGCTTGGGGTATCCATGCAGCTTGAAACAGAAAGGCTTTATGTGCCCCTTTTTACCATAGTGATGACATACCCAAGGATGAGATGCCCTCTTGCTCTTAGATCCCTGAGGTTGGTTCTGGTGTTCCAACTTAGGTTTATCCATCATTGGATCACATGTTTTAACAGCAACAATGAACCTTTTAACTGGATTTTACTGTTTGTTCAAGGTCATATCATCAAATCCTATACCATTTGGTTTCCCTTGGTTCTGACTCTCCAAAATCTTTTCAAGCATATCAGTATCAGTGTTCATCATTCTGACTTGCTTCTTCATGTGTTCAAGTTGAGAGTTCAGCTGAGTTACCTCATCTTTGAGATCAGAAATTTGTGCTAGATGGTCTCTTCTTTCAGCATGCAATTGACTGATAGTTCTCTTATGTTCTTCCAGCTGCTTGCACACTTCTTCAAATTTAACATGCAACTTCTTGCAAAAATCAGCAGGTTCTTTGTAATAGGTAGCCAGATCTTCACAAGATAGTTCTACATCACTTGACTCAGTATCAGATGATGTCTCAGAACCTGATGGTGCTTCTGAAACCTTGACTCCATCAGTCAGACATACATCTACCAGTTAAAGCATTGACATACTTAGCTGAATCATTCCCCACTTCTTCTTCTAAGTCATCATCAGACCAATAAACTGCCAAACTTTTCTTCTGTTTCTTGAGATATGTTGCACATTCTGTCCTAATGTGGCCATAACCTTCACACGCATGACACTGAACTCCTTTGGTTTGATTGTTTTTCTCATCAGTTCTTGTCTTCTGCTTCAGAATCTTGTTAAACTGTCTACCAAGCATCACAAGATCCTCTAATATGCTTTCATCAAAAGCCAACACCTTTTCCCTTTTTGTCAGTTCTGTTGTTAAAGGCTATCTCAAAATTCTGTAAGGATCCTATCAATTCCTCAACCTTCATACTGGAGATGTCTTGTGCTTCCTCAATGTCAGTCACCTTTATATCAAATCTCTTAGGTAGAGATCTGAGAATTTTTCTCACCAGTTTCTCATCAGACACTCTTTCTCCAAGTGAATCAAATGAGTTAGCCATGTCTAGGACATTCATGTAAAAATCTTGTATGTTCTCATCCTCCAACATTTTGAGATTTTCAAATTTGGTGGTGAGAAGTTGAAGTCTGGACAGTTTTACCTTGGATGTGCCTTCATGAGTAGTCTTGAGAATCTCCCAGGCATCCTTAGCTACAATGCACTGCTTGATCAGTCTGAACATATTCTTGTCCACTCCATTGAATATAGCATTCAAGGCTTTGGAGTTTCCAAAAGCTAATTCATCTTCTTCCTTGGTCCACACTTCTTCTGGTTTCAGATCAGCTGTCTTCTTTCAATCTTTGTCAAGCACAACAGGATGTTCCCAACCTTTCAGAACTGCTTTCCAGGTCTTACTATCTATGGATTTAAGGAAAGCACTCATGTGTGATTTCCAATATTCATAGTTGGAACCATCCAACAGAGGTGGTCTGTTCACAAATCCTCCTTCTTTCTCCATTATGCCAGAAAATAACTTTCCTGGAGCTCACCCTAAAACAAGCAGGGTGCCTGCTCTGATGCCAATTGAAATTTCTGGCAGGACCTGGTTCTGAACCGTAAAACAGAGTACACAAAACAGCAGTTCAGAAGCAGAAATAAAAACAAACAGAAAGTAAAAACACATGTGATTTGTTAACCCAGTTCGGTGACAAACACACCTACGTCTGGAGGCTACCAAGTCAGGAAGGAAAACCACTATAATAGTATCAATTCGAAGTCCTATGACAACAGCCCCTGTTTCACAGTCTTCTCACTTAATCACTACCCGTGGTATTTCTACCTAGGAACTCCTAGATATAAGACCCCTCTTACTTCCCTCAGTCAATCAGTGCCCCAGTGATTATCAGACTCTAAACAAACAAAGATGAAGACACTCTTCCAAAAACACACACAGTCACTTTTGCTTAAAAGCTTCAAGTGATTACAACTCAATAAACTAAACCAACTCTAAACAATTGAGTGGTGTACAGAAACAAAGCACAAAGCTTACAGACTCAAAACCTAAGACTCTCTCTATAATGACTTTGGTTGAGTTTATTTTCTTCAATGACAGCGTCCTCTATTTATAGCTTCAGCAGCAACATAAACTTGAGCCAATTCCTTCAAAGATATATTTCCAAAAGACTTTAGAAACATATAAAAGCAATTTATTTTCCAGAAATATATTTTCCAAAGATTTCTTTGAAAATATATTTACAAATAATTGAATCCAATCTTCAGAAAATATCTTGCGAAATTCTTCTTCCTTCTAGAAACGCAGCTTGGAGAATTCTTCAATTAAATCTTTAACAAATCACATGAGAAAATAAACACTCCAAGGCGCGAAAAACAGCACGCAGAAAACCAGCTTCTGAAGGTACTTCTGAAGTCTGCGTCTGAAGTTCTACGTCTGAACATTTCAACTTCTGAAGGTTGCTTCTGAAGTACTGTTCAGCGTCTGAACATCAGCTTCTGAAGGTTCAACGTCTGAAGTACTGTTCAGCTTCTGAAGCCCAGCTTCTGAAGTACTGTTCAGCTTCTGAAGCCCAACTTCTGAAGTATTGTTCAGCTTCTGAAGCCCAGCTTCTGAGGAACAGCTTCTGAAGTTCTGTTTCCAGCTTCTGAAGACGCACATTGCTTGTATATTTGATTTTAACAAACATGAAGCCAACAACCAAATATCCAACAAAAACAATTTCTACGAGCATTTCTAGATATGCATGAGCACTAATAATTGCAACACTTTCAATTCAGAAGAAAAAAAATTATTTGCATCAACATCTGACACCTCCCTTTAGAATTTAAATATTGTTTTTTGTTTTGGGTTTAATGGATCCCTTTTTTTTTATTTAGGGCCTAAATTTTAGACTTATATTTTAGGGTCTAGAACGGTCGCCATCTTCGTCCTGCCTCAAATATGTCTCTGGACACATCACTTGTTTGCTTGGGAGGAGAAATTATGGTAAGAAAGTTGATCTATGTTGTTTTGCAAGATAATGTTATAAAGGAGGTGGAAGAACCGATGATTCATTCTTTGGAATAAAGTGGTTTCTTTGAAGGTGGCTTTATTCACTTGGTGTTTCCATAAAAACATAGGATTATCACTTACCATATATGTTTTGAGTTTCTAATTGATTTGTTCACAATTCTGTAAGAAAAATTTATAATTCAGTCTTAATCCATTATTGATTCATAATTTTATTTTATTTGATACTATATAATGTATCAAGTATCAACCATAGAAAAAAAAAGTATCAACCAAAGAAAAGCTAAAGCCACGTACACACGGTGCAATGAACCGATGGAAAGTGACAAAGTTGTTTTAACGTGTATACATGAATTAGGAGGGGTTTGAATTAACGTTGAAACTTGAAACATTACTACAAGTAGTAGGATCACGTAACCAATAGTTACTATTTTTGTGCATGGCTTTCATGCAACCTATATGACCATTTTGAGCAGTGTGGCAGTGTCAAAGATTCTTAATTATTTCTGCCACAAGTGGTCCTTCCATCTTTGATTTTATCATTTTCTATTTACTTTTGCTGATCTCTTGTTACTTGTGTAGTGGCCAAGTTTTCAAGTTTCAGTTTTTCAAGGTTTTTCAAACTTTCTCTCTTATTTGCTTTATTTTCAAACTAAGATTTGTAATATAGATTTTGCATTTTTGTTTGAACTCATTTGCATCTTGGTTTTATTTTGAACTTGTTGGATCAGTTCTTCTGAGATCTGCTTGGTTTTAGTTTTGGTTTCTTTAATACTGATAGCATGTTGATCTGGACTATTTGATCTTATGCTGTAAAATGCAACTCAGATCTGGTCTTTCAATCGATATGCAATCCTAGCTAGTCATGTTAATGAACCATAATTCTGGTTTTGCTTCTTTTTTCCTCATGTAAAATACAAGGTTTAGCTCTGATACATATATTTTTGGAAGAAATGTACTTTTTGAATGGCTTGTATTGCATATATTTAGACCAAGGTACTAGGAACGATATTGTACTTAGATGCAAGGGTATTTTGTCTGATTCAAAAACTCAAGGGTAGTTTGGAATTTAGATGAATTTGAGTGTAGGTTAATTAATTTGCTAATTCAAAACTTTGGCACTTTTAGTGATCATGTTATCTTTATATTCTGTATAATGAAGTTTATATATCTTTGCTTATATATATATTAAAAAAAAAAAAAAACAGATGGAACATGAGCAGCAAGACAAGCCATCCTTTTTCGCTATCATCAAAGAAGGCTTCAACATCAGGTGCATGGTAATTCATTTGTACTTTTGTTATTCTTCATCTCATGCATGCTACAATCTGTAATCTTTGTTAATAAGAAATACATGTATTTCTTTGAATGCTAATGAGAAAGTTATAGGTATGAAGAATGAAAAAAAAAAGTTCATAGAAAAATGTTATTAAGCTAGGTCGTTAATTTCCGAGTTTAAATCTCAGATTTCCTGATTAAAACTCGTTCAGTACTCCTTAGCTCACCAACCGAGATTATACAAACAGGGGTTCAGACAATCCAGATATCAAGCTCAATAATTTTAGTTTTTAAAGAAAATCAAAATATGTTTACTTTTTGGACCGTCCATCTCGATTGGACGATCATGGATACATCCTGACTGAGTGAGTGCTTGCAGTCTGCAGGGAATCGGACCCGTGCATATACATACATATTTTTTAAAAAAATATTACTTCTTGAGAAGTTACCATGTTTTTTTGTCATAATCTGCAGAAAGTACCACCGAAGATTGTTATGGATTTGGGTGAAGAGTTTTGGAAGAAAGCATCAATTATTCTGGTATGCTCTTCCGGTGAGAAGTGGGAAGTTAAAATTTTGAAGAAAGGAAATGACATTTATCTTCGAAACTTTGGTTGGCAAAAATTTCTGAAAGACAACTTAGTGGGACTTGAAGAGTTCTTGGTTTTCACATATATTGGAGAAAACCTGTTCAAGGTGGAAATTTATGGTAAGAATGGCTTAGAGAAACCATGCTTCAAGAAAAAGCATGAAGTTGTTGCAGCCCCAATTGTGGCCAAGAGAAAGAGGGGTAGACCAAGAAGAAATCGTGCTGGTGTCAAGGAAGAAAAAGAAGAAGCTGCAGCAACAGTTGTGGCTAAGACAAAGATGGTACAAAGAAAAAATCCAAAGAGAGTATGCGTTAGAAAACAAAACGCAGAGGTTTCACCAACAATTGTGACAGAGAAGGGTATATCAAAAAAAAATCCTGCTCCTCTTTCTGTTATTTTAGTAGACTGATATAACAAATATCTGTTATCTGTTATATATATATATATATATATATATATATATATATATATATATATATATATATATATATATATATATGCTCAAATTGAAATAGATACTGAGATTAATTAAGACATGTTTAAGAACAATCCATGTATTGGAGTTAATTATTAGGATTTATGTAACTGTTATGATTGATGCTGTTTTAGTGGTTGCATGGTATGTGAATCATACTGCATTAATTAGACATCAAAGTGGATGGTACCGGGTTTCTAATTGTTTCTGGATTTCAGTGGTGAAGTTCAAATTAGTTGAATGTTATAAATGAGTTCGAGTATCCTTGTACTCGAAATTAATTGTCATTCCCTTCTGAGGGACATTTTCACGAGAATCCCACGAAGGTGTATTTTAACACAATTTTGCTCACACTTTAATTCCAGTTTTTGCGGCATTCATGCATGTAGTGGTACATGTGTAGCTAGTTAACACTTCTCAGGATGATTTCGTGAAAAAAACTTTCGCTATACATATCTTTTTCCTTTCTTTTATTACAAAGAGGGTCAAAGTTTGGGAAAGAAAAGAAACTAAAAAGCAATCAAAACCAGGGATAAATATCCTCAAAACATCATCCGCTAGCACATGACTTAACTGAAGCGAACAAAGACTCACAAATTCAAATGTCAGTGTGAAGAACTTTTAACATTAGCTAAACCATAACCCTCCTTCCATCACTCTCTCTGTCCAGCTCTCCCTCTCTCACATCAACCTCTCTCTCTCTCTCTCTCTCTCTCTCTCTCTCTCTCTCACTCACGACTCTCTCTCGGCTCTCGCTCTCTTTCACGGCTCTCTCTCTTTCTCCTGGTATCTCTCACACACCAATCTTTTATTGATTTTGGTTATGGATTTCTCTAGTAACAATTTAATTTACTAAATTTTCGAAATCGTTTCAAATGTCTGTTGTAACTGTAAAGTTTTATATATGATATAGATACTGTGACGATTTTGAAAATCATTAGTCTTCAATTTTTTTTATATCAGTAGTTAATGCATCAAGTCCTCCATCAAGTGGGGGTTTGATGTAAACCCAAAAAACTAGAACAATGAAAGAAAATAAGCTTTTTTGGAGTGGTGTTTCATGCTTTTTGGAATAGAACAGGATGTTTACGTGTTTGATCTGAATAAGCTTAATGATTTGTTAGAGTCTGTTACCTAATTTTAATTGGTTGCTATTGTTAATATTATTATCGATAGCGGAGTCAGAAATTTTGAATAGTGGAGACACCATATATATAATTTGTAGTATTAAATATATATTACATTTAACTTTTTAAAGCAAAAATATACACCATAATTGCTTTTTACGATTTGTCAGTTTTTAGAAATATTGAATGTTTTTCTTATTTTCAATCTCAATAAATTTTTTTTTTGTATATACAATTAACTAAACAATCATTTAAATATTAATCTCTTATGCGATTTTGCAACTCATTCTTGATAATTTATATAGTAGAGAAAACTCTTTCAGCTGTTGCAATTGCTACAGGTAGTATCAAAGTTAACTCTAAAAGCAAATATACAAAATGGGTATGCAATATATTTTCTTGTCTCCACCATCTTTATACTAAGATTGCCAATCCCCTCTAATTCTGAAAATGAAAATGCATCTTCGGAGCATACATTTTAAAAATAATTTTCAAGCTGGGAATTGAGTGTCAATGGTTGAATAGGAGACAATTATGATGGATAAAGTTGAGCTAGTAATAACATTATAGTAGATTAGAGCTACATTTTATTAACGCCACAAAAATACTATTTAAGAAGCATAGTGCACTATTTCTTTGTCAAAGCATAGTACACTTCTTCCAAAAATGAATCACTGGATTAGGTAAGAATTCGAAACAGGACCAACGTGACCACAACAACATATTGAAGGAGATAGTCTCACTTGTCATAGTACTATTTAAGGACCAATTTATTACAATTAATTAACTTAAAGAACCTACGTGATACAAAAAAATTTAAAGGACTAATTTGTTACCTTTAAATAATTTAAAGGACCTCTAGTATAATTTAGTCATATGGTTATTATAACATAATCAAAACGTATACCACAATAAAATAATTATATATAAAAATATTATAAATAGTTACTTAAAAATAATTTAAGCAGTGTAGGTATCATTTTTTTTATTACAAAAAGGACGGAAGCCCAAGTATAGATATTATTTTAAGTCACTATACTCTAATATGAATTAATAATAACAAGGATTAATAATTCATCGATTAAAAATGACAATTTTGTAAACGTGTTCTAATTATATGAAATAAATCATTTATTATTTTTAATCATTCTTGTGAAGAAACCATACACAATAATTATTATAAAATAGAGGGAGTATTCAACAAAATTCAACAATTTTTTTCGGCCGAACTCGGATTACTAGAACTTTTTTCCTCTAAAAGCTGTAGGGTTAAACCAAAAAAATTCAACAATTTCCTTGTGTCATTTATTCTATACAATTCTCTGACAAGTAGAGTTAGTTTAGAGGTAAACCTTGACACTCACGACTTTCTGGCTGTTTAGCACAATAATCATATATTAAATACTTGCTCCGCTCATTGTTGTAAGCTTGCTTTTGATCAAAGTTTACCAAGCATTGAGAAATACATTGTTGGATGTTAGTGCATTGGGAATTACATTGTTGGATGTTAGTGCTTTGTAAGCTTCCAAAAAATTTCAGTATTCAATACCTAAAGGAATTACATTGTTGGATGTTAGTGCTTTGGGATTGGCAAGCATTGATGCCAAATTATGGATATTACTTTACAATAATTTCTCTATGCCATAAACTGAACTCTATTTCACCATTTCCTTATTCAAAGGTTAGTAATACAAAATGAGATCAAGCAAAATTAACAAAATAAAAAGACAATGCAGCAGAAAATGAATCACAAGTAGATAAGTGAAGCTCCTAATCAGATTCACAATTAAAAAAAGGTGCATAAAAGTGGCTTTTGGTGACATACACTGTTAACAATAAGAATACTTAATGTAAATATTGTCTTGTATATGCCGCTAGTTGGAAACCAATCTATAAAGAGTATATAAAGTGCAAGATACCTTGCACACTTTTATGAGAGAGGAGGCTGATGTGTGACGTGTTTTGTTTTAGTGGGTGGGCTTGGGGTGTGGTTTGGCTATGAATACTATATAATATAAAAAAAAAATTACAAAAAATTGTGCAGGCAGGAGCCCACACAACCTTGTGTGTGGCTCTGCCACTTATTATTATTATGGGAATTATGGGATAACAAATCGGTCCATATCTAAGACTTTAGGAGTCCAATATTTGGATTGGAAGTATGATGTACAATATGAAATTTATAGTTATTTTTCTTTCAGGCCTCACTCTCTTGAAAAGCTTAGTGCTGTCTGACATTGAAGTTGCGAACAGCGGGATTCGATATATACCAGGTTGGTGGAAACAACTCTATAGCTATCAAATGAAAATTTAAACTCAATAGTTAGTGTGAATTTGTTGGCAGATAAATTCAAATTAGGGCATATGTTTCTATATTTTTTGGTTATATGTTTGAGTGCGAGTGTTGTGTACGAGGTATTCTATGTTTCATATAATATGATTCGCTTAAAAACCTTTTTATTCAGCTTCGATGTTGACAATTTGCTCATACTCTAACTATAGTGTGAAGGTCTTCCGTTAGCACCAATTTTCATTTAGAATAGCTTCTTTGTACTCTTTAGAATATCTTCTTTGTGTAAAAAAATTCTTTATTTCAATCTCACCGGTGAAGTTATCGCTCTCTAACAAGCGATGAGGGACGAGGTTGCCCGGGTCAACGGATCGAAGGCAGTATTTAACGTTCCCACCTGCAACTACGAACTAGGCTAGCTGACCTAGCAGTGAAAGACGAGAGAGCTGACCAAGCTAAAATTAAAAGGCAGGTAGCATTTGATAAGCAGGCAGGTTTGGGAAACTAGCACCAGGTACTAGGTCGATGGCATGCGGAATACTCCTCATCGGTGGTAAACCATGAAACCATGATAATTTGTGATTATAGCTTTGTGTAATAGCTTCTTAACGTATTTCTGTTATGAAGGTTCATTAAACTATGATTATATAATTTTTTTCTATTTTCTTATTGTAGATCAATGGAGTATTATGATGAAGACAATGACTATGATCCTGACAATGAGGAAACTGACTCCCATAATGATGAAAACAACTCTCCTGACCATGAGATCACGCGTTGGATATCCCTTATGAAGTAAGTCATCAGCGCAAGAGATAAAGGAGTAAAATATAAGGTTGTTCAACAATTTGTTTAAAATTAAATTATATATGGTTTCTTTCTTCTAGACATACTTACAATTGTTTTATAAAATTATTAGGTGTCATGGAATGTTTGTAATCAACCAATTGGGCCTTACACTGCAATGTTTGCAAGTTTCGTTGGTTCTGTTGTTCGTAGACACTTCCAATCACTTGTGATTATTCGAGCCCAAAAGACAAATCAATGGATCCCCATAAAGACTTTGTTTTTAAGGAAATACAGGTATTAAATTGTTGTTGACGTTTGTTTGCATATAAATGCTTTTACTTATACATTTGTTTTGTTTTATTTTGTAGAGTTTTTTCCTTAATGTTGAAGACTCACACAAGAAATATGTAGTTCAACTTGCTGGAAAATTACATAGATGTTTTCGATCTTATTTAACAAGAAAGTATCTTAAAAATGATGATAGAAGTTTTAAAGATTGTCCAACACCTTACGAAAGCCTGGTATCTCCGGAGGAATAGGGAACTTTTATAGCTAAGCGGAAAACTGATAAATTCCAAGTTAGAATAATTTATTGACAAGTGTTTTTTTATGAAATAAGTTAGAGGATGCATCAAGTGAGAGGGGTATTTATTGTGAGAGATGAGAGGACTCATTAATAACCATTAGATCAAATTGTGTGGGTCAGATTAAAAAGCTCCATATTAAATTAACTACACATGATTCGTCTTTACCAACAACCCCTTCTCCTTCCTCCTTCTCTGTATTCTCTCTTTCTCGAACTACATTGCTCATACCCAACTCGTTGTACTACTTATACACAATAAAAATTAATTCTACTAGCGATTTAATAAAAGAATTATTTTCATTGGCCTTTTAGATTTAATTCTTCTAGTGCTCAAGGATGCATCCTTGGCAATGTGAGGATTTTGTTTCTACTAATTTCAAAACGATATACAATTAATAAATTAGAAAAACCTAGTTTCTAGAATAAAAAAAATATATAATTCTGGGCTTTGTTATATGACCTTTTAAATTAATTTTGAGAAACATGACACCAACAAAATTAGGGATAACAAGGCTGAGATATGAATTGTATAAGAGTTTAAAAATCGTAAAAAAAAACAAAAAATGCAGAAAGGGAACAAGTGGAGTTGATTTACGGAAGAGAAGAGTACTTGCAACTTTGAATTGCATCTGAACTGTTTCGGATAGAGAAGGAGGAAGGGGAAGGTGAAGGGGTAATTGGTAAAGATGAAGAAGGAGATGCAAAAAAAAAAGGAAGAAAAAAATCATGTGTAATTAATTTAACATGGAGCTTTTAATCTGACCCACACAATTTGATCTAATGGCTATTTAAGAGTCCTCTCATCTCTCACAATAAATACTCCTCTCACTTGATACATCCTCTATATATCAAATCAAAGGGAAACTCTTTTCCACACAAGATGCCTTGTGAAAGGAAAGGTATGCTCTTTAATTATTGATGGAGGTAGTTGTACCAATGTTGCTAGTACACGCTTGGTGTCTAAATTGGAATTAGAAACAAAACCTCACCGAAGGCCTTACAAACTTCAATGGCTTAATGAAAATGTAGAAATGCTTGTTGATAAACAAGTAGATGTTTGTTTTAAAATTGGCAAGTATGAAGATTCTGTTTTATGTGATGTAGTACCAATGGAGGCTAGTCATTTGTTGTTAGGGAGACCTTGGCAATTTGATAGAAGTGTCCTTCATGATGGTCGAACCAACAAGTACTCTTTTATTCATTTTGGTCAAAAGATTAGTCTTGCACCATTGAGTCCTAGTGAGGTTAGAGAGGATCAAAAGAAAATGAAAGAAAAATATGAGCAAGAAAAAAGAGAAAAAGAAAAAGAAAAATCAAAAGAAAAGAAAGAGAGTTTGATTGAAAAAAATGGGGAGTTTCAAGAAACAATCATGAACAAACAGCCCCTATATTTACTACTTTGCAAAAGGGTGTCTTTGTTGACTAACACTAAAAATTTGCCAAGTTGTACTAAGTTTCACTTGCAGGAATGTGAAGATGTGTTCGCAAAGAAGGTACGACACAAATTTAAAAGAATTGTGTTTGAACCTGGAGGTTGTACAAAGCTTCCAAATTCGAGGACGAATTCTTTTGATGAGGGGGAATATGATGAGGACCACAATGGCATGGAAGGAGGGCTTGCTTGCTGCCCATTTTGATGTGTTTTTATTTTAAATATGTTGTAATAAAAGTGTAAGGGACCAATTTTGGCCAAAACACTAAGTTTGAATTTCTAGTGTGTTTTATCCATTTTAAAGCTTTCAAAAGCTTTAAATGGCGTGCTTTCTTTATTTTAGAAAGAAAATAATATGTTGAATCAAGTAGAGTGAAAAGAAATAAAGAACATTAATGGGAGGGAGAAAAATAGCCCAAGACATGAAAGGAAAGAAGGAAGTGGCGCTGCCACACATTAAAGCACAATGAATTGTTTTCTTTCAGCCCACTCATTGAGGAAATTAATTGGAAACATTCTCAGCATCATGGGAGCCGCCCCACCATCAATTATGGCTGCACAATTTCATTCCAAATCAATTTGTAACCATTTTTGCAATTATTCAGCCCTAGGCATTGATGTTAGACTAATGGCTGAATTCATAGAGTTTTCATGAGTTATTTTCTTTGATATTCCTTGTATTACAGCATGTGACCTCTTTTATATATATAAGGGGCGAAAATCATCAATAAAAACGAAGACTATTTTGAGTGAAAAACTACACTATGTGTGTTTTTGAGCAATTGCTCTTTGGTTCTGGATTGGACCAATTTTGATCATATCAAGAATCATTTCTTGTGGTGATCCTCAATCCCATAGACTTATCACTTTCTTGGATTAGAAGGTGTGGCGTCCCTGTCCTTCCATTCCATTTCTCCATTTTTGAGTCTTTGTTCAATCTTGTCCATAAAATCTGTTTGGGTCACCATTCTGCCATTTGTCCATTTTAACCCAAATATCCATTTTCCATTCTGGTTATTGCATTTTGAATCACAAGAATTTTAAAGTTCAAATTTAACAAAGCAATTTCGTGAAATTGGAAGAAAAATGACTATTTTTAGAAATTGGGTCGTATCAAGTGGCATTAGAGCATGGTTCCAAAAAGGGCCAAACTTTGGTAAAGTGTCTTTCTTCTTTTTCCTTATTGTTTTTTTTTCTTCAATATTGATATTCACAAAAAAAAAATCGAAAAAATATATATATTAGGAAAAAAAATCTGTTTGTTTAAAGTGTTGTGGTTCATAAAAAAAAAGTGCTCCTTTTTGTGTTTTTGCCACACTCTAGAATTTTTTCTTTGTTTCTTTCATTTTCTAGTCAATCTTTATCCTCTGTTTCTTGTTTTAGTGTCTTTCTTTGTGTTAGGCCTCTGGGATTGTTGATTCATTTTGGTTTCTTTAAAGAACTAAAAGAGCAATTTGACCGGTAAGGACCATTTTAAACACTTGTTACTAATTTCACAAATTTTCACAATCATGTCTGATCCACCTTCACCTAGAACAGCAGCTATGTCAATTCAAATGAGAGCAATGCGTGAGCATTTTGAGAGGCTGTTAAGAGAACAAGCTGAACAATTCCAACAAAGAGTTGATGAGTTAGAAAGGAGGTCTCAAAATTCTAATGATGGTAGTGGTGATGAGGATGAGAGGAGGCGTAGAAGGAGACCAAGGGAAAATCATTTAAGAGGCATAAAAATTAAAGTCCCATCTTTTGTTGGAAAGAGTGACCCAGAAGCATACCTAGAATGGGAGACTAAAATTGAACAATTTTTTAATTGCCATAATTACTCTAATGTTGAAAAAGTGCAGGTTGCTTCCATTGAGTTCAAGGAGTATGCTTTAGTATGGTGGGATCAATTGATCAAAGAAAGAAGGAGGTGTGGAGAACAACCGGTTGATACTTGGGATGAGATGAAGAGAATCATGAGGAGAAGGTTTGTTCCTTCCTATTACCATAGAGACTTGCACAACAAATTGCAAAGACTTACTCAAGGTTCTAAAAGTGTTGAAGAATATTTCAAGGAGATGGAGATTGCCAAAATTAGAGCTAATGTGGAGGAAGACAATGAAGCAACCATGGCTAGGTTTCTTCATGGTCTAAATTGTGACATTGGTGACATAGTTGAACTTCATCACTATGTTGAAATGGATGACTTGGTACATCAAGCTATCAAAGTGGAACATCAACTCAAAAGAAAAGGCCAAGTTAGAAGAAACACGTCTTCTTTTAACTCTTTAAGTTGGAAGGAAAAAATAGAGAAGGAGGGATCCTCGTCATCAAATTCAAAGGACTCCACGGCTGATCCTAAAGGTATACAAATAAACCCTTCTCAAAGTACTTCTACTAACAAAAGTGTTAAGTGTTTCAAATGTCAAGGTCAAGGTCACATAGCTTCTCAATGTCCAACAAAGAGAAATATGATAATTGAGGAGAATGAACACCTTGAGGTAGAGGAGCATGATGGGTATGTTGAAGAGGAGAATGAAGAAATATCAAGTGGTATATATATATAGAGGATGTATCAAGTGAGAGGAGTATTTATTGTGAGAGATGAGAGGACTCTTAAATAGCCATTAGATCAAATTGTGTGGGTCAGATTAAAAGCTCCATGTTAAATTAATTACACATGATTTTTTTCTTCCTTTTTTTTTTGCATCTCCTTCTTCATCTTTACCAATTACCCCTTCACCTTCCCCTTCCTCCTTCTCTATCCGAAACAGTTCAGATGCAATTCAAAGTTGCAAGTACTCTTCTCTTCCGTAAATCAACTCCACTTGTTCCCTTTCTGCATTTTTTGTTTTTTTTTACGATTTTTAAACTCTTATCCCATTCATATCTCAGCCTTGTTATCCCTAATTTTGTTGGTGTCATGTTTCTCAAAATTAATTTAAAAGGTCATATAACAAAGCCCAGAATTATATATTTTTTTTATTCTAGAAACTAGGTTTTTCTATTTTATTAATTGTATATCGTTTTGAAATTAGTAGAAACAAAATCCTCACATTGCCAAGGATGCATCCTTGAGCACTAGAAGAATTAAATCTAAAAGGCCAATGAAAATAATTCTTTTATTAAATCGCTAGTAGAATTAATTTTTATTGTGTATAAGTAGTACAACGAGTTGGGTATGTGTAACACCCATATAGAGATTGCCTAGGATCTCTTACGAGTATTAAAATTTCGTACCGGATACATTAAATACAATACAGAAAGTTGTTTATTAAATGTACAATGCATAAGTTCTGATACAATTCAAATATCCGATACAAAACATTCTCCATAATATATACATCATGATACATAATCATATACAACATCCAAATAAAACATAAGCAGCACGATCAGTCCGTAGCTTTCTCTTTACCTTTACGTCGTGCTACCTGCGAAGAACCTGCACCAGAAGGAAAGGGATGAGACATAACGTCTCAGTGAGCTCCTACCCTACCAACTGTTGGCAACCACGGGGGTAACCTAGGGTCGCCGTGCCTACTCCCGGCAATCTTGGGGATATCTACGATCGTCGTCATTCTTTGCTTATTTCGCGATCGAGGGGAAAACCTAAGATCGCTTCTTGTCTTTAACATTTCACATCATATGCTAACTTAACTTATCTTGTACTTAGTGATCAAGGGGAAATATCTTATGATCACTTCTGGTTCACTAGGAACTAGTTGTCCTATTTCCTCAATACATATATAAATAAACTTATTCATCTTCTCATATCTTAAGTTAGAAGTTAGCGTTGAACAATCAATAATTATCTGAGTTCATTTTACGGAGTGCATCCGGGTGGAGTAACCCCGAAGTACATCTCCCTTCTAACCGGTGAAAATTCCTATCATATCAGGCTAACACCGGACTCCTCTTGTCGTCGTGCGGTTATCCTTGCGGAGTAACACGTCCCACTAGCGTGAACCTCCTGTGTCCCACTAGCGTGAACAAACAGAAGACACGACTTAATAGTCTTAACTTATGCGTATACCTCCCATGTCCCACTAGCGTGAACGATGAGAGACGCGATTAATTATTCGTTAAACTTATGCATGAACCTTTCGTGTCCCACTAGCGTGAACGACGAAAGTCACGACTTAAAATTCTTCATAATAGTCTTACTTTTGCGTGAACCATTCGTGTCCCACTGGCGTGAACGACGAAGGCCACGGCTTATATCTTAATAATCTTGATTACTTAACCTATAAGAGGTTCTAAACTTGAATACTATATCATTCTAGGCTTGCTCGTACTTAATTGAGTGTTTGAGAATTGCCTAGTAAGGGATAAGCTCAATACTAGCTCTTATACTTTCTATGATAACTTATGGATTAAGGAATCCATTCTCTCACTATTGTGCTTATCCTCAATCTATAATAATGATCTAAACATTCTCAAGGATAGGTCTTTAAATGCTTATTAGCAATGCTTAACCATTACATGTTGTTCCTTGAGTCTGAAGCAGTATTAGATAGCCGAAACGGTGCAAGTAATGATGAAAAGCAACATGGTTCTGTCCACCTCAAAATCGTGACACGATTTCCTGCCCAGAAAACGTGTTGGTTCCTGCCTATAAAATCGTGACACGCTGGTAAAATCGTGACACGATTTTACCTGCAGTTGGACAGCATAGGGCAAGTTTAAAACGTATTTTCCACCATTTTGGCTTATCCAATCATGCCCAAACATCACAACAGCTTAAATGGTAAATTCAAAGGCATATCAACAGATTACAACATGTAATGATCAAGAATTACTAGCAAAATAGAATTAGGGCTTAAAAGTTCATAACTTCGTTCATAATGCTAAAACTCACAAACTTACTCAGACGGGTTCTAAAACCCTGTGGAACTCACCTTAATCCTCAATTGGTGCTTGCTAACTCTGATTTCCAAAGCCTTAGCTTCAATCTAAGTCTCCTCTTAATTCTTCCTTGTTTCCTTCTTTCTTTCTCTTGTTCTAATTTTCCAACACAAGCTTGCTTGCTTGCTTGCATAAATAATCGTGTTATGGCAATTAAGGAGAGGGGGCGTGTGAGCTAGAGGGGAAAGAGGGAGAGGAGTTGAAAATAGAAGAGTGTAGAAAAATGGAGAAAAGATAGTAAGAATTATCTTACTTCTTATTTTTAAAACAATCTCCACTTTCCTATTATTTACCAAAAAGCCATTCCACTTATTTACAAGTTTGCCATGCTTCTTAATTAGTTCTAACACGATTAACTGATACTTATAGGCGGGATGTTACAGTATGAGCAATGGAGTTCGAGAAAGAGAGAATACAGAGAAGGAGGAAGGAGAAGGGGTTGTTGGTAAAGACGAATCATGTGTAGTTAATTTAATATGGAGCTTTTTAGTCTGACCCACACAATTTGATCTAATGGCTATTAATGAGTCCTCTCATCTCTCACAATAAATACCCCTCTCACTTGATACATCCTATATATATATATATATATATAATTGAATACCATGTTTTGATATGATCGAGTGCTACTTGCTTGTACAGGAATTAAGTGAAAAAAATAGAAAGAGAGCGTCAAACCCCTAATACCCATACCGCAGGGGGCGTTTGGGATATGCACGCTTAACACAAAAAATAGTAAATATATATAATCAAAAATCATGTCACAACGTATTAGATTGTAACAATACTTTCAAATTGATATTTTTTTTTGTCATTTTGTAGCTAGAGGAATCTAAATCTAAGGAAAAAAAATCATTGATCCATGTTTAAGGTGGAGGGAAGGTCGTGTGAAGGATGGAGTGGTTAATGAAAGTGTCCATAAAGTATATGAAGAATGTGTAAGTATAATCAGTGATGTTTCTTCAGTCACTTATATTTCTATTTTGATTTTACTTCTGAAAATTTATTGTGTAACTTCAAATAAAACTTGTGAAATTTTTTATGACAATCTTATCTTTTCCGTACTACCATATATTTCAGGTGACTCTATCTTAAGAGAAGAGCCAAACCTCCAGCTGTAGGGACATACTTAGCAAAGTATTAAATGTCCGTGAGTATTCTGGTCGTGTAAAGGGTATGCGGTTTGGGGTCACTCAAACAGTTCTAAATATCCAAGTAATAAAGAATTAATGGCCATTATTCAAAAGCTACAATCTAAAGTTCATCAATTGAAAAAGGAAAAGGGAAAATATATGGCAGGAAGTCAACATGATATGCATACCCCTAGTGACAAAGATAGTTCCAACATTAATGTTTTGAAAAACATTCCCGAGGTATTTAATTACTTGTAAATATTTCATTAAGTAATTTCCTAATTATACTAGTATTTGTTAATAGCTTTATGTTGATTATTGGTTTAGGGTATATCACCTTGTTCATTGTACCTGTTGTCTCCTACGTATCGCATAGTCGCTAAGGGAAGGGTACACGATATCTTTGGAGATAAACTTCACCATAAGCCACTTATTTCTGGATATTTGAAAGTATCTGTTGATATTGCTTTAGAACACGATGCAGAGTTGCCCATACCTGTTGATGTTGCTGATATAAGGTTGGTTGGAGATGCAATAGGATCATATGTGGCACGACCAATAAACCTCATTTCCCTAAATCTTGAGGTAAAGTAAAAAAATATATTCTCTATATGAAAAAGTTGGAGTTTTTTTTACTTTGTTTACGTGCGGTTTTGGTTTTTTTTGCTAGAAATGTTTAGTTTATTGTTTGATCACTAACCGAATCAATTGCACATAGATTCCTACAACATACAAAGACAATGGTAATGACGAGATTAGGAGGGGTGACGAGCCAATCACATCAAAAAAATAGGTATATTGATATGCACAAGAAATGTTCATTTTACTGTTCAATAATTTGTTAATCATTAACTAATTTAACTATACAAAATTTTAGATTCAAATACAAAAATTGCATGAAGGCAGTAAAATTATGAAGGATATACCCAAAAATATGTCAGTTCAAGCACAAAAATTGAAAGAAGTCAGTAATTGTATGAAGGGTGGACATAGCAATATGCCAATCACAAAACAAAAACAAACTATTGCAAAAACCAAACATCAAAAACCTTCCCTTACAAAGTGTCGTTCATTGCCTCTGTTAGTTTTTAAATCACTTGTAGAAATGCAAATGGAAAACACAGAAACGTGTCATATAACTATCGGTGAACATTATGAAGAAGACATTATCAAAGAGCAAATGAATGAGTTTTTCTAAAATACAGAAATAGGTGTCTCTGTTGTCTGCATATATATCAGGTACTCCGAATAACTTTAAAATGACCGAACAAATTATTTTATTTGTATGAATGAAAAATTTAATAGTATCTAATATTATATTTTCATTCTAGGTACTTGTATGAAAAATTTGTGCGCGACAATGGTATCACAATGAATCCTGCAACCGTTTTTCTTAAAAAAAATGAAAAAAAAATACAAAATATGTTATGCAGGGGACCAGTTAGTTCATAGCGTTTTTTGTAAAAAAAATCAACGAAAACACCACACTCATCGGCTGAATGAAATTCTCCTGCAAAATAGTGCTTTTCTTAAACTATAAGCATTATCGTTCTCAAGCATACAATAGCGCTTACTAAGCGCTATTTAAGGTTGATTAATTTATAGCGATTTCCATCAAAAGCGCTGTATATTATTAATTCTGTTTTTTTTTAAAATATTTATTATTTTTATTGAACCTATGCTTGTGCTTTTTGAACAAAACGCTATATATACTGAGAAGCATAGAAACCTTTTTTTTTAAAAAAAAGAAGCGCTATCTAAAGCCTCCGTGTTTTGATTTATAGCGCTTTAGTGTTAAAAGCGCTATTAATGGGGCGCTATATTTCCCCAATTTTGTAGTAGTGAATGCATTAAATTTGCTGCGTCATTTGAATCTTTTGTAGACTAGGTTTTGGAGTAGGTCATATATTCATTTTATTTTTCTTTTGTAGAAAAGGAGAAGTTATGTTTCATCGATAATTTTTTTTGTGTATCTTGTTTTTGTGATGGCAAGTTAGAGAGGAATTAGATTTAAGTGGGTGTTGGGATAAATTAACCAAATTATTTAGTCTTTGATTGTTAGTTTAAAACTTTGGAGGAATCAACATTTTGAACAAGAGAGATTCATGTAGCCTATATGGTCTTTGATCTAGAGAACCACATACCATAAATCCTACATACTTTTCCATTGTTCTTCCCCATAGTTGCTGACAAACGTAAAATCCAAACTATTTGCATTGTACGGTTTTCTGCAACTATGGTGAAGAACAACAGCAAAATATGTGGGATTTGTGGAGAGTGGTTCTCTAGTGGCAAAGCCATTAGAGACCACATGAGATCTCACTTGTTAAAATTGTTGATTCCTCCAAAGCTTGAAGCTAACAATCAAGCACTAGACAATTCAAGTGATTTAACCCAGCGTGTAATTCAATTTGATTCCTCATTGACTTGGAATCCAAAAAACAAGCACAAAAATTCTAGATCTTTGAAACACAACTTATCTTCCTTATCTACAAACTTAAGAAAAGAAAATGAATACATTTCCTACTCGAAAAGCATACTAGCAAAATATCCACATGTTGCCGCAAATTTGAAGTAGTGGCAGATACATAAGCTATATATAACAAACAACTCCAACGTGTGAAAATGATAATCTTAAAATTGATAAGTCGTTGTGTATGTTGTCGTAAGGGAGTACAAAGAAAAAAGAACACGACACAAGAAACAATGAAAACCAACAAAATCAAGGCAAAAGACGGTGAAATCAATAGAGGTGACTCACTTGTTCAAGATGACTCCCAAGCCATGTTCAAGTGTGAGAGGTGAGAAAAATTGTTTTGGTTATATAAAGCTCCTTGTGGACACAAAGCATATTGAAAGAGTAACAAAGATGGCGAGTCTATAGATCGGAAATCTTTGTAGTTCCCATATTGCAACATAGTGTTCAAGTCTGCTCAAGCACTTGGTGGACACAAGAAGGTACACATTTCCAATCATGTAACACTTTTTTATACTAGCTTTTGTCCAACGAGTGCTTAAGGAGACTTGAACACTTAATTGTTGTAAGGGTACTTAAATTATCTATGATCTATAAAATCATCATCATTGTCTTGTTAGTAATTATGATTTGTTCCCACAAAGAGGTTTATTAGATCAAAACATTTTCCCCACCTCACATATTTGAACTTCTTGAAATTCAGCTTGAGAAAGAAATTCAGTTCTACTACTTTAAATGTCTTTTTCTGACATAATAATGGGATTTTTTTTGTCTTGTTCTATTTTCTTTTTGGCCTCCTATTTTACAACTTACACAAAGTCTTGGCTGTTTGAAGAGTTCCAATTTCACATGTTGGACTTGTTTGTTACGACATAGCTTTTGTATCAACCGATGCATTAAATTTGCAGTGTCAATTGAATCTTTTGCATATTAGGTTTTGGAGTAGTTCATATATTAATTTTCTCGTTTTTGTTTATAGAAAAGGAGGAGAAGTTGTATTTCATTGATAAAAAAAATGTGTGCGTCTTTTTTTTTGGGATGGCAAGTTAGTGAGGAATTAGATTTAGGTGGACGTTGGGATTAATTGACCAAATTATTTAGTATTTGATTGTTAGTTTCAAACTTTTGAGGAATTGACAACTTGGACAGGAGAGAATCACGTGGCCTATATTGGTTTTATCACAAGACGAACATTTAACACAAATTCCACATACTTTGGTATTATTGTTCTCCATAGTTGCAGACACCTGTAAAATCCAAATTATTTGCATTATACATTTGTATGCAAGTATGGTGAAGAACAAAAACAATGTATGTTGGATTCGTGATAAGTGGTTTCCTTAATGTGGAAGCCGTTATAGATCAGATGAGATCCCACTTGGTGAAATTGTTGATTCCTTCAAATCTTGAAACTAACAATCAAGGAATAGAAAATTCAACCAATTTGTACCATACATCCATTTCAGTCTGATTGCTGATTGAATTTTCATCCCAAAAACTACCAAGCACAACAATTCTATATCTATGAAATACAACTTATTTACAAACTCAAATAGAGAAAATGAATATGTTACCTACTCGAAAACCCAACTTTCAAAAAATCCAAATTTTACCGCAAACTTAAGACCATTTGCAATGAGGAGTTGAATGGTGTGGTGTGTTGTAATGGTGTGTTGAAAGTGTGTTGAATGGTGATGTGGAAGAGAGAAGTGTTGAATGAATTCAACTGTGTTGAAAGCCTTGCGGAGGGACACGTGACAGCGCATGAGAGGCTGCAGCAGGCGCGTGTGGAACACGCGCAGACAAGGGTGCGTCACGCGCAGTGTTCAGAGAGAGAGAAATGCTTTTTGATTATGTAGGGACACGTGGCATTATCTAATTGGCTGGCTGAAGTTTTATTATCTTAATAATTTGAACTCAATTATTTCATTGCAAATTAATTTTTTAATTTTTTTTTACCAAATTTCATGATTTTTTTGTTCTATATATAAATAGAGACTTGGTTCATTTGATTTGGACACAAAAAAAAAACCAAGTTTTTCACTATCTTAATCTTATTATTATCCTTCTATTAGCTTTCTTTTTGAAATTTTAAACTTCTTTTTAGTGAAATGGATCTCAATAATAATAATTTCAACACCTAGAATTCTTCTAATTACCCATTTAGCTACCAAAATCCCAACAATTATCAACATCCAAATCAATTTTCCAACCAACGTCCTCAAAATATGCCTAATTTTGGTTTTGCACCAAATTTCAACCACTCATCCTCTGTTCCAAACTTTAATCCATATTATGGATCTATGATGGGATATCCATCTCAAACACCCCCGTTTAATGGTTATATGTCAATGGGGAATGAAAATTTTCTGAGTGTTGGTGCACCTGAATTTCCTGAATTTTCAACACAAATAACTCTTGGTGGCATGACAAGTGCTAATGAAGTCACTCCAAATCTAGAGGATTCAACTCCTAAGAGCAAGAAAAACCAGCAACCAGCATGGAACACTGAACAAAATTTGGTGCTAATTAGTGGGTGGATTAAATATGGAACAAGCAGTGTTGTCGGGAGAAATCAGAAAGGTGAAACATATTGGGGTAAAATTTCTGAGTATTGTAATGAGCATTGCTCATTCGATCCTCCGCGCGATGGAGTTGCATGCCGAAACCGTTTTAATTATATGAGCAAAATACTGAATAAATGGATTGGCGCTTATGAAAGCGCTAAGCGCTTGCAAGGAAGCGGTTGGTCGAAGAATGATATTTTGGCAAAAGCGCGGGAATTATACGCAAGTGGGAAGAATATTCAATTTACTTTAATGGCAGAATGGCACACTCTCTGTGATCAACCATGTTATGGTAGTCAAGTAGGAAATATTGGCTCAGGAAGTAGTGGACCTAAGAGATCTCACGACAGTGATGCATGTGGCTCAAACTCTGTAGGATCTACTGCTCGTCCAATGGGTAGGGAGGCAGCTAAAAAAAGGGTAAAAAGAAAAGTAAGGAAGCTGCCTTGGAGGTGGTGGATAACGAGTGGGCTGAATTCAAACAATTCAAGGAGAAAGAGCTTGAACGATTGGACAAGATAGCGTCGGTGCAACAGAAGGCTAACCAATTGATGAAAGAAAAGACTAATGCTAAGAAAATGAAAATGTATCTAAAACTAAGTTCTGAGGAGAATCTCGATGATCGGAAGCAAAAGCTGTTGGAGATGTTGAGCCAAGAGCTGTTTGGAAATTAATTTCAATCAAGTATTTGTTTGTATTCGGTCAAACTTGTCGATGGTGTCAATTCCCCAGTGTTTGCTTTAATAATTGTCAGTGATGTCAAGTCTGTAGTGTTTGCTTTAATAATTGTCAGTGATGTCAAGTCTGTAGTGTTTGCTTTAATAATTGTCCGTGATGTCAAGTCTGTAGTGTTTGCTTTAATAATTATCCGTGACTTTTGGCTTTAATGTATGAGTTATTGTGTTTGAATATGTACCGCCCAATTGGAATCTAATCCTTATCTGATAATTAACTCTATACAATAACTTATTTCGAATCCACCACTCAATGTACTTATATATAGGGACTCATAGATACATACATTGAAGTACCAATATCCCAAATCTCATTCTATCTACTTCTAATATCACAAAAAACTATTAATGGATTCATCAGAATATCCTTTTGATATCGCAGCCTACAATAAAAAATGTGAAATGGAAGAAACTTATATCGCCAACCGATTCAGAGAGCGTCGAAACAAAATATTGGAAGATAGTGCACCTCGTAGTAGAAAATATCTCAATAGAGATCATGCAGCTGCAAACCAAAGACTAATTGACGACTACTTTGCCAATGAGCTTACATATGACGATGCAATGTTTCGTCGTCGGTACCGGATGCAAAAACATGTTTTCCTTCGAATCGTTGGGGACCTTTCAAGTAGTGACAACTACTTCACCCAGCGAGTTGATGCAACCAATAAAGAAGGTATATCACCCTTAGCAAAATGTACCACATCAATGCGAATGTTAGCATATGGTGTGGCAGCAGATGGTCGATGAATACATCAAAATAGGAGGTATTACAACATTGAAGTGTTTACGTAGATTCTGTAAAGGAATCATACGATTGTATGAGCAAGAGTACCTGAGAGCACCAACCCAAGATGATCTGCAAAGAATACTACATGTAAGTGAAATGCGGGGGTTCCCAGGGATGATCGGGAGTATTGACTGCATGCAATGAGAGTAGAGAAATTGTCCTAAAGCATGGGAAGTTCAATTTACTAGGGGGATAAGGGAACCACCATAGTTATTCTTGAAGCAGTTGCGTCTCATGATCTATGGATTTGGCATGCCTTTTTTGGATGTCCGGGAACATTGAACGATATAAACGTTCTAAACCGGTCACCAGTGTTTGATGATGTGGAACAAGGAAAGGCTCCAAGTGTGAAATTCTTTGTGAATCAACGTCCCTATAACATGACATACTATCTAGCTGATGGTATCTACCCTTCTTATCCAACTTTCGTCAAATCGATTAGACTTCCTCAAAGTGAACCCGATAAGTTATTTGCAAAAGTTCAGGAGGGATGTCGAAAGGACATCAAACGTGCATTTGGAGTGCTTCAAGCTCGATTTAAAATCATCCGTGAACCAGCTCACTTGTGGGACATAGCCGATTTGTGTATCATCATGAGATCATGCATCATATTACATAATTTAATTGTTGAGGATGAACGAGATTTATATTCTTAACGTTGGACTGATTTTGAGCAATCTGAGGAAAGTGGATCTAGTACACCGCAAACATACTCGACCAAGGTGTTACCCGCTTTTGCAAATCATGTGCGTGCTAGATCCGAGTTGCGTGATCCAAATGTTCATCACGAATTGCAAGCATATCTAGTGAAGCACATATGGGCAAAGTTTGGAATGTTTCGTGATTGAAGATGATTTGTATCGTACTAATCAAGTTACTTGTGTGTTGTGTGCTTAGTTTGTTGTATTGCATTTTAAGTTATTTGTGTGCCGCGTGTTTAGTTTATTGTATTAAGAAAATATAAATAAATTATTTAAATAAATTTTGTTTTTACAAAAAACACTAAAAGATAAATTGTTAAGTGTTTATTATTTTAATTTAATTATAATTGATAATTGTAATTTTATGTAATTATAAAAACAAAAATATAAAATTAAATAAGAATATGAAATAAAATAAAATGTGGTGGGGTAGAGTGTTGAATGAAAAACCATTGGAGAGGGTATTTGTTGAATGAATGTTGAATTATTATGTGAAAGAGAGAGAAAATGATGTGGAGTGTTGGAAATTGAAAAAGTGTGTGTTGAATGGGTGTTGAATGTAACAACCATTGTAAATGGTCTAATATTTAGCCGATACAAAAGCTCAACCATGAAAAACAAGTTCCACATGTAAAAATAATACTCTTCAAATTTTCAAGGTTTTGTGTTTGTTGCTCTAAGGGAGGCAAAAGAGTTATAAGACCACAATGATAAAATAATTAAACCAAACAAAATGAAGGTAAGAGACAGTGAAAGAAAATAGGCGACTTGTTTGCTCAAGCTTAGGGGTGTGCAAAATATCAGTTAACTGAACCAAACTACTAACTGAACTGCACTGAACCATATTTTAACTGAACCACTTCATACAGTTTTGAACTGAACCACTTTTTACAAACCAATTTATATTCAGTTTAAAACCGGTTCAAAACCAGTTTATATATATGAATTGATTTTTTCACAAATCTCAATCATCTTCACCCAATTATTCACTGTTGTTACCAGAATTCTATAATAAATTAATACCTCAAAATTAACCTATAGTATAGTCCTAATCTAGAAATAGTTACAAATCTGAATTAAAATTAATCAAACATGAAGAGGAAAACCTCTTCCAATATTAGCATTAAAGGCGGAAAATTAAGCAAAGTTAATTCTACGAAAAATTGAAAAAGGAAAGATCCAAACAAAGAGACACAAGTACGTGCGAATTTCCACTAAGAAACAAGAAATTGAACAAATCAGTGAATTACCGTAATGATAATTGAGTAATTGAAGTGTTGAACGAGAAGAAAGTGGGAATTGAATTGAGAAGCGACACTTGAAGCAGAGCACGATGTAGAAGAGATTCTGAGAGCGCTATCTTCTCTGTGTGCCGCGCTTTTTCTTATAATCACTTTTTCTCTATCGATTCTTATGTTACTCTGAAAACGAGCACTGCAGTGAAAGATGAGGTCTCGGGTCGGACCCTTTAACTTTCTCTGTTGAGTTTGAGAATTGATATTGATATATAAATTGAGATGGCGAAATCCACCTTCTGACAACGGAGGCAACGGCGGTGACAGTTACTTTGATCTGGCTTCCGTGAATGTTAACATTGTAAAGGCGGTGGTTGTGAACAAATAAGTACCAATAAAAAGTCATAATCACTTTTTTTGAACAAATAAGTCATAATACTTCTAGCTTCTGCGTATAATCTGTTTTTGATCAAGTAAGTCATAATCACTTTTTTTGAACAAATAAATTATGATCCCTGGAAACCAATTTTTTTTACATGTGTCACTGAAAAATGGGTTTTTTTAAAACAATAACTAAAATCCGGTTTGAAAACCAGTTCAAGAATAATCCGGTTCAGTACGAAAACTGGTTCAAAACCGGTTAAAAATAAGTAACCGGTTTAAAACTATAAATCGGTTCTGAACCGGTTCTAAACTGGATTGGAACTGTTTTTAAGAATTAACCAGTTTTTATTGAAATGGATTTTATGAACTGAACCAAACCATTTATATGGTTCAGTTCAGTGCAGTTCATGAACCATGAACACCCCTACTCAAGCTAAATCTCGAACGATATCCTCCCTTGTGAAAGGTGCAAAAAACATTTCTGATCTTATCAAGGTCTTGGTGGGAAAATAAAAAAAAAAACTTATGGATTCCAAAATTCAATTTAATTGGTTAGGATGACTACATGTCATTTACTGTATTCATTAGATATGATTTAAGCATTGTGAAATTTGGTAGGATGATTACATGTGTATGGTGATTGTTTCTGTATTAGGTACTTCTTAAGGATCCATGTTGTTATTGATTATTGTGGTTATGATGCCAGACAGAAAGAGAAAGTTCAAATCTTATTGATGCAAACCAACAGAATGCAATAAATGTTTTTCAAAGAAATTAAATGTTGGAGACTTTTACGACATTGTAAACTAAGATGCTAAACCTCTGTGTGATGGTTTTTGAAAAATCACAGGATGTATTTGGAAAATGACCTTGATGCAATGAACTACTAGAATGTAGAAAACTTTCTTAATGAAAATCAAGCTTTATATCCTCATGTCAAATATTTTATCGAAAATCCCAAAATGAATAGTAGAAATGAGCAAGTGGAAAGAGAGAGGTGAAAATCTTACACATGTAAACCAAAAGAATACTCCGTCCGATCCTTAACGTATTTCGTTACTACTGTATTAACTACAATTACAGAAAATATTACACGGACATAATAAAAACTAGCTAAAAGACGGATACCCGTTTTTTCGCTTTTTTTATTGCGCTAACATTTGGAAATTATAAATGATGTTTTTTTATGAAATTTTGATTAAAAGTATAAATATAAATGTTTGTTCCTTTCAAATTATAACAAACCAAACTAACATCGTTTATCTATTTCAATGACACCAATGATATAACAAAATATAATATAAATACTTATCTTTTAATGACATCAAAACAATCATTATTATAGAAAAAATTATTCAAGGGTATAATTATAATATTGAAAAAGTCAGCCCAAAATTTCATTTTTTTTTTATATATAGTACAGTCTATAGATGAGTTTGTTGTATATGTTAGAGCAACTAAAAATATAAATTTTTTATTGAAAAACAATAATTATTTATTAAAAAGTTATATCATTAATATAAATTGCATAAGTTCTTGTACAAATTTACTATTTAAAATTTCTTAACATGTTTAAATTTGCACATGATAGAAAATTCATATAGAAAAACTTTGTATCCTCTTTTTAATCAAAAGTAGCCTCTTTTTAGTCTCTGTTTGGTTTCGCGGTGAAGGAGGGAAAACGTGCGTCTCACCATATATGCCGCGTGTTTAAGCTGTTTAGGTCGCACTTGGTCGAAGTGCTTTTTTCTCCGAACTCGCGTTTCAACTGAAGCAGGTATTTGTAGCTTTTCAATTTAGACAAAATCGATTCTTCTTTCAATAACATGGTATTGGCTGTTTTGCCCTTCGATTCTCCTTTCGATTCTCTCTGATATGCATGTTTTTTTTATTGTGGTAGATAAACTTCAATTTGATGGGAGAACATTATGGTGTGATGGTGTGATGGTAAATTCAATTTCTTCTAAAGAAGGTGATTAACAAAGCTGCTTCTTTACTCAGAAACAACAGTGGCGAGATTGATTACAAAGCTGCTTCTTCACCTATATAATAAATTCATGTTTATCTAATCTTTTAATCTCTTGTCAAACATTGAAGACAAAGCTGTTTTTTCACCTACATCATAACTTAATTAAACTCTAATTCCTTTCATCATATTTAATTTTACAGATCAAAACCAATCGGTTCACCTACCTCAAAACTTCTTTATATATGTTGCCTCATCTCTCACCCTTTTCATTCTCTCAAGCACGCAAGAAAAGGAAAATAGGCAAAGTTCCAAATAGCAGCAGTGTTGGATAACTCAAGGTAACCTCAAATTCTCCTCTTTTGTCCATTAATTCAGTTATGATAACAATGCATTTGATGTGTTTGATAAAATGAATGAATGAATGAATGAAGAAATATTGTTTTCTTTAAACTTAATTATGATTGCTTCTTTGTTTTTTCTTTGTTTTGCTTTTGAAATGATAATGATATTGATGGAGTTTGAAAATTAGTTTTAAGTTTTTCTTCAGTTTTGCTACTATTATGGTTTAGTTTTTCTTCGGTTTTTCTTCCTGATTTGGTTTTTGGTTTTTAACTTGGTATTTCTATCACTGCCAATATACATCATCACTTGGATGATGCAGGCGTCATAAATTTTTATGTAATACTACTAATCATACAAGTTATTCTTAATGTTGTAAATGTGAGGTGCTTGCTAACTTCCTCAGCCATCTAGTTTTAATTGAACTTTCTTTTTCTGATGTTGTAATTCAAAGTTTCCTATGACATAACACTTATTTTCAGTAGGATCAATTTGGTCATATTGATTATTGGCCCCTTTACTTTAAAATAGCACTCATTGAAAATTGAGGCTAATAATGCTCTATTGAAAATCATAGTTGAAAGTGTTTTAGAATGGCCTGGTAAGTAGCATTCTGATCACGGTCTTCCCACTAGGTGAAAAGAATCTGAAAGTATTTTTGTGAAAATGTCCAGAACCATCCATTCTTTTCAGAAAGAGTCTATACTTCTGCAGCCATTTCATAAACTAGAAACATTCAGCAAAAAAATGACTCAACTTATATATAAATTAAAGCGCAAAATGACTTGACTTTATTCTCCAATATTTTGGTTCAATTTTTAGTAGTGTTTTGCTGTTATTGATTGGTGCAAACTTTACTTACTCTTTTCACCTCATTAGATTAGTGCTTATTTAAATATAGGTTTGACTTAAATAGATTTATATGTAACTTTGTTTATATAGAATGATGAATACCAAAAAACCTAGAAAGGATTCCCCCTCAACTAATGATGGGGTGCAGAAAACAAAAGCTTTTTGGGATCATAAGTCAACCGAAAATTTCGTGAAAGCATGTTTGGGTCAAGTTTCTAAGGGAGAACGTGTTGGTACTAGCTTTACGAAAAAAGGGTGGAAAGGTATTATCACCCGATTTCATGAGTTAACCGGAAGGAAGTATGAGAAAGCTCAGTTGAAGAATAGGTATGACAGTTTGAGAAAGGATTGGCGAGCATGGTATAACTTATTCGGGAGAGAAACTGGATTAGGGTGGGATCCTGTGAACAACATTGTTGTAGCACCCGATGAGTGGTGGGAGAGCAAACAGCTGGTATGTGATAGAAAAAATTGTTGTTTTGTAAGTCTTAGATATGTATATAAGTGTTTGTTATATGATGCGAGTTATGAACATGCAGAAAAACCCTCTTTATGCAAAATTTAGGTACAAGGGTCTTCCATTCGCCCATGAGTTAACCACACTTTTCAAGGATGTAGTTGCTAATGGAGAGTACACATGGGCACCATCATGCGGGGTCTTGCCATGTCAGGTTGATAATGATGATAATGATGAGAATGGTGTGGTGGCTATAGAAGAAGGGTCTGGGGATAGTGAAGATGCAAGTATCGGAACAACAACTGAATTTGCAAATATTGCTCTGAATTCTTCACAAAAAACTGATGGTCAAAAGAGTGGTGAGAAGAGAAAAAGAGTTGTTGGAGCAAGTAAGCCAAGTAAGAAAAAAACAACTGCCACATCAAAGATAGCTGAAGCTGTTAGTCTAATTGCAGAGACATGTCGTTCTCGCAATGATGCCGCGGGCAATGCATCTATTGGTGAAGTGATGGATGAGCTTCAGACCATGGATGAAGTTTCAAATGATCTTGAATGGCATGCTCAGTGTTGCCAATTGATGATGTTTAAGCCAGCTAGAGAGATTTTCATTTCCCTACGAGGTTCAGAGGAGAAAAGGATGAATTGGCTTAGGCATGCTGCTAATAACCCTCTGCCTTTCATGAATCTGTAATTTGGAACTATTGCAAACCAGGAAGCACTAGGAATCAAACTAGGGAGTACTAAGAGTTAAATTAGGGAGTACTAAGAGTTAAACTAGGGAGTACTAAGAAGTAAGGTTGTGTTTTGTTGTGTTAAATGTAATGTCATGTTGTCTTTTATGTTGTAATGTCATGTTGTCTTTAATTATATGTTGTCTTTAATGTTCTATTCTAGCTTAGGCACTTAGTGCATAAAGAAAAGCTTATGCGTTTAAGAACTTATGTACTGTTCTGACTTTTAATGAAGGCTTATGTTGTATGTTAATTATTCAGTTTTCCTAGCTTATTCACTTTCTGTTCTGACTTTGCTACAACTTTTATACCAGTTTTGCTACTGGTTTTATGCTACTACTTTTAATACTAGTTTTGCTACTACTTTTAATTGAAGTGAGTCTGTTACTTGGCATAATAATGTTTTGCTATGTGTCATATTTCTTACTTTTCTTGCTTGCTGCATAACAGGTTAGTGACACTGCAATCTATGTAATACCAGTTTATGCTACTACTTTTATACCAGTTTTGCTACTGGTTTTATGCTACAACTTTTATGTTGATGTCTTTGCATAACAATTTGTGAGAAAAATTAGTCAATAGTGAATGTTACAACTTATATTGTGATAACAATAAGTGCATTATGTACTGACTTTGTGCTGATTTGTATTGGTTATTATTACTTGATATTGGTTAATAGTTGGCAGTACTTGTGTTGTACTAATTTCTCTACTTACCTTTGACAGTAGTTAACACTCACTGCAAAATGAACTATTGGAATGAAGAATCAAATGAAGACGATGAATTTTTGAACAAGCTTCTTTAGTGGCTGCACTAATGGGTGAGTATGTTGTAAAACATGTATGTAAAGAGCCATGTAGAACTAGTGAGCTAACAGGGCATGCATGGGTGAAAGAAGTATTGCAAGGGAATCCCACTCGTTGTTATGAGATGTTTCGAATGGAAAAACATATTTTTCATAAACTTTGCACTAAATTAGTTGATCATGGTTTAAAGCCCACTAATCACATAGGGGTAGAAGAGATGGTTGCAATGTTCTTACTTGTTGTTGGACATGGAGTAGGTAATAGAATGATTCAAGAAAGGTTTCAACACTCAGGAGAAACTGTAAGTAGACGTTTTCATGATGTGTTAATTTCTTGCTTGAGTTTGTCCATCGAATATATAAAGCCTCAAGATCCTTTGTTCCGTGATAGTCATGCAAAAATTCAAAGTGATCCACGATATTGGCCATTTTTTAAGAATGCCATAGGAGCAATCGATGGTACACATATTCCCTATGTGGTTAGTGCCGACGACCAAACTAGATTTATTGGACGAAAGGGATATCCGACACAAAATGTAATGGTTGTATGTGATTGGAACATGTGTTTTACTTTTGTTTTAGCTGGATGGGAAGGTACTGCCCATGATGCTCGTGTTTTTGACCATGCTCTCACAAATACAAATTTAAATTTTCCACATCCTCCTCCAGGTATTAATATTATTCTTTACAACTTATTTGTTAGTATTATTCTTTACAATTAATAATTTTATTTATTTTTAGGTATGTATTATTTGGTGGATGCTGGTTATCCAACACCGATGGGGTATCTTGGTCCATACAGATGTGAACGTTATCACCTCCCTGATTTTAGGCGTTCTCATGGGTTTGAAAATAATAACGAGGTATTCAATTATTATCACTCAAGTTTAAGGTGCACAATAGAAAGAACTTTTGGTGTATGGAAGAATAGATTTGCAATTCTACGACGCATGCCTAAATTCACAATTAAGACACAAGTTCAAGTGGTTGTTGCAACAATGGCTATACACAACTTTATTAGAAGGAATGCTGATACGGATGTTGATTTCAATCGGTATGAGGATGAAGACATAACCCTTGATCGTGATGATTATCGTAGACCAGTTAATTTGGATTTATCTCAAAATTTAAATATAGCTTCTTCTTCTGAGATGAATCATGTTCGAGACTCGGTTCAAGATCAAATTATAGAGTTCAAGAAAAATAATTAGTATGGTATTAATGTTTCAAATTTGTATTGCACTTTATATTATATTCTCTATTTGTAATTTTAATTGAGTACTTCATGTTTAACATATATTCCCTACATGTATTTCTATTTGGATATTGTGTGATTAACAAGTTATATTAATCTAATAATTTTATTGTCAATTAATAAAAAAAAATGGAGGAAAAAAACTAAATAAATGTAAAATTTGATAACTATATACACAAACACATGTTAAAGCCCATTTTGGTCTTTTACACATCTAAAAGCAATTCTGACACAAAACATCCAAACAACATTTTTCATACAAAGCACTTCTGTTTTGAAGGTAACCAAACATATTCCACTTTACGTTCAACTCACTTTTAACCAAAATCAATTCTATATAAATCAATTCTACATAAATCAATTCTTTCCACCGCACAACCAAACACACGCTTAATCCTATCATGACGTGAGTTTGTATTTTCTATCGTGATAATAGGCTGAGTATATAGGATAAAAAAAAAATTCTTCTTATTTTGCGCTCTCTCTCTCTCTCTCCTTTTTCTTCATCTTTGATTTATAAGAAAATTTCAAATTAAAATGATTTTGCTTCATCTCTTTAATATTGCAAATCGAGCACATGTCGAATTCGAATGGAACAAGATTAAGCAATTATATTAATCTGCAATCGATTCAATCTAATACCCAAAGTTTGGGTGAATCAAACCGGCGAAGATTACAACAGTTTTTTTTTGCGAAAAGATTATAAACAAAAAGGAAAAAAAAAAGTAATTGGATTACAAGGCAATTTTGTCATTTAATGTCATTTAATTATATATTAATTGAAATAAATATGTTAAAATATGCAATTTATTACAAGACTAATTTAATTATGATATATATCATATCATGTTGTTATCAACATACTAATGTTTATCATGTCTATATCATATCTTGTTTCTATCCAAATTCATATTATATTTTATCTCTATTCTATTCTGGCTATCAAACAGACCTATATGTTTGGTCATTTAATCATTTTAAACTTCATTTTGTAAGACTTACAACAATTAATCATTTGTTTTCATGTTAATTCACCTAATTTATCACCCGACCATCAAATTGGTTAGTCAAAATCATTAATTTGTCAAAAATTCTGAACCGGGGATTGAAACTGCGCAACTTAAAAAATGGGAATCAAAACCGTTGTTTTCCCAAAATAAGGGATCAAAATTACATTTAAGTGACTAATTAACCAAACAGTTAGGTTAAATGATTAATGATCTCCATCAAATGAGAATTGTTCGAAACCCTTGAAAATTGGATAGTTAACAAAAAAATAAGTTGGAATCTTCTCCATTTCCTAAATCAAATAGAAATGTCTATTATTAAGTTTTGACTTTTGATTAAGTAATAATTACACTATTTTTTTTTTTTTATAAAAAGTCACTTTTTTTGACAAATATAAAAAGTCACTTGTTTTAGTTGTTTAACCAATACTCATAGTACTGTTTAGCATTCTCCTTATAGTTTTGAAGTAAATAAATAATATAAATGCACATATTTTTAAAATTGAAGACATTAATTAAATATTTTTAAAAGAATTAAGGTTAAAGTGTACTTTTGGCCCCCTAAGTTTGGAAATGTTGCGATTTTGTCCCCCTATTAAAAAAAATTGGCCCTCCAAGAATTGAGCAAACACACTAGGTCAACGCCCATGTGGGCAGCCACATGTGTAATTACTTAATTAAAAAAAATTAAAAAAGCCACCTATAGATTTGTTGAATTAAAAAAATAAAAAAGAGAAATGGAAAAGGATGGGGCACGTGATGGCTCTCTCTTCCTCATCTTACCCAGAACCATTCACCACCGCTTTTGTTATCTCCCAAACAAGATCAGAGATTCATCTCCACCAACTCTGAAATCCTCCACCTCCTAAAACATGGCATAACCAAATCCTCCACCATCTCCTCAACACATCACAACCAACCAATCTCTTCGTCCATAAACACCAGATTCGTGAAGATTCTGCGTTGTTTGATTTCGAAGATGAGAGTACCGGTCTTAACAGTCCAATCTTCCGTTCTCATAACTTCGATTTCGATCAGTCCAGCGCCGGTCCTTATGGTTTCATGATCTAGAAACCCTTTCTTCTTCTTCTTCTTCTTCTTCTCCTCCTCCTCCTCCTCCTCCTCCTCCTCCTCCTCCTCCTCCTTCTTCTTCTTCTTCTTCTTCTTCTTCTTCTCCTCCTCCTCCTCCTCCTCCTCCTCCTCTAAGTTTTTGAACCACAAACCAAGGTCTGGCAGGTCATAACTGTTACCACTAGATCACTGAAGTTTTTTTGTGACTTACGGTTGCTTTCATTTTATTTATCTAACACAAATGCGAGTTCACTTTAAGTCATTCTCACAACCCTGAATTCAAATATCATCTGAACACGAATTGAACGTCATTCACACACATCATGCGATTCAACTTGATTTTCACCGCCGCCGGTGACCCCAACAACAACATCCCGCCGCCGTTGCAACTGCCACTTCAACAACACATGCCGCCGTAACTGCCACCGCCGAAAAATCATTTTCTCTCACTGATCCACACACATCCCTCCGCCGCAACTGCCACCTCACCAACAACTGACCGTCGTAAATGTCACCACCGGTAACTCACTTTCTCTCACCGGTTTCACATTATCTTTCATCGAATTGACAAAATATTATGACCAATGTTGATATTGATTGTCTGAATTTTGTTAATTTCGAATCCTTGACATTATGGTTTGAAAATAGTTGATTTTGATATGTGATTGTGTGAATTTTAGCTTTTTCTTCATTGTTATAATAGTTTTTTGTTCTTTTTTTCATTGTTAGTTGTTGAACTTCCTTTCTTTTCTTATTTTAGAAAAAAAAAATTCTACCCACAAGCTCTGTGTTTCAGTCTCAAGTCAATACCTTGCAATCATGCCACTTCTCTGTTTATGTTCTTCTACTTCAATTATGGATTGAATTCTGAAAGTTTTTTTTTAATTCTTACCTTTTAATGTTCTGATTTTTTTTTTTAATTTGTACGTTCTAATGAAGGTCTACACAATTATAGTTAGTTGAATATGAAGAGAAAAAGAGCACATGTATATTGATAAATATCATAACTCAATTTCTCATGTTTTTTTGTGGCCTAAAAAATAGGCAAATTTTCCAGGTCATGGCAATTAAGTTATTAAGATATCCTTAAAATGTGGCTTTGCAGTTTTTCCTTAAACCTCAAAACGTGTCTTTGTTGTTGCCCATGTTTTGTTTTCAATAATTTCATAAATCCTTGAAAATAGGAACCAATCCAAGCATAACTAATGTATAGCGGGGATTTTTCATAAGTCACGCCCCTTTCATAAATCACTCCTCCGATGAATCCTTAAAAATAGCCACCACTCCAAGCATAATATATAGATGTGTAGTGGGTAGTTTTTCATTCACACGTAACATTTAAAACCTCATTCTTTTCTTATAAATAGACACTTTTCTAAACTTCCCATTCACCATAACTTCTATCCTCTCCATCAGAAACAAAAATCAGGCAAAGTATGTTCTAAAATTTAATGATAGTAATATACTTCACATTTATACTTTAGATTTTTTGTGGTATGTATCATAACTAACGTGTATCACATCTGTTTTAGGATGACATTGGTGAAAGCAACCCCGATCTCTAATATCCAGTGCCGTAAGACTGAGTTTAATGTCATGGCTAGAAAGCCTCCAGATGCTTTTGGTGGATGACAAGGTAATATGTTTAATTAACCAGTAATTTGTTGCGTGCATATCCATTTTGTTAACTTCAGCTTTCTTCATCTCCAAAATTATAAGCTCAATTTAAAACACTTCTGCTCTGGCTCAGAAGCGAAATTATTGTCTTATATAATGAGAATTCAATTATTATTCATGTCATTTCATTTAATTTATACGTATTGATTCTGTTTTATAGTTTTTGTTTATTTATGTTCATAGTCTGCAAAAATTTAGGCAACTATAAGAAAGAATCTAATTCCAAAGTTTAAGGGCGAAATAATATAAGGTTCAGCTTATGCCTTTGAAAATTTCATGGTTGCAAGAAATGATCAATCGTACAATATATCATAATGATTATCCCTAATTTTTAGTTCTGAAAAAAATTTATGAAAAAAACTTCTGGTGGGGATCAAACTAAGTACCACATGCTTTAATTCACAACTCTTACCACCAAGGTACCAATGTTTTTTACGACATGTGATTGCTTCAATGTTATGTATTCAACACAAATCTCGAGTCCTCTTTCTTTCAATCTCACTATCCCTAAATCATTTCTCACTCACTTTCATCTTTGTCACCATCATGCAATTGAACCTAATAACCATAATCCCGCTCTTTTTGACGGAGCTAATTAATTTTTATGAAAAAAAAGGTTTGCAAGGAATTGAATCAGCTAGCACATGAAAAAGTCATTTTTTTAAAAAGTCACTAACGTCATTGCAATTCCTTTTTTAATAGCAGTTCATTTTCATTATTTGCGGTTTCGTTTCATTATTGTGTTTTTCTTTCAATTACCACATAACAGTTCCTTTTTATTTTTTTTTTCGGTTACCACATAACAGTTCATTTTCATTATTTTTTTTTCTTTCGATAACCACATAACAGTTTCTTTTCATTTTCATTTTTATATATTTAACAACTTTTGTGGTTATGACCAATTTTTTGGTGCAGACTTTTGTATATATTTTTTTTTGATTTGTCATTTTTATTGCAGTTAATCTTTTGTTTTTGTTGTTTTTTGAGGTAGTTTGATAACATAATACTGAATATAACTATAAAAGTAATAATATAGCCAATTTGATAGTTATATATAAAATTCTACAAAACTCGTGCATCGCACGGCTTAGAGTCTAGTTTTTTTTTTATAAAAAGTCGCTTTTTTTGACAAATATAAAAAAGTCACTTGCTTTGGTTGTTTAACCAATACCCGGGATAGTGTATAGCATTCTCCTTATAGGTTTAAAGTAAATAAATAATATAAATGCACATATTTTTAAAATTGAAGACATTAATTAAATATTTTTAAAAGAATTAATGGAGAGAGTAAAAAATAGAGAGAATATTAACTAAAAAACAAGTGACCAGCTATGTTAAAAACAAACTCCAAACGGAAACAACAAAAGCGTGGTTTGGTTTTTTAAAACCGAAAATGAGAAAGTTGCTTTGGAAAATCCAAACTGGGAAAACCTCTGTTTTTGTGCTACTCACCCACTGAGTCACCAACTCGTTATTTGGCCAAGTTGGTGTCTTTTTTTCTTGGTGCTTTTTTTATAAGCCTTCAAAAAGTAAAAAACCATTGTTTTTGTCAAAAAAGCTGAGAAAGTTGCAAAATGCAAAGAATATTGAGAGTGATGGTGAAGTAGATCTGAAAGTTGAAGTAACTGGAGCTCAAAGGTTTCGTCTTTGAATTAAAGGGTCATCCATCAAATGCTTTAAGGCTTTGGTTTTGGTTTTGGTTTTGGTTTTGGTTTTCTCAGTGTCAGAAAATGCCTCGTCCTTCATTTCACAAGCTTGTTCTACCCTCCACTCTCCAAGCTAAGCAACTGGTATACCTAAAAATTCAATCTTTTGTGTATTATTTTTTTTGTTTTTTTTACTTTATTTTCTTAGATGAATTTTTGCATGGTTTATTTATTTATTTTTGTAGTGGGTTTATGAGAATTTTGATAGTGAAGAAAGGGTTTGATAATTTTTCTGGGTTTTACTTTTCCTTTTCACCCACCATGCCCAACCCTCATACCTTGTCATCCCTTTCATCAAGTTTAAATTTTTTTAGATGGGTGTGGGAAAAAAAGTCATAAATATTTTTGGGTCAAGGTCTCAAGATTAGTCCTGGACTTTTAAAGTCAAATAATAAAGTGGGGTTGGCTAATTTTCATGTCCTATTTCCCACATGCAACGCAGATATATAAGCCTTTAAGTTTTCTCAAATTTATTAATTGAAAATTCTCCACAAAAAAAAAAAGATTTTTTTTTTCACTTGAAATTAGAGTTTGTTGGATGACTGATGGGTTGTTTTACTGGTGGAAATTCTGAGGAAGTTTATGCTGAATAAAATATATATAATAGTGTACTTTGCTCTAGAGATCTACTCTCTATGAAGCATGTGCTAGCTAGGTTGTAATATGAAGGTAGCTCGGTTGGTGAGGTAAGGGACATTGAAAGAGTTTAAATCGGGAGTTCCCGAGTTCGATTGCTGAAACTAACATAACCAGTAATTTACTAACATATGCGTATAAAAAAAATTCATTAACCAAGTTCTAGTAAGAAACACTTCCCATGCATTGGAGGAGGAACCTGAACTAAACCTATATCTTTGTCGAATCTATCTTTGCGTTTAGAATTTTAGCTTCGTTAGTCAGATTAGCTTGGGTGTTTGTGTGTTACGGTGCAATTTATGAAGTTCCATGATTCTGAAATTGGCTCTGAAGCCCCGATACTCCAAAAATGGTGAAGAATTGTGTCCGACACGTATCCGATACCGATACGTCTCGATACGTCCCGATACGCGTATCGGAGAAGTATCGGCCAATTAATATTTATTTTTTTGAAAAAAAATGACCGATACGTGTCGGATACGGCTAACTTATATTCCGATACGGCTAACTTATACTCCGACACCGATACTTCTCTTACATATTTCATTTTAAAAAAATAAAAGAATAAGAAACAAAAATTCATTAAACCGACAACGCTATCAAAAACATTTGTCTCTTCTGACCCCCAAAAAATAGGGTTTCTCGTCAACCACTAAACGATACTACCTCCGTTCCTTTTTAATTGTCACATTTTGACATTTTACACAAACCAAGACAAACTATAAATGTCACTACTTTTGATACAATAATTTATATTTTTACTATAATAACCTTATTCATTTAATATATAATCTCATATATTTCTCTCTCCGTAATAAATAACTAAGGATAATATTGGTAAAACAATATTTAAAGTTGCATTGAACTTTGAAAGTGACAGTTAAAAAGGAACAAAAAATTTCTTCAAAAGTGACAATTAAAAAGGAACGGAGGGAGTAGTTATTATCTTCTCTCTAATGCTATGTTTCTTCTGATCTTCTCCCTATAATATCTTCTTCTCTTCTTTTGTTCTTCTCTGTAATTGAGGAAAAATGTTGTTTTTAAATTATATGTTTTCAATCTCAAATAGTGTTAACTATTAAGTAGTCAACATCATACAATGATGTTCTTTTTTTTATAGTACTAATGATGTTCTTCCTAAATTGGATAGTACTAATGATGTTTAGCTATATTTAAATTTGTGCAGAAAAAATATGTAATTGTCACTTGTTTTGATCATGTTTATTGATGTTGATGTTTGTTTATTATCATTTTTAGTTATGTTTATACATTGTGCACTTATACTATTAGTTTTAAATTTAATTTTTTAATAACGTATCGAGGCCGTATCGTATCGGGAGTTTTGAAAAATTTCTCGTATCGGTATCGTATCGTATCCGTATCGTGTCAGGTATCGGGGCTTCATTAAAAGCCAATCTTGCCAAACCGATTTGACGAACATAGTACAATAAAATATTGCACTTTTTGAATGAAATGATGTTTTTTATACCATCATAGCAATTTACAAATATTTGGAACCTAATATGATTTGTGAATTGCAGAGGCTTCCAGATGATTTTATGAGGAAATATGGTGGTGATATTTCTCCAACTGTTACTCTCACAGTTCCTGATGGCAGTGTGTGGCGTGTAGGAATGAAAAAGGTAGACAACAAATTTTGGTTCCTTGATGGCTGGAATGAATTTGTTCAAAACTATTCCATTAGTACTGGATACTTGTTGGTATTCAAATATGAAGGAAAGTCGTATTTCACTGTTAATATTTTTAGTTTGCCTACTTCTGAGATTAACTATCAATCACCTGCACAAAGAAGTAATGAAGGGTCTCTCTTTGCAAAACGTCTTACTATTTTCGAAGAAATGGAAGATGAAGATTCTGTTGAAATCATGGACTCGTCGCCTGTGAACCTTACTCCTAGCCTATTGCAAAACAAAGCAGTTTCCGGGTCAGCTGATAAATTTACTCCTGGCAAGTCTCGTCCGCCTCCTGCACTGCAGAATCTGTTTAATGGATCTAAACTTAATAGCATAAACTGGGGTGAAGGTGGGAATACTCCTTCCAGAAATGCCAATTCGGTAGTCAACCAGTTGACCAGAGATATAGGTCTCCAGTTTAATGTAGTTGAGTTTAAAAAGTCTAATGAAGAGTTGAAGTTGCGCACGGCTACTGATGAAAAGGTTAAGAAAACTGCTGTAAAGAAGAGGAAATCAGGTCTTAGTTATTGTTTATAACTCGGTTTTCTTTATCTTATCTCGTTATCTAAATCGAAATTTATAATCAAAATACTATTTTTGAAAGTGCAGATGTCCAGGAACCTCCTTCTGAACATGAAGATGAGGTAGAAATGCGCAATAGGTTTTATGAAAGTGCATCTGCAAGGAAAAGAACTGCAACAGCTGAAGAAAGAGAGAAGGCCATCAATGCAGCAAAAACATTTGAACCATCTAATCCTTTCTGTCGGGTTGTCCTACGACCCTCCTATTTATATAGGGGGTGCATAATGGTGAATCATTGAATCCAACACAATTTAAATTTTTTATTCTCCTATAACATTTTGATCCTGCATGCTAAATTCTTTCTGTTTTCCAGTATCTGCCATCTTGCTTTGCAGAGAAGAATTTGAATGGCGTTTCAGGAATTATCAAACTTCAAATCTCTGATGGGAGACAGTGGCCAGTTCGCTGCCTTTATAGAGGTGGTAGAGCTAAGTTAAGCCAGGGGTGGTTTGAGTTTTCGCTGGAGAACAATTTAGGGGAAGGCGATGTGTGTGTGTTTGAGCTGGTTGCAACGAAGGAAGTAGTGCTGCAGGTTACTGTATTTCGTATTACAGAGGATGAAGAACCGTTGAGCCCACAGACTTTGCAGCAGAACCAACATGTGAACCCGGTGAAACTGGTAAACGTTCCGTTTCGGCATCACCTCGCTTCAACTAAACTGATTAGAAATTAACTTTGTTTCTGATAGGTCGTAGCTCAACTTTATTAAGTACCAGTATCCCTTTTCTTGTGTGTGATTAGCTTTCATCTAATTTCTTCAAGTGGATTTTAGATGCTTTTGATGTCCAACATTTCAAGATGATGACTTCGGTGTGTAATTTTTAGCTTGCCGCTGTTTTAACTTGGTTTGTAAATAGATTGTTTAATCTAGCTTATATTAGAAACTTGGTTGTTGCGTATTATCTCGTATCTCTCTTTCTGTTTTCGCTTCTCTTCGAATTTTATAGGTTGATTCACCTTGGAGTCTTTTTCGCCTTGCATATTCATTTTTTCTACAAACATTTTTACATTAAAAAAAAAAATCATGTTACGACACAAATAATTTATTATTGATGTAACATGCAACTTCCAACTTTGGTTGAAGAGTTGGTTGGTACTGAAAATGTTGAAAGATAATAGATATCCATTTGGTTTTGTAGGAAAAAAGGAATTTGACAAAAGACAGTGTGTTTATATTAAATTGGTTTCTCTTGGTTTGTATTTTATTTAGGATGGTAGACCCTATCTTGCATCACGGGTCCATTTGTTGTTTTCTCTTCATCCTTTTGTGGAATATCATTTTAGCATTTTTAGGCCAAAGTGGTGGTCTTTCCCTTTTCCTTTAAGATGAGAAAGCGATCTACTCCTTAATTTTTGGCTTTATAGGGAGTGAGTTCCTTGATTTTCATGCACCTGGCCACAGAGATTTTTTATTACTGAACAACTTGATGAATTGCAGAAAACTCTTTACTATTTTTTGTGGTAATCAAAATAATGTTATTTCAAGAAGTACATCAATCTAAATACAAATCAAACACACATTAGAGTGCTGCTGATTTTGAAGTGTGAGCAAATGATTATCACATTCACACTTTAAAGCTCAACTTTCAAAGAATGGTAGCTAGCCGATGGTAAATTCTGAAGTGAAATAAAATAAATAAAATGCAGATTTAATTCAATTCAGAGCAACACCCAAGAAGCAATCAAATTATGGACTCACACTATGAATAAATTTCAGAAAAACTCTTTATTGATGTTAAAATGCTTACTTGGTTAGCTTATGAATATATAATCCCGATTCTTGTAATCCCCTTTTTTGCTCTCCTCTTCCCTACTATACTTCAAAAATATTTGCATTTACTTATGAAAATACTCAATTTGATCTGTTACAATTTTCTCTCGACCCAATTAAGTTTCTGACAAAAAATAATATCCAAACCAATCTCTGACATTTTTATACTAGGAACAAATTAGTTCCCGTATTATAATGAATCATAGACTAATTTGTCCTTATAAAAATGTTACAGACTAATTTGTCCTTATATTTTGTCAAGGAATAAATTGAACCGCCAAAAAATTGCGAGGAACAAATTGAACCGCCAAAAAATTGTGAGTGATTACATTGAGCCTTTAGTCTAATTTAAACTATTGGTTTAAATATATGATTGGTCCCTGCAATTATACCTCATTTGACTTTTGGTCCTTGTAAAAAAAAAATTTGAAATCCGTCCTCGCAGAATTTTTTGTTTTTTAAAATAGTTCCTGGGCCCATTGAAGCTGCTAGGTGGCACACTGATGCTGACGTGGCACACGCTGACTGTGCATCAGTGGCCACGTGGCATATGACGTGGCAATTAAAAAATTTATAATTAAAAAACACATTTTTTAATTTCAAAAATGATTTTTTTGTCTTTAAAATTAAAGTAAAATTTGGAAATTAATTTTAAAAAAATTCAGATTATATAATTTTTGAAAATTTAATTTCTTATTTTTTTAAGGTTTTTAATTCAAAAAAAATCAAAATTTTATTTTTATTTTTAAAAAAAAATTAAAAACTTTTTAATTTTGAAAAAAATAATCTGAAGATATGTTTTCTAAATTTTAATTTCGAATTTTTTTCTTCTAATTTTGGAAAATTGATTTCCAGACTTTTTCCCTTTTTTAGAAGGAATATTTTTATTTAATTTCGAAAAAATTACTGAAAATAATATTTTTATAATTTATCGATTTTTTCAATTCTGAAAATTAATTTCCAGATTATTTGAAAAAAAAATTAAAAAAATTCTTACATTTCAAAAGAACATCTGAAGATAAATTTTTATAATTTTTGAAAAATATTATCTGATTTTTTAATTTACGAAAATGATCTTTCATGAATTTTATCTTTTTGAAAAAAAAAATCTGATTTTTTTTTTAATTTCGATTTTTTTTGTGACAATTAAGTTCTTGAATTTTTACTTTTTTTAGAAAAAAAAACTATTTTTGAAAATTATTTTTTACTTTTCGATTTTTTTTTTTACTTTTTCGAAGAAAAAAAATTATTTTCAATTTTTTTAAAATTTTAATTTTTTAATTGTCACGTGGCCACTTATGCACAGTCAGCGTGTGCCACGTCAATATCAGTGTGCCTCCTAGCAGTTCAATGGGCCCAGAGACTATTTTTAAAAACAAAATTTTGCAAGGACGGATTTCAAATTTTTTTTTTACAAAGACCAAAAGTCAAATGAGATATATTTGCAGGGACGAGTCAGATATTTTAACCTAAACTATTTGTAATACATGTTAGGTCTGAGGAAGTTGGGCAGAGTTGTTAAAATTCTGGGTAAAATATAGACATATTCTTTGTATGTTGCAACAGAAAGATATTGTTCAACTGCTCATAACACAAAAACACAGTTTTTATGACTGTCAGTTGGTTCTTTTCTGAATGCATAATATCTAGGTTTGAATCAATTTCCCTTTATCTAATGTAATTAATTTGCATGTGGTAAGTTTTAAATGATACACTCATATTATAGAGCGGGTTGTTGAAGAGCAAGTTTAAAAGAGTAATATGTTAATATTTTGAGAAGTGCTCATTTAACACTCAGTTTTTCATTGAGTGAAATCAATGTGGGAAAATTGCTCTTCCCCCAACCAATATTGCTCACGCTCGCTACAAACCAGCGTGACTTAAGTCACGCTGAGTTCTATTATAAGAACAGAACTACCAGAACACAGAACCACTGTGTTCTTGTTCATCCAAATCGAATTTTCTCCCCCTTTTTGCGATTTCAACCATTCTTGTGTCAATCAACATCAACTTCTACCCAAAATCAAGTAAGTGTTTATTATTCTATTGCATTGCCTTTTTACGGTTTAAATTTTGTTTTTTTTTTGGAGAAATTTCACAATTTTAGGGTTTGAGTTTTTAGGATTGTTAATGATGAATTAAGTTAAGAATTGTAGTTTAGATGTTGTTTAGAGTAAGTTTCACTCCAATGTGGTAGTTTAGGGTTTAGAAATTGTTAGATTTTATGTTGATTGAATGTTGCACTCTAGGTGTTTGATAAAATGTCTCAATGAAAATTTGTTTGATTTTTGCGTTGTTGATGATGAAATTAGTTAGAAATTGGATTGTTAATGTTGATTATATTGAGTTTGAGTGAAATGTGGTAGTTTAGGGTTTAGTTAGAAATTAGATTGTTAATGTTGATTGTTAATGTTGATTAATGTTGATTATAGTGAGATTGAATTGTTATTTTTGCATTGATTTTTGTTTTTAAAAATATTGTGTAGATATGTCTCAAAGACCAGACAGGATTAGAGGTGACATGGAGACCATGACTAGGAGTGCACATGGGATCGTCGTCCCAGACAGGCGCTTCCCAGATGGTGGACCCGAGTCAGCATCAGCATCAGCCTCAGTACGAGGAGGCGGCTCACCAGCAGGAGGGTGAGACCCAGCATCAGGCTGAGGAGGTGGGTCAAGCTGAGGAGGAGGCCCAACAGCAGAGTTTTCCCGGGGGTCATACTAACTTGTCACTCCTACCGGGTTTCGGTAGACACGTGGCATGTCAGCTTTAGAGCGATGCTCAAGTAAGTATAATTGTTTAATTTTATTTAATTACGCGTCAATTACAATTTATTTAATTTAGTGGCATGTCAGCTTTATGATTTATTTATTATGTTGATGAACGTGCATAATTTAATTGACGCGTGTAATTAAATTACGCGAGCATAATTTAATTGGAGCGCATAATTTAATTGGCGCACATAATTTAATTGTCGCACGGAATTTAATTAACGCACTTAATTTAATTGGCGCGCGTAACTAAATTGGGCGCGCGGAATTAATTAACGCACTTAATTTAATTGGCGCGCGTTTTTTTATGATTAAATTGTTATGTCTTTTTTAGTTATTGAAATGTTTATATTTTTAACGGTTTATTGTTCATTTAATTTTTTGTATTTCAGTTGTAGAGGACGCGTAAATGCAATGCGGTTTCTCACTGGAAGAAAGTTACCTGGTTCTGACAGCGGGTGGAGGCATCCGGTCTTCTACCCCTCCTTCATACTGGGTACGAGAGAATCAACGCTGCCCTCATCACCGCCTTCTCAGAGAGATGGCATGAGGAGACCAGCAGCTTCCATCTGCCTGTTGGGGAGATGATTGTCACACTCAATGATGTGGCGTGTCTTCTACACATCCCCATCGTTGGGAGGCTCCTGGAGTTGAGTCCTGCCGAGGTAGGATACGAGAGAGGTGTGGAGCTGCTGGAGATCGGTTTGGGTATGACCCATGACGATGCTGATGAGGAGACAAAGGCACAGTGGGGTGCTTACATCAGTATCACTAGCTTGAGGATGCATTACGACACACTCTTGCATAGGTGCAATGAGTTGGCGGATCTTCCTGTTGACAATGAGGAGGCTGAGGAGCAGGTGACGGTGAGGGCGCACTGCACCAGGGCGTTTCTGTTGTACTTGGTTGGCATCACCATTTTTGCCAACAGGAACAGCAGAAGCGTTCATCTGCCATGGATGGAGTGCATCATGGATTTGGACACGTTGGGCCAGTGGTCCTGGGGTGGGATGACACTTGCTTACCTCTACCACGAGCTTTCTCATGTCACGGTCCCGAGGATGAAAGCCATTGGCGGTTACTCGACTCTACTCATGGTAGCATTTCTTTTCTTTTTACTATAACATTTTTTAAATGACTTACGATATTATTGTGTATGTTTATGAGTTTGTGATGATGAAATATTTGTTTGTAGGGATGGATTTTAGCCCATTTGTATACAAGGTGTTCGAGTCATGGGTATCAGGTTGGCGCTCCCCTTGCAGCTAGCTGGAGACTGCCCAGGGGTCATGCTGATGCTGCACACTATCGTGGCCTCATTTATCTGATGGTCAATGATAATGTCACCTAGATGTCGTACGAGGACCGGCGAGGGATCATCGCTTTCCATGACATTTTCTGGTACTCCGGTTGGATCATGGCCGACAGTCAAATTATGCACCTTCACTTGCCATAGTGGGTTCTCCGGCAGTACGGTCACGTGCAGACGGTCCCCAGATCTCCTACCGTTCATCAGGTTCTTCAGGCTGCGGCGGTCAGAGTGGCCTTTCAGGACTTTCTGCTCCATGTACTTCCACAGGCACTTTAGGGTCGGCGGACATCAGAAGCTCGACGGTGGAGGTGTCATAATGGGTACATTAGATGGTTCTACAACGTATCCCATCCCATGATGATCGACCTTGATATCGTTGCAGAGGACGCCCCTTCTGTCCCTCCTAACGAGGAGGATATTGTTGAGCAGCAGTATGCCCGACAGGTTCCTGACCCACTGCAGATCACTGAGAACATTAGACGCATAGTGGACAGTGCCTTCACTTGTCCTGATGTTTTTGGGAATCCAACGGTTGCCACAATTATGCAGGGCATCCAGTCGGAGTATCTCATCTTGCAAGAGCAGGGGGTTCCCCGAAAGAGGACTAGGAGCCATAGTCCAGCGAAGTATGGTCTTGTGACTGATGTAGTTTTGTATATTTTTAGTTATTTTTTTATGTTGTATCATCATGATGTTGGATTAAAATTAAATTCTAGAATGTTTACCAAAAATGTTGGCATTGAAGTGCCTTATACTTGGTGTAAAAATTTGCAAGTCTCTTTGAAAACTCAAAAAAATGAAGAGAACACAACACATGTATTCTACCAAATCAACTATATAGGTTTTCACATCTAATTGCCTCATATAAGATGAGTCATGACAAAAAGGAATGCAGTCCAATATATTCTTTTGAACTTAATCCTACTGCCCTGCCAACTGACAAGTTTCAATTGACAGAGGAGCATGATCAAGCACAAAACAACATCTTAGAACTGCATTCCCTTTTGTCACACTCATCTTATACGAAGGAATTCGATGTGAGAACCTATAATACATGTTGTGTTATCTTCATTCTTTTGAGTTTCCAAAGAGACTTGCAAACTTTTACGCTACGTAAAAGACACTTCAATGCCAACATCTTCAGCAAACTAACAAAAATTAAACTAAAATCCAACAAAATAATGACACAACATAATAATATTACCTAAACATCTTCATCCGGCCGAATCAAACTCTTGAGAATATCTTCAGGCGACCTCAGTAACGTAGGATCCATCTCGATGGGGATCATGCTGTGATGAGCAAATATCGAGAACATGCACCTCACGTCGTCGTCGTTCGTTAACTCTGGTCGAGTGAACGACAAATTCCCCTCTGAGTTGAACGATGGGCTATGGTACCAAACGTATTCCACCCTCCTTGTGTCTCCGTGATTGAGTCGTTGGTTGATTTCATGAAGTTGATCCTTCAATTCTTTTAATGTGACATCCGTCCCGAACCTTGAAAAAATGAGAGTTTCCACCGTTGAAGAATACTTGAGCGTATACTTAAGTCATTGTTTCATATCTACACCATAAGAAATTAAAAACAATCAATGAAAAACTCATTCAAACATTTCATCAAACACTTGGAGTGCAAATTATACATAAACCATAAAACTAAAAACTACAACATAAACATGCAAACATCTAAACATTTAAGCAACATAAGTTATTAACATGTAAATATTGTATCATTTCTTGCCAAAAAATATCAAAATTTAAACAAAGCCCTAAAACTTAAAAATTTCTAATTCAAGAGAAAAAATGTAACATATAAACATAAAATGACAATGGTACTTGATTAAGAAAACTTACTTGTTGTTGGAGTGGTGGGTGATATGAAGTTGAAGAAATTTGAGGTTGAATGATTTGAGAGATTTTTTAGAGATTTGAGAAGTGAAATGGAGAAGTGAGGTTCTGCCTGGGTTATAAATGAACGCAGCGTGACTTAAGTCACGCTGATATCTACCGAGCGTGACTTAAGTCACGCATGTTATACACCAGCGGACTTAAGTCACGTTGATATATACCGAGCGTGACTTAAGTGACTTAAGTCACGCTGGTGTATAACCTGCGTGACTTAAGTCACGCTGAGTGTATTTTCATCTGCTTGTATGGGAGTGAGCAATTTTCTTTGGGAGAAGAGCCGTTTTCTCAAAGTGGTCTCATGCTTTAGAAATAGAGCCCACGTAAAATGGTTGGATCCCTCTTTTGGTATTTTTTATTCAAGAAACATTGCCGACGTGGTAATATGCAGTCATTAGAATGTGGCCAATAGTTATGCATTGAGATTCAAATAAATAATCTGAAGACTTATCTTTTGTTTTCTAATATGTGACTCCAATTTTATAATGAATTATAAGTACTTTATTTTTTTTTCCTCTAAAAAAAAAGTACTTTATTTTTTGACAAAATGAATCATATGTTACATGATCAATAAAAATGTGTCAGTTTAAGTAAAAATATGTAACATACACGCAAGAAACCTAAACTAATATATCATATACGAATTTCAATGTCATTCCTACTTCAAATCATAGATCAAATGACAAAACAGTAATTGGCTACTTGGATTAAATTTTAGTTACTAGTAGCTTATTCCATAAACAAATAACCTAACAAGTGTATTTCAATTCGATTAAAAATTGAATTCAAGTATCTATCTTGGATATAAATCATAACAAAATTAATCGAGACACATGTTATAATTCACGTCCAGAACAAATACTTGATTCAATTTACTCTAGAATTGAAATACATCATTTGTGTTAATTATGTATGGCAATAAGATACTAGTACCAGTAACTAATAACCTGGTCGCAATTAGTTTGGTTTTCTACCTTGCTAGCCATAAGAAAACAAATCACACTTAGTTTCTTCCATGAGCATTAGTTAATCACAAGTCACAACAATTCAGCACTACTACTCTTGTACCAAATCACAGATCATTCTTGTGTACTATAATAATCTCTAACTGTCAACTTCATTCACATAATCACATTTGACAAAATAACAATAAGATTATAATCACTTTCTTTCACTAAGAAGATGAGAAACATAACAAACATGATTGCATTTTCAAACAGAATATGTTAGCGCAGCAGTTTCTTGTATTAGAGGTAAAGAGTGAATTTTAGAGAATTGAGAGAGAAAAAGTATATGCAAATGTTGGTTATAATTCTATATTCTCATTACTGAATGAAAGTGAACATTACAACCTGTTTTATCTATTATTATCACTAAGCCTTTGTAACTAACTTGTGGTACAGGCTATTAACTGCCAAATTAGAAAACAGTTATTAATTACTCTAACCGTCTAACCAACTTGAGTCAAAACTTAACAGAATAAACAACAATTAACAATATTATTCAACACTTCCAAAACCAAAGTTTGAATTCCCAAAATCAATTCATTCAAGATCCTTAACAATTTTAATCCCCATTAGGGATAAGAAGCAGATGTAAATCATCGTATTCAAGCTGGCTCACGTGTTTTGTGTGATAAGAAAGTACCACTTAAGTTGAAAGGAAAGTTCTATGGGACAGCGGTCAGATCGGCAAGTTCTATCGGACAGCGGTCAGACCAGCGATGTTGTGTGGTACGGAATGTTGGGCGGTTAAGAGCCAACACGAGAATCAAGTAAGTGTAGCGGAGATAAGGATGTTGCGCTGGATGAACATTAAGACTAGACGGGATATGATTAGGAATGACACCATTAGGGAGAGAGTGGGGTAGCACCTATAGCAGAAAAGTTGGTAGAAAATAGGCTTAGATGGTTTGGGCATGTAGAGAGAAGACTCGTAGATGCTGTCGTAAGAAGAGTAGATCAGATAGAGGAGAATCAAGTCAAAAGAGGTAGAGGAAGACATAGGAAAATTATAAGAGAAATCATTAGAAATGATTTAGAGGTCAATGAGTTGGATCCAAATATGGTTTATGATAGAACATTATGATGTAATTTGATCCTTGTAGTTGACCCCACTTAATGGGATAAGGCTTCGTCGTTTTTGTTGTATACAACTTGTGCTACCAATAATCGATTTCTAAATGGACTCAAGAGGTATATTCCGCAACAACGGATCAGACTGTTTCACCTTCGCAATCTCATACACATGCCGGAGCAACAAAGTCGTGGCAGTCACGTGACCTGGACGAGTACTTCCCAATTTAATTCATGCGGTTTTCTTCAAATGCCATGTGACGGACGGAGTTTTCACGATGAACTCAAACGCGTTGTCTCTGTAAGTTTTTATTGTAACCGCCATTGGTGTATCTGGCTTCAACTTTTGGGTTCTCGCGTTGAAGTCTTTGCAGAATGGCATGAGGTTTTGTAAAATTTATAAACTTTTTTTTGCATGGTTTAAAATATGTTTTAAATTCACAAGTAATCCTCCTATTTCCCTTTTTTTTTTTGGTGGTGCTCCTATTTCCCATTATTTACACGGTTTTAGTCTCATTTTTTTCAAAATTTTGACAAAAATAATTCTAGCCACTAAATTTGAGGCTTATTTATGTGAATGTATCAACTTTGAATATTGTGCCGTATAGGATCTAAATTTAATTGTTCGATTAAGATTGGATGATTTAGATTTAAAACAGATTTTTTTTTATTCAAAATATGTTAAACCTGGATCATCCGGTCAAATATGCTCTAATTGCATGTAGTCTTGACTGCATGCAATCCAAATCCGCAAATCGAAAAGTGGTGTGATAATAATGCATAAGCTAATTTAATCTTATAATTTTATTTTCTATATCATTAAAGTATTGTTTTTTTTAAGAAATCTTTAAAGTATTGTTAAAAAATATAAATTTCTTTTGACAAATTAAAAAATATAACTTGTAATGAAAAAAATGTAAAATCCTAGATAAAACAAATTTACCAAAAAAATTATACATTTATTGCACTATCATGTGACTTTTCTGCTTATCAATCAATATGATAAATCAGCAAAAATAAATCCAAAATTGAGTGGTGAGAAAAATTATTAAAATTTTGTAAATTTAGGATCATATTTTCAGATTCAAAAACTAGGGATCAGAATTGTGAATCGGCGAAAATAAGGCACAAAAAAGCATTTAAACAAAAAATTTATAAGGAAGGGATGTGCATGATTTGATCCCCATTACATTGTATGTCGATGATACTAGTATCGAACATATTTCATCAAAGTTAAAGATAAATCTTTCAACCAGGTGACCTATAGGGAAACCGGCAAGGGAAGTGCATGGTTGGTTTTGTTGTGCGTGTAGGAAAATAAATGGGCTCAAATTTACTAATAAATAATCCAAAAAATAACACTAATATTAAGAAGTTGAAGAAGTCTTGTCCCATAAGAAATGTCTCTTGCAAGAAGTTACAAAACTTTTGGCACAAAGAATGAGTAGAGTTATTGAATTTCTTGTTAGTACTTGTCATGACAAGTAGTCTTCACTATATATGTAATCTAGACATGGAGCCCCTCCCTATTATTAATAAAATTTACAAATTTCATATTTATAAATAAATTCAGCTCCTGAAATTTGCTTATTTAAAAGCTGAACTTCTTTTTTCACTTCTGAAATTAATGAAAGTTTTTTAATATCATCATAGGTAGGGTCTTCAATTTGGTATCTGATTATGAGCAATTAAGATCCATAGGTAAGATGATTCTTACATTTACTGAATGAGTCTACCACAGTGGACACAGTACCTTAATATAGACACCAGATAGTTCTAACTATACCAACATTGTATAGCTACTAGTTTAGTTGAAGATTTCCTTACAGATTATAAAACTTAAAAGATAATTGAACACCAAATCTATATAAACCTGGCCTAGCATAAAATACACAACAGTACACCTTATTGAGTTGCATAAAAAGTGCAAGCACCTGGCCAGTTTTTTTTAATGAGTAGAAATTGAACTTGGTACTCCAGAGTTTACAACACTCGCATACACTGCGCACACGCACCAACCACTTACGCAGGGTTTACTTGGCCGGCTTGAAACCTTCATTAACCACAGTAGAATCTGCAACTTTACTTTGAATTCTCTCATATTCCAATCTGTCTACAATAGTAAATTTTTTAGCAAGTTTCAAGCATACAATTCCTGCAAATATCATAATTGCAGAAAGGATCCAACTGAATTGTAAATTGGCTAATCCTTTAGCCCGAAAATCCGCTTCTTTCGATCCACAAGTAACTGCTCCATGAATTTCACTAGCACTCTCCCTAGCCAAATTCATCACACATCCTTCAGGAACAAATGTAGGAATATAAAGCATAAATCCCATGTTTATAAACCAACATCCTTGAAAAATAAGCGAAATTGAAAGCATAATTGCCGTGTTGAAACTGTTGGGAAAAACAGTTGCAGCTAGCGATGCAATAAGAGAAACAAAAACTATGAGCTGTAGCAGCCAGTGGTAATGACCTTCAGGTCCAACATGATCAGTGGAATGAAAATGAAGTAAGAAAAGCTCTTGACTGAAAACTGAGGATACAAGTATGCCAACAAATCCAGAGAAGAGTTCAAGCGAATCGGTTAATTCGGTTAAGAGTGAAAAACCGGCAAATAAAGCAAGGTGTATGAACATAGTTGCATGTTCAAAGTTATCAAGCTTAAAGGCATAGTGAAAATGAGGAAAATCTAGAATTTGCATGAGAATTGCTAGGATTGAAAAGGATAAAATTGAAACAAGTTCCAGGTGTTTGAATTTGAAATGAGGAGTATTAAATTGGTACCAAAATCTTATAGTGAAATTGGAAGGACCTTTCACAAGGTAAGATTTGATGGTGTTGATTATGTGCCATAGGCCAAGAAATGTGAGGGCTAACCCTTGCACTAAGTGTGCTAAAAACAAGCCCATAGCAACTTCTAATTTTTTCAGAATACAAACATTATTTAACTTGGTTTCTTTATTTAAATATATGAAAGCATTAGGAACATATTGCTTGCACGGAACAAGGTGCTTCATATACATCAATTTTATCTTTTATTTTTTTGGATAAAAGGTACTTTATAATTATATGAGGTGATTAGTCCACACATTTTACTGAGTAGTGCATGGTGCATGTATTTCCACAAACAGAAAAGAGGACCTAAATTTTGAGCAACACATCATGATTGAAGATGAAAATGGGCACACCACTTCGTCAGTAATTAAAGTAACCGCCCAAGTAAGGTTTTTTTTTTAAAAAAAAAAACCGGAAATCTTCCACGCGTAATTATGTGAGTAAGACCACAACATGTGGTAAAACCCTTCGTCAGTAGTTTTAACGGCGTTGCATTCTCAAGGTTGAATTCGAATCTATAATTTCTGATTAAGTTGGAAAAGACCTGAATCATCTCATTCAACCGTTATCCCTAAGTAAAGGCTTAATAGACCAATTGTTTTCATCAGAACTCTTTGTACTTTAATTGGAAATCCTCCTGGGAGGATAAGATAAGTCCTCTTTGAAAAGCACTAGATGTAACAGCAATCAACATATTACATAATACAATCTTCCTTTCTTGGTCAAGCTGAAAATACCCATGACGATAGTGGTTGGCTTTTTGCATAAAAGTTAAAACCATACAAACAAAATGTGTCCCTTGGATTGTGTGGAGAGTGAATTTTCTCCAATAAATTTATGTGGCAAGCATGATGTTCCCACTCATTAAAATAAGTTGATTCTCCATTACATTAAAAAAAATGTAACTAAAAAAAATTCATGTAAAATTAAAAAAGACTGAGATAGAGAAAGCGACAAGATTTTAAGTTTATTATTTTAGTATTGTCTTCTCTAAATTGAGTCAAGAGCAGAGTATCTTGGAACAAAATTGAATTTGTACCATGTCTCTGATGTTTTGATGATAACAAATTATTGAAGAACAATTGAATATGTTAATATATGTTTAAGTGTGCAAGACCATAGATTAAAATTTATCAAGGTCTAAACATATATGAGAGCACCAAAAGCACAAGAGAAGCTAAAAGACCTTATAAGAGATTTGAAGAAAGGTCAATCAGAAATCAACAATATGTGATCAAAAGTGAAGAATTCATCCAAAAGCTACTGAAGGTCAGACTCTGAATCATCAAACTCTGAGGACTTAGAAGCCACGTCAGCTTTGTCTTCTTCTGAGAAGGGTAGCTTTCATGATCTGACCAAGTACAATTTGTCTTCTTCTGAATCACGTGTTAAATCAAATTCAAGGACAAAAGGAATGAAACGAATAATTCTAATTGCATCAATGGTTTTCAAATGTCTTTTCAAACAGCATTAATCATATCATGCAACATTCCAATGTCTTAATTTGATAGCTTCTCACGGACTCTTAATACGTTGACACTCTCCAATGTCTTTAAAATCCTTCTATATATAAGGAGCTGAAGACTTGAAGAAATTAACAAGATTCTACAAGTTTAACCAGTGCCCCTTACTCTGTCAAATTCAAAAGCGTATAAACACTTAAGAATTTCTTAACAATTTCATATCTTAGAAATTCTAAAGTAGTCTTACCCTGTTTTGTAATTGTTTACACCTCTGATTGTATATCAAGTGTAAAACCAAACAATTTTTTATTTGATTAAGTTAGAATGCAAGAAGTCTCTTTCAGTTGTGAATGAGCATTAGAACTCTCTTGTTTGTGTGCTTGAGCATTTGGAAGTTTTTTGTTTGTGTGTTTGAGCATTTGTAACCTTTAGTGATTATAGTGAAAATCCCTTGGAAGTGCAAGAGGATTGGACTACTCCTGGTTTGTAGGAGGAACCAGTATAATTGTCTTGTGTCTCTCTTTCTCTCTTTGTGTTTAATTTAATCCGCTGCAAACCATCAATTTTATCTCCTCTATCCTGATTTGATTCAAGTGATTAATAAGCTCAAGTTAAGTACAACTCTCCTCTCTCATTAAAACAATTATCATGGTCTTCTTCCCTTCAGGAGAGAGGAGAGTTGACGGTTAAAGACTGGGAAAAAAAATTCATATTAGTCACTTTATCCTGACTTGCTCACTTTAGAGTTTAAAATTAACATTCTGAATCATTGTTGTTTTACTCTATGCTCACTTAACATGAAGATCTAACTAAAAAAAATTAAATAGCATTGCCTATCAATTGGTGATCATTTTCCAATTTTGTTTTCCAGAAAGAAAGAAACAAAATATAGGAAAAAAGAAGATGAATTGTGCGTTTTGACACATTTGGCAGAGTGATGGCCAACCATTCGGGTACCCTCCTTTATATTATAATCAATAATGTAATTTTTTAACTTTAGTCTTTAGGTTTTTGACCAAGAAAAAGTATATTTAAAGTGTAAGGAGTTGGGAGTTAGAACACGATTTCATAATAAGACAGAAAAGAAAAACTACCATGGCCAATGAAAGACTGAAAACTGAAAGGTGGCATAAACAAGGGTTGATCAAGCATGAACCGTTACTTCCACTTCTAGCTAGCTATATGGATATATACAGAATTTTTTGAAAAGTTTAGCTTTTATATTGCACCTTCTTTAGAGAAGATTATGTGCAAATATCAAATATAGACAAAAATGTCGGTCTCCTCGCCTGAAGTGGTCAATTTGGCAGCATTATTTCGTACAAATTAAAACAATGCTAAAGTGTACTTTTGACCCCCTAAGTTTAAAAATGTTGCGATTTTGGCCCCCTATTAAAAAATGAAAAATTTGGCCCCTCAAGAATTTGTCTATTTGCAGTAATCATTCTTTTTGTCAATTTTGACTTTTTCAACGCTTATGTGTCACTTTATTAAAGGATCTGGCACGCCACGTGTGTAAATATCTATTTTAAAAAAAACAAAAAAGTCACGTGTGTAAAGATGAAGAATTAAAAAAATAAAATATAAAAGGAAGTGACACGTGAGAGAACAACAATTTTCATCTTCTACAACAACAATATCTTCAACAACACCAACAGGTCTTAAAAAAAAAAAAACTCTGAAAATAATCTTCACCAACAACCCAAACAAAATTCATACCAACAAAACAAATCTAACAACAACAACAACAATCAATCAATGCAGCAACAACAACAAACTTCAATCTCAAAAGCCAAATCCTCCTTTATTGAATCTCAAACCTAATTCTCTCCCCAATCTCTTCTCTCCAATGCCAAATTGTTGAAAATATTCTGGTTTTTCTTCACTATCCCCAGCAACACAAATCAAATATTCTGGGTTTTTGGTTTTGCTATTTAATGGGTTAATTTGAAGGAATTATAAGGGGGAAAAAAGAACGAAGAAAAGGGAAAAGAATATGTTGGAAGCTTCTGACAGTTTCACCAATGTTCCAAAAACGAGTGAATCATAATGTTGATATCAAAACCCAAAATGAAAGAACAGTAAATCTGAAATGAAAGCCCAGAATGAAAGAACAATAAATCCGAAACTAAAGCTTCTTACCGGAACTACAACAATCGAACCAGAGAAGTCCAGAAAGCAACAATCAAACCAGAGAGAGGATATATGAATAGGAGAGTGAAAGAGGTGTCCAACACCACCGGAATCAATCGTAATCGAACCAGATCTTGATGTCAGGTGAAAAGGAGAAAGGAGCATACGATATCGTTTAGAGAGAGCGGAAGTTCTGAGCAGCGGACGCCGTAGCTGGCTGCAACGGTACGATCCTTCTCTGGGTTATTGTAGCTTGTCATGGCCAGAGCTTACTTTGAGAATTAATAGAAACCCTTGAAATGAGGTTGGAATTGAAGAAAGCAAGGTGATTGTGTTGTCTTCCTGCAATTGGGGTTGGAATTGAAGAACAAAACTAAACACAATTCATCATCATCCATGAACTCACATGCATTTTCTTTTTTATTTTCCTTCTTTTTTTATTTAATTCCATGAATGATTATGTAGCAATTTGAATTTTTTTAATTAAAAAATTACACACTTGGCCTGCCACATAGGTGTTGACTAGGTCAAAATTGACCAAATGGACTACTATTGCAAAGAGGCAAATTCTTAGGGGGCCAATTTTTTTATTTTTTTAATAGAGGACCAAAATCGCAACATTTTGAAACTTAGGAGGTCAAAAGTACACTTTAGCTTTAAAATAATAAACAAATTCAGGTGTGTTTAAATTAGTTTATTGTACAGACCAAAAAAAATTTAGTATATTTTTATTTTTAATGTTTTACCGTTAAACCATTGTTCTGTTTTTACAAAAAGAAAATATTTCTCAAAAATCAACATTAAACTAAATTTTTGCATCGTTATTCAATGGCATATCGTCACTTCATTGGTTTCTCCTTTGTTTTAGCCTCATCTAGGAGGCTCTCAAATGTGAGTGAGGAAAAACTCTAGTGCATGTTGTTAAATGTGTTTATATTCACGTGGTTGAACTCAAGTGTTTAATAAGTTTTAGTGAAAGTCGAATCTATCGGGAGCATCCAAATTCAAACCGTGACCGAAATATTAATTGGTTTCAAATTTATTTATCTCGCAGTTGAACTCCTGGTTACCACACTTTATTTTCCTATGAACTAGAGAATTGAGACAAAAAAAAAAAAAAAATCCTTTCTATTTTACGACCGCAATACAAAAAATAGCACAGCCAACGAAGGAACCAAAACACACAAAGCTCTCCAACACATTTCTCAACAAACCCAAATCAACCCTCATAGTCATAGATCTAACCTTCACATGACAACAAGAAAAATCAATGACAAACACCAAACAGTACAACCTGCAAAATTTTGCAGGTATAGACTTGTCATACTCCAACCCCTATTTGCTACTTTAATTAAACTCAAACCCCAAAATTACCTCCTGTTGCACAATGTATGATTTCTTCGGCTATGCATCTACACCAATAGGCATCACCCGAAATCCACATGCTGAATAGGTAGCACTAGCAGACTTAGTAATATTGTAACCTAAACCAACACCAATCCAAGTTGAGCAAAAAATCAGCATAAAAACCACCTCTTGCAAACCGGTTCAACCGAAGAACCTAATTGACTTCCTCTAATTCTGCACAGCAATGATCAGAAGCTTCGGAATCCCAACTGTCAGCAATCACCAAGTGTAAAGTCATGCTAAAATGCACACTTTCGTCTCAATCTCTTCTTTTTTATCAGCTCCCAATCTAGAAAATAGTTATTCCACTTATGCGCCCACATCTTCACAAATGCAATGGTTTTCCAATCCAATCTGTCCTAAATGCAGACCCGCGACAGATATTTTACACCAGGCCTTGCCTATTTTCACAATTTAACTTCAACTCCCAAACAAGCTAGAGGACTAGTCCACCACTGAGATATTTCATATTTGAAAGTTGAAACCTGTAGACTTTGATCAAAACCGATTTCGGGAAAGCATTTTAACCTGTTCTAAAATAATAGCAGTGGAAACAATTCTATCCTGAAATACTCAAGCAAGCAAACCAAATCGTTCTTAAACCCAAGTTTGTCTCTTTCCTTCCATGAACCAGTCCAAAGAAAGAATCGAATGAGAACTACGATTATTATGGTATATGTTAGTAATAGGGCTCCTAAGGGCAGAAGTTATAGAAAGCTAGTTGTTTATTTAATAATATTTTAGTAACTGTTACTTATGTGCAGTAATTGCTGTCTGCAGTAGTTGCTGTCTACTAAACTTCTATGTAACTGCTATAAGAGAGAGTTAGTATTATAAATAAGATGCAGAGGAAAAGAAAGATATTCAGGGATTGGGATAAAGGATAGGTAGGGAGAGACCAAGCTCTCAAATTCTTGGAGGGGAGAGAACCAAGACTCTCGAATATCTTGGGAATCTATTGTGATGATTCTATAAATTTATAATTTTGATATCAGTTTCTATCAACTGGTATCAGAGCGATTCTGATCCAGGAAAGATTATGTGGTTGTGCCGGAACTTTTGGCATGAAGATGGCTGTTAAATTGATTCCAAGATTTGATGGAAGGGAGGCCTATTGGTGGCTGATCCAGGCAGAGCAGTATTTTCAGTCAAGAAAAATGAGTGACGTGATGAAACTTCAGTGGGTTGTTACGTTTGCATTGAGAGGAGATGCTCTTGATTGGTGGAATTCTTGGAAGGAGAGCAATCCAAATACTTGTTGGTGGGAATTTTCAAAGGCCATTCTCAAGAAGTTCCAACCAGAAGTTTGGGATTGTCTTCTGGATTCAGAAAATGAAGGCCAAGAAAACAGAGGCAACACTGAAGTTCAAGAAGAGAAGCAAGAACTGGTAGCATCTCAAACTGAAGTAAAAATTTGTGAGGTTGATAGCCCACAGATCCAGAAAAACAGTGAAAAGAAGATAGGACTGTGGATACCGAATTTGATTGTGAAGGTGACAAAGTGAAGTATATGGGTTCATTGATGGGTGCGACTGCAGTAAAGGTCCAGAGAAGTGATGGAGAGGACAATCCATCGCAGGCAGAAGACTCACTACCAACATCGCCATTGCCATCACACTTAAGAAATTCGGCAACTAGGAAAATTAGAGAATTGAGATTCAGAGATGGACCAAATAAGCCCTCATTGCCAGAATGGTTCGACCAACAGCCGCCATTGTCGAAACTGCCGGACATCGGCTCTCACACGGTGGCTGCTGATATTCCCAAGATAAAGTCTAGGAACGAGAAAGTTCCATTGTCGGCGACGCTTTCGTCCCAAAAACCGGTCACGAGAGGACTGACAGCAGTGAGCAAATTTGATCCAGGAGGAAATTTTCCTACTTTATGTACAACACAATCTTTCTGTTTCAAGTTATGGGACCCTGGTGGACTCTTATATTATCCTTCACCTTGAGGACAAAGTGAATCTTTAGGGGGGGAGTATTGTTAGTAATAGGACTCCCAAGGGCAGAAGTTATAGAAAGCTAGTTGTTTATTTAATAATATTTTAGTAATTGTTACTTATGTACAGTAATTGCTGTCTGCAGTAGTTGCTGTCTACTAAACTTCTATGTAACTGCTATAAGAGAGAGTTAGTATTATAAATAAGATGCAGAGGAAAAGAAAGATATTCAGGGATTGGGATAAAGGATAGGTAGGGAGAGACCAAGCTCTCGAATTCTTGGAGGGGAGAGAACCAAGACTCTCGAATATCTTGGGATTCTATTGTGATAATTCTATAAATTTATAATTTTGATATCAGTTTCTATCAGTATACTACATTCACACCCATCCAATTAGCCAGATTCATCCACACTTTACAAAAATAGGGCATTCAAAAAATAAATGCGACGTTGACTCTTGCTACCCACATCCTCCTACACAGTTCTGCACTTCTTCGCCTACAATTCCCCTTCTAAATAAATTTACATAATATGTTTATGCCACACCTTGGTTTTAAATGTTTGAACCACCTGATTGCTCTCTTCTGTTAAGACCTTATAAGCTGATTTAACACAATAGCAATTCCATGGGTCATGCATCCACACATTACCATCCCTTCTATCCTCCCTAAAAGTAATTGGGCCAAATTCCATTAAAAGATGTTGTAACAGTTCTGTTTCCCATGCGAATAACTTTCTTCGCCGCCTGAAATCCCAATCACAAGTCCTACTCCAACTTGCACCCCTCCTCAAATCCACCATCTTTACCTCTTTATTCGAAGACATAACAAATAATTGATCCAACCGATTTTTTAATATGTCTGCCTCCTACCCAATGACCACTCCAAAATAAGGTTTCCTCTCCGTTCGCCATTGTATTATCAATGCAATCTACAAATCAATTTTGATTGTTCCCCATCCCCCTTTTTTCCACACTCTCAATATCTTTTAGCCATATCGATACCCACCCTAACCTCTACTTTAATCTTTCCCTCCGCCTCCCCTAACAAATATTTTTTATGAAGTTGGGCTGTTTGGTTTCGAAAGTGCTCAATAAAACTAATTTGGGGTTGGGTGGACTTGATTCTAACTTTCTAATAGAAATTTTAGTGTCTCATTTTTCTTTAGGACAGGAAAACTCATTTCAATTCACAGCAGAAAATGATTCATTACAGATAACAGAAAAAATAGGACCGGTGATATGTCCTTCCCATGTTCTAAAAGCCTAAACTCCTAGGAACTCTCACTAGGCCATGTGCCGCGGCATTTGTATCTCCTCTAAACCTTGACAATCTTGTTGCAACCATATGTGCCAAAAGATCCTTGCTATCAAGAAATGTGTAGCCAATGAATAACTAAGTTCATAACTCCCTGAAGGCATTATACTGCCATATCTAAGTCAGTTTCAATGGACAAGTCATCATAGCCTTGGAAGAATTCTAATCTTATCCAGTTTGATGGCAGTAAAACTTACAGCCCCTGCATGGTTATGGACCAACAAAGCCCACCCAATTATGTCATTATCAAAACAACCAGCATGATTATTGATTTTTGTAGTTCCGCAGGTTGGGTGCTCCCGATTTTCCACACTGCTCCTCTCTCTGACCTTTATGCATACTATATACAATAGGGTTGAATTCAGCTATGAAATATGCACATTCAGCTGCAATGGCAATTGGGTTGAAAGGTGTTTTGTTAAACACAAGCTGATTTCTTCCTTTCCATATGCTTTGGACCAACATTAAAATGATAAGCCGATTTTCACCATATAAATCCTAAAATAATATGCCATGTTAAGTGTCAACCATGCACAGCAGGGGAAACAGGCTGAAAGACGAGGTATTTTGACGGTGCAATTTTATTCACATCCAGAAGCTCATGAATCATGATAGCTAGGAAAAAATTATATTCGAACCAGAAGAAAATGACTTTCTAACATAGCTTGGATTAGGCACAAAGCCACTAGCGTCTATAGTCATATGAGAGTTTAAACTAAGTACAAAACAGCGAGGAGACTAGAACCATGAGCAGAAACTGAAAACAGGAAAGAAAACATTTGACATTATTTAAGGAAATGCACCTATAAAGCACAACAATCTTCCTGTGTAATTATATGTACTAAAAGAAAAGGCAAAACATAATCATTCTATTATTTTCTAGTGTTAAAGGGAAGCAAGTATGTAATTTTTTGAAATAAATAAAAATTATAATCTTAGAATAAAAGAAAATGAGTCAAGTAAATTATACTTGTCCAAGAAACTCCATTCACTTGATCTTCATAATCAGGCACACATTTGCGCTTTGCTCAACGATGCAGCTCGTAAAATCCTAAATCAAGAGTGCCGATACAATGTGTCCCAACTCCACATAAAGAAGTTTCCACACAAGTCCTTGAATAAATTACTTTCTTCCAGCACAGCCCTTTGTACATCCAATATCCAAGTGAATGAAAATAAGCACAAATTCACTTATCATCATTTTCCACTAGGTCATCATCTGTCTTCATTGCCTCAATTACATAGAGGTACGTGTTGTCATCTGGAGTAATGCCTTTGCTCTGCATTTCTCCGAGGAGCTCTTCAGCACGCTCAGCTTCGCCAATTTTGCTATAGCCTTGAATAAGAGCATTGTAAGTAAGAAGGGTAGGATCAAATCGTAGAGACAACATTTCATCAAAAACTTTTAAAGCATCCTTCATATCACCTCTTTTACTGTAACCACTAATGAGTGTATTGTAACTAATATGATCCGGTTTGATCCCCCTTTTCTTCATCTCATCTAGAAGTTTTTGAGCTTCTTCCACTTTCCCCTCCCTGCAGTACCCTTGCATCAAGGTATTGAAAGTGACTTCATCGGGAACAACCTTTGCACCATCCATCTCTTTCAAGAGTTGAAATGCACGATCAATGTTACCATTTACACAGTGACCATCGATCAATGCATTAAACATTATGATATCCGGAAGCATACCTTCTTTTTCACTCTTTTTAAACTTCTCTTCTGCCTCGCTCATCCTATTTCTTATCCCAAGAACATCAATAAGCGACGTATATGTTTCCAGTGTTGGTCTAATATTTTTCTCCACCATTTCATCATAAAGGGAGAGGGCTTTTTTTGCATTCCCACATCTGCAATAGCCATTAATCAGTATGTTATACGTAACAACATCCGGCTCCACCCCTTTTTCTCTCATTTCTTTTGTCATATCTTCACCTTCCTCCATCCTTTTCTCCAAAAACAGTGCATGAATTAACAAATTATAAGTGAAAACAGAAGCCACAATGCCTCTACTCATCATCTCATCCCGGTAAGCAAAAGCCTTATCCAATTCCCCTTTATTGCAACACCCATCAATCAACGCATTGTATGTTACAGCATCAGGAACCAATCCAGCTTCCAACAATTTACAAAGTATACCAGATGCCTCTTCAATCCTTCTTTCTTTACACAACCTAGAAATAAAAGAATTATACGTATAACAATCCGGTTTAAGATTTTTATCTTTCATTGTCAGAAAAATCTTACGAGCCGCTTCAAACTTACCTCTTAAACAGTAGCCCTGTATAACCGTGTTATAAGTAACAACATTCGGCTTCACACCATAAACCTCCATGCGGACAATAAACTCCTTAGCTTGTTTCATCTTGCCTTCTTTACACAAAATATTAATCATAATGTTAAAAGTGACCACACTAGATTTGATATTCATCTTAACCATTTCTTCATAAACAAACCAAGCCATCTTGATTCTATTCAGTTTCAATAACATACTCAAAACCGAATTACAAGTCTCGATTTTAGGGATAATCCCATTTTCTTTCATCAAATTGAAACACTCTAAAGCTTCATTAGGTTTATGAAATTTGCAATAAGCATTGAGGAGAAGGTCAAAGACTATTGTGGTTTTTACATTGAGACGGTTACGAGCGAGGGATATTTCATTGAAAATGACGGTGGTGGTGGTGGTGTGGAGGATGGGTTGAAGGATGTGGAAAGATGGTTTTGGAGATGGGAGACGGTAGAGGATGCATAAGGCAATGCAACGAGTATTGAGGTCGAGACAATGAGGGTGGCGGTGAAGGTGGGAGAGGAGAGTTTGAACGAGGATTGGGTTTTGGTGAAGGGTGGGAAGAGTGGAAGAGAGAAGGGAAGGGTTGAGTTGAGGGGCAAGGTGTTTGATGAAATGCCACTGAGAAGTTTGGATGTATTCGAGTAGTTTGGTTTCGGTGATTTGTGGTGGGGGTGAGGGTGGGGGTGGGGAAGTAGTAGTGTGAAGAGAGGAATTTGAGAGGGTTTTGGGATGGCGAAAGGATTTGGGATTGAAGGTTTTGAGGAATTTCATGGTGAATGGCAGATACGATTGTTTAGTTCCCTCTGAACTGAAGCACTCGCTTCTCGGACCTGATGCAACTCAAGATTAGTACTTTTTTTGAAAGAAAAAAAAATGAATATGAACATGGATGAATTGTCGAATAGAGAAAAAAAAAAAGAGTAACAAATATTCATCCAATTCATCCAAAATTTGAGAGTAAATCTATACTATATTAAAAATTCACCTTATTTTTTAATTTATACTAAGAAAATAGCGTCTTTTGGCTGGTTTTTTCTCTTTTTAAAATTACCCTCAATTTTTAACACAAATAACACATATAACAAATAGATAGAGTAAATTTAAATATTAAAATAAAAGTGTAACAAACACGATGTGAGTATATATGTGTCCAATTTTTTTTCCTCTATCATTTAGTAAGTGTAACAAATTAGATGAGTATATATATACTTACTTTTTCATTATCCCAATTATATTTTAAACAATTTTTTCTATAATAAAGATTGTTGTTGGTGTCATAAAAAAAATAAAATTTACATTGTATTTTTTGTTATATTGTTGATGTCAATGAGATAGACAATCATGGTTAGTTTGATTTGTTATAATTTGAAAGTAACAAACATATATATTTTTAGTTTTAATCAAAATCAAAATTTCATAAAAAAAACACCGTTCATAATTTTCAAACGTTAACACAATAAAAAGTGCGGAAAGACGAGCGAGTACCCGTTTTTTACAATAGAGACAATGAAGTTTAAACATAAGACCTCCAAGTCATGCTTACTATCCAAACCTCTCACCACTAAACTAGTCTTGGTGGCTTATATTTCACCATATTTGTGAAAGTGATTATGTAGAAAATAATCAAAAAAAAATCTTGTGATTAATATACTTTAATTTTGATAATTTGAACCCAAGATCTTTAGTCAAGCTGAAAGACATCACTTATCATCTTATCTAAGTGTTCTTGGGTCAACAATATAACTTAAAAGAACATAGAAATAATTTGAAGAATTTTTCTAAGCCCTCGAAAAAATTATCCATTATATTTTAGAGTTTCTCAAATTAAAAAGAATTTTGTATAATGAAAAATAAATAAAAACTAAACTTTTCGTTGTGTTTGGATAATATTCTTCTTTCTTTTTCCTTTCCTCTTTTCGAAAATTTGAAGGACTAAATTAGCTGGTCTTTATAATTTCAATTTCAAAGACCAAAATATTGACTTGCTCTATTTTTACTGGCTTGTACAAAATAATATAATCTTTTAAGCTAAATAAACTTCTTAAAACAACTTTACATTTTCCATTTTAAAAACATATTCGAAAGATAACTTGACATAAATAAATAAAAAAAAATAGGCTTCTACGTATGTCTCAAATAGGATGGCACATTTTCACCCTCTTTTAAGTTTTAACGAATTTGAAAACATGAGTATGACGTGTGACATTTATTAAATTAAATTTTAAGTTTAAACGAGTTTGAAAACACATGACATGTAATATTTATTAAATTAAATTTTAAGTTTTAACGAGTTTGAAAACACGTGACGTGTAATATTTATTAAATTAAATAATTTGACGACACATCAAGACACATGTCAAAGTATTTTATCCTGATAATTTACACAAATTGATTTTTTTTTAAATGGATTACAAACCGAACCATCCCAATGGTTATTTGACTCCATTCTAGGCATGGCAACAGAACCCGGCCCCACCCAGACCCGGCTGCCTCCTCCCCAAATTTAACGGGGAAAAGCTGATTTAACTGGGTGTGAGTGCGGGGAAAACCCAGTTTTTTAGTACGGGACCGGGGATGCTTATACTCGTCTCGTTCCGCCCCGTCCCCCTTATTGAAATTTACCTTATTATATTTAATAATCTTATACCCATTAACTTACAAATAGGTACCAAACTCTTTTAATATATTGTTTTTTTTAACAGGTAAAAATGAATTATATTAACACTGACAGAGTAATCTCCTTGGCACAAGGCGTACCAAAGAGACCACTAAAGATTACAAGTTGTCAACCAAATAATTACAAAAGATGATTAGCCAGTGCCCAAACAAATTAACGGGCTCGACCACCACCTCTGAAAGCCATAAACAAAATTGGCGTTCTTTGCTTTCAGCCACCAAAAAGAATAATACTTTACTTTATCCAATAACTAAGGTATGGAAGTTTCTGTATTGTTAAATAACCTATTGTTACGTTCATTCCATACGATCCAAGCACAAAGAAGCCAAATAAGCTGTAAGAATGAGCGCCTAGCTTTCAACCCACCGGAGGCATAAATAAACTGAATGAAATGGTCAGAAATAACATGTGGATCCGCCCCCAAAAAACCAATCCAAGACCGCGCGCCCTGCCAAAGTGAACCAAAGGTACTGCAAGAAAGAAACAAGTGTTGCGCTTGTTGGAACAAAATGTGTTTAACAAGTCTCTTACAAATAAGGGGGAGATTGTTGAAACATTTATGTGTAAACATATCTCTCTTTATGGTTTTGATGATAACAAAGCATTAAAGAGAAAATTGGTTATTTACTAATGCTTTGTTCAAGTGTTTCAGAACCACATGCTTAATAAGTATTGATTGATAATGGTTATGAAGAACAAGCTAAAGAGCAAGAAGGAAAGCCAAGAAGCAAGGTTGCAAGGCTAGAAAGAAACTGGTCCTGAATAAGTGCTCCTGAAGAAGTACTCCTGAACTAACAGCTTCTGAAGAGGTCCTGAAGAAGTGCTCCTGAAGTGAAGCTCCTGAAGTGGTCCTGAAGTGGTACTCCTGAAGTGCAGCTTCTGAGTCTGAAGGCAGCTTCTGAAGTATGGGTGCTTCTGATAAAGTCAACACAACAGTCAACTCCTAAAGCCAGCTTCTGATCCGTACAACTGAAGCAGCTTCTGATCACTGTTCACTGAGAAGCTTCTGAAGCTGATGTGGCATGGAAAGTGACCAGTACTGTGCGCATTTAATGCCTGGATGTGTCAGAACAACTCAATGGAACAGTTGTCTCCCTGACCCAAACATTCTCCAGTTTTTAAGGTGGGCCAATTCAAAAATGGCACCTGCCCTGTTCTGACTGATAAAGTGCAGCACACAATTGCAGTAACCTAGTCCAATTGCAACGGCTAAATTCCTTAATTCAAGCAAATCTTCAACAGCTCTATTTTATCTATAAAAGGAGGAAGATTTGAAGAAGAAAAGTTTAAGACTCTTTGAAACGTATTGCTGAACCTGCTCTCTGTTTTCTGTCAAAAACTGTCAAGTTCATAAAATCTCTTAGAAATTCTTCAGTCTTTGTAACTTAGAATTTCTTAAGGTTAAGAGTCTTAACCTGAGTTGTATTAAGAGAACACCTCTGATATTTGATCAAGTGTTCATCCCAAACTATTTCATTTTTGTAAACCAGTTTGGTCCCTAAAGTCTTAGTCTGCATACTAAGCATTTGTAACCTCATTCCTTTGTGGTCTGAGTCAGAAGTCTCTTGTCTTAGTGACTTGAGCATTGGGAAGTCTCTTGTCTTAAGTGACTTGAGCATTGGAAGCCTCTTCCTTGGTGGTTGAGCATAGAAGCCTCTTTCTTTGTGATTGAGCAACTGGAAGTCTCTTCCTGTGTGGTTGAGCATTGTGTAATCTTCAGATTATAGTGAAAATCTCTTGTTGGACAACAAGGGGACAGGACTACTTCTCACATTGAGAAGGAACCTGTATAATTGTTGTGTGCCTCTCTTCCCTTATCTCTTTTACTTGTTTAATCCGCTGCATACATTCTGATAACAGTTCAGAACCTGGTTCTGAACTTGTTTTAAGTCTTTGAAAAAGAAAAGAACAAGTTTTTAGAGTCACACAATTCAACCCCCCCCCCTTCTTGTGTGTTTGTTTTTCTCACCTTCAGTTGGTATCAGAGCTCCGGTTCTGATATTAACACTTAACAGTGTGTCAGTAGGATCCTGAGAAAAACATGGCCTCAACTAGTGATTCACCTCCACCCTCTCCTAGAAATCCACCATCTCCCAGAAATCAAAGAAATGTCCAATATGACTATAGTACTGAAGAAAAGAAGTCTAGGTCACACAATAAACCTCCTATGTTTACTGGTGACCCAGAAAAATTCTCTTGGTGGAAGAGCAAAATGTACAGTCATATTATTGGAGTTGATGATTCACTATGAGACATCATAGAAGATGGAATCACCATTCCAGTTGATGAAGAAGGTGTTGCTGTCAACAGAAGATCTCTGAGTGATGCAGAAAGAAAGATCTATAGGAAGCATCATCATGTCAGAGGTATCATTGTGGACTCATTGCCTCACACTGAGTATCAGAAGCTGAGTGACAAGTCCACTGCAAAGGCCATATTCACATCCCTCTGCTCTAACTATGAAGGTAATCAGAAAGTTAGAGAAGCTAAGGCAAACATACTTGTTCAGCAATATGAACTGTTCAGAATGAAAGAGGATGAAAATATTGAGACTATGTTCTCAAGATTTCAGACTCTGGTTTCTGGACTTCAGATTCTGAAGAAGAGTTATACCACAGCTGACCATGTGAATAAAATCCTTAGAAGTCTGCCATCCAAATGGAGACCAAAAGTGACTGCCATTGAGGAAGCTAAGGATCTAAATACTTTAAGTATTGAAGATCTTGTAAGCTCTCTCAAAGTGCATGAACTGGGACTCAATGAGGATGAGTCTGTTAGAGAACCAAAAACATTGGCTCTGAAGTCTAAAAGAAAACCTGCTAAAGCTTTGAAAGCTATTGAATCTGAAGAAGAGTTTCCTGAGGGAAATTCTGATGAAGATTCAGATGCTGATGAGCTTGCAATGATTTCTAAAAGACTTCAGTATCTGATGAATAGAAAGAAAAAATTCTCTAACAGAAGCAGTAACTTCAGAGGATCTGGTTCTGGTTCAAAGAGGGATATCCAGAAGGAAAGCTGCTACAACTGCAAAAAGCCTGGTCACTTCATTGCTGATTGTCCTGATCTTCAGAAAGAAAAATCAAAGGAAAAAGCAAAGAAGTCCAGCTCAAAGTCCAGCAGCTTCAGAAATAAGCTTAAGAAGAGTCTCATGGCTACATGGGATGATCTGGACAATGAGTCAGAATCTGATGAGGAAGAAGCAAACCTGGCCCTGATGGCAATTGCATCTTCTGATGCAGAATCATGTTCAGATTCTAATGAAGAAGATGAGGTATATTCTGAACTCTCTAGATCTGATTTAATTGAAACAGTTAATGATCTTATGAGTCATCTTAAAAGCAAGTTAAAAGAAATTAAGTCTTTGAAAACCCAAACTAACTTGCTGTCTGAGGAAAACCTTAAACTTCAGAATCAAATTTTTGAATATGATGAGGAAGTTGAGGAACTCAGAAAAGAGGCTCATAAGAAATCTGAAGAGGTTCCTAATGATCAGGAAATAGCTCTTTAGGATTTCATGTTAACTGGGTTCAATAGAACTAAAATTGCCTCCATGATGTATAATATGATCAGAAACAAAGGTGAAGGCATTGGCTATGATGCATTTAAACCTTCAAATGAATTAAACTCACCTTCATGTTCTGAAGATATTTCAAAAGGCAATAGTATATGCTTTGTGCCTGCTTCTGATAATTCTGAGAAATTGAAAGTATCAGAATCTGAAACTAAGTCAGAAGTTCTGAACAACTCAGACTCTGAAGCTCCTGAACCTAAGGGTAAGATGAAGGCAACTGTTAAAACCTTGCCTAAATCTAAGCCAAAAGGTCCTAAGCCTAAGAGTAAGAGGAAATCAGACTCTGAACCTGAAAAAGTTCAGAATCTGAAATGTTCAGAACCTGGAACTAGTAAGTCTCAGAATCTGAATAAATCTGATTCAAATTTTTCTAAGACTGGGTTTATTAAAACTTCAAAATCTGTTAAACCAGTCAATGTAAAACATTTTCAATCTCAGAATGTTAGGCAAAGCAAGCCAAAGCAAACCAATCAGTTTTCAACTTCAAACTGTTTTAAGAAAGGCAAAACTGAAGCTTGCCTTGTGCCTGAAGTAAACAAAGTCAGAATTCTGAAGAGATCAGAACCAAAGTACTCAATGGTTCAAACTCTGAACAAATCAGAACCAAAGACCTCCAAGTCTCAGGTTCTGAAGAAGTCTGAGTCCAAACCCTTGAGAACTCAGGTTCTGAAGTATTCAGGTTCTGAAACTCAGAATTGTTCAAAATATAAGGATCTATATCCTAAGTATCAGAACAAGTCTGAATATCAAAACTTCAGACACAAGAAGCCAAAACCTTTCAGGACTAACCCCAAAGGACCCATGAAAATCTGGGTACCTAAGTCTGAGATTATTTCAATTGCAGATATGCTTGTCATCCAAAGAAAAGGAAAGGTCCTGGTACCTGGACAGTGGATGCTCGCATCATATGACAGGGGACAAGTCTATGTTCCAAACCCTGACTCTGAAAGAGGGAGGAACTGTGGGGTTTAGAGGAAGTCAGAAAGGAAAGATCATTGGTACTGGTAAGATAGGTAATTCTTCCCTGTACATTGATAATGTTTGGCTGGTAGATGGACTTAGACATAATTTACTTAGCATAAGTCAATTATGTGATAGTAATTATGAAGTCCTGTTTAATAAGAACACTTGCACTGTAATCAACAATGAAAATAAGTCTGTAGTGTTCAGAGGCTGTAGGAAAAACAATGTTTACAAAATAAACTTTTCTGATTTGGTTCAGCAGAAAGTAGTTTGCCTTCTGTCTGTGAGTGATGAGAAATGGGTCTGGCACAAAAGGCTGGGACATGCTAACTGGAGACTTATCTCTAAGCTTAGCAAGTTACAGCTGGTCAGAGGCTTGCCCCAGATTGATTATCACTCAGATGCTCTGTGTTCAGCATGCCAAATTGGAAAGTTTTCTAAAACTTCTTTTAAACCAAAGAACATTGTTTCCACCTCTAAACCTCTAGAACTCCTTCACATTGATTTGTTTGGTCCTGTTGGAACAGCTTCAATCAATGGGAAGAAGTATGGACTTGTGATTGTTGATGATTATAGTAGGTGGACTTGGGTTAAATTCCTCAGAACCAAAAATGAAACATATGATGTGTTTTTCAAATTCTGCAAACAAGTACAAACAGAAACTGATTTGAAAATTTTGAAAATCAGAAGTGATCATGGTGGTGAATTTGAAAATGAACCTTTTGAAAACTTTTGTGAAGATCATGGAATTTTCCATGAGTTCTCATCTCCTAGAACTCCACAACAAAATGGAGTTGTAGAGAGAAAGAACAGGTCTTTACAAGAGATGGCCAGAACCATGATCCATGAGTCAAAAATTGCTAAGTACTTTTGGGCAGAAGCTGTAAACACAGCATGTTATATTCAGAACAGGATCTACATCAGACCTATCCTGAATAAAACTTCATATGAATTATTTAAAGGAAGAAAACCAAGTATTTCTTATTTTCATCAGTTTGGTTGTACATGTTACATACTGAACAATAAGGTCTACCTAAAGAAATTTGATGCCAAGGCTCAAAAGGGTACCTTTTTAGGATACTCAAAGAGGTCTAAGGCATACAGAGTGTATAATTCTGAAACACATGTTGTTGAAGAAACTAAACACATTAAGTTTGATGATAAGAAGCCTGGTAGTGAAATACCAGAGCTGGTTGAGAGTTTTGCAGATGTCAGAATCTCAGAAGAGCCTTCAGAAGCTGAACCCAGTTCAGGTTCTGATGAAGGTTCAGAAGCTGAAAACAATGAAGAATCTGAGAAACTCTCCAGCAATGACACTACTCCTGATGCTAATAAAGACCAGCATGGTTCTGAACAAATCCCTGATGGCCCTTCAGAAGCTAATCCACCCAGAACCTCATTCAAGTACAAGTCTTCACATCCTGAGGAGTTGATCATTGGAAACAAGAACAGTCCAAGGAAGACAAGATCAGCATTCACTCAGAATGAGTCTATGCTTGGCCTGCTATCCATGATTGAGCCTACAACTGCTGATGAAGCACTTGCTGATGATGGTTGGATTGTAGCAATGCAAGAAGAGCTGAACCAATTTCAAAGAAATGATGTATGGGATCTTGTTGCAAAACCTGATCAGAAGAACATCATTGGAACAAAATGGGTGTTCAGGAACAAGCTCAATGAACAAGGAGAAGTGATCAGAAACAAGGCTAGATTAGTAGCTCAAGGGTACAGCCAGCAAGAAGGAATTGACTACACTGAAACTTTTGCTCCAGTTGCAAGACTGGAAGCAATCAGGTTACTTCTTTCTTATGCTATCAATCATGATATCATCTTGTATCAAATGGATGTTAAGAGTGCTTTCTTAAATGGTGTAATTTCTGAAGAAGTGTATGTCAAACAACCTCCTGGTTTTGAAGATGTTAAATATCCAAATCATGTTTTTAAACTAAAGAAGTCTTTGTATGGTCTGAAACAAGCTCCCAGAGCTTGGTATGAAAGGCTAAGCAACTTCTTAATTAAAAATGGTTTTGTAAGAGGTCAAGTTGACAATACACTCTTTAGAAAAACTGTTAAGAAAGAAATCTTAATTGTACAAATCTATGTTGATGATATCATATTTGGTTCTACTAATGCCTCCCTTTGCAAGGAATTTTCTCTGTTAATGCAGGATGAATTTGAAATGAGCATGATGGGTGAGCTGAAATTCTTCTTGGGAATTCAAATCAACGAATGCAAAGAAGGTGTTTATGTTCATCAGTCCAAATACACCAAGGAGCTTCTGAAGAAGTTCCAGCTGGATGATTGCAAGCTAATGACAACACCAATGCATCCTACCTGCACATTAAGCAAAGAGGACAATGGCACTAAAGTAGATCAGAAGCTGTACAGAGGTATGATAGGTTCTCTCCTATACTTAACTGCTTCTAGGCCAGATATTTTATTTATTGTATGTCTGTGTGCTAGGTTCCAATCAGATCCTAGAGAGTCTCATATGACTGCTGTCAAGAGAATCTTCAGGTATCTGAAAGGTACAACTAATTTGGGACTTCTGTATAAGAAATCTCTAAATTATAAGCTAGTTGGATTCTGTGATGCTGACTATGCTGGGGACAGGATTGAAAGAAAATCCACCAGTGGAAACTGTCAGTTTCTTGGTGAGAATCTGATATCCTGGGCCAGCAAGAGACAAGCAACCATTGCTTTGTCAACAGCAGAAGCAGAATACATCTCAGCTGCAAGTTGTAGCACACAACTGCTCTGGATGAAACATCAATTAGAGGATTATCAGATTCATGCAGACAATATTCCTATTTTTTGTGATAATACTGCTGCTATATGTCTGTCTAAAAATCCAATTCTGCATTCTAGAGCCAAGCACATAGAAATAAAACATCATTTTAAAAGAGATTATGTTCAGAAGGGTGTTTTAGATATTCAGTTCATTGATACTGATCATCAATGGGCTGACATATTCACAAAACCCCTAACAGAAGATAGATTCAATTTTATTAAAAAGAATTTGAACATGCATTTTATCTCTTGAAAATGTGCTTGAATCTGAATGAATTCCTTGATTCTGAGTTTATCATAATCTAAGACTTATCAAACACTCATCTTCTGAGTGTTTGACTAAAGTTAAGCCTGCAAAACTTCAGAATCTGAAGGATTAGAACCTGGATTTTCTGACCTCTGAATCTGATAAAAATCTAATATTGGTCAGAATCTGATAAGTATAGTTATGGGCAATGATGATTAAAGCTTTGAAAGTTATACTCTAACCCTCCCAAAGTCATCAACTTAAAAATGTGATTTTCTGCTCTGATACTCAATGTTAAAATTGCTCAACAAACAATTTTCAAGTTGGTATCAGGCTGTTTTCAAAATGTTTAGCACAGACACATTTTACAAGCCCAAAGTGTATCAGACATGTTCAGTCTTTAAAACTCATTTTATCTTGGTATCAGTACTGAAATGCCAATTTGGTATCAGACTCTGAGACAACAGCCTCAATTGGTATCAAGCTCTGATATAACTTCTTTAAACCAGCTCAGTTTGCTCTGATACCTTCTTGAGTAGTTTTGCTCTGATACTGAAAACAATTTGGTTACTTTGCTTTGATACTGAACCAATTTGTATTGAACAAGTCATGTCTGAAAACAGAATGACCTGGTCAGAAGCTCCAAACCTTTTTCTGCTTCTGAACAGCATTCTATTTTTAATGCAAGTCATATATTCACTGAAAATCAAGTATGCTCTGATACTCATCTTTGCTGCTTGATTATCCATATGATTGCATAAATATCTCACAATTTTATTTGGTTCAACCCCCCCAGTTCTGAATCTTTTTGAAATATTTTCAACTTGGTGTCAGAACTCTTTTAAAACTCTTTTACAAAGGGGATATTGAACTGCTTTGATACCTGCTTTTAAACTCTTTTCACAACCTTTTCTACTCTGAAACAGATATTTTCAAACTCTCTTGACAAAGGGGGAGAAATTTTCTGTCTTAAGGGGAGAAAGTAGTACGTTTTGTTGATGACAAAAGGGGGAGAAAAGTAAAACAAGTATTAAAGCACCTGAGCTCAAAAATAAGTTAAAATTGTCAGAAGACTAAGCTTATTAAGCTCTGATACAATTGTTAGGGTTAAGCTCTGATACAATTGTTAAGTCAGCTCTGATACAATTCTGACTAAATTTAACTTATGAGAACAGATTCTAACTCTTAGCCTCTGAAGTGAATTTCTGGCTCTGATACATTTTTGTGAGATATACATTACTCTTAGTGAGTAAATTGAATTTAAAATAACTTGGATAAGACTCAGGGAGCTTACAAAACTCATCCTGTGGATTATCAGACTTACGGGGGAGAGCTTACAAACCTCAGAACCTGAAGTCAACAAGTCATTTTGAATTCTGAGTGTAAATTTCACTATATTGTTTTAAGTTAAGCTTAATTAAACATGAACAAGAACCAAGGGAAGCTTACAAACCTAACCTTGAGGACTGTCAGACCTAGGGGGAGCTTACAAACCTCTCCTGAAGTCAGATTGTTAATTAAACTTAACAACAATTCTGAAATTTTCACATTTATGTTTTTAACTGAACTTAATTAACTTGGATCAAACTCAGGGGGAGCTTACAAACCTCACACCCTGCAGTTAACTTGTTAATTAAGTTAACAACAATTTTCTGATTTAATACTTATGTTTGTCATCATCAAAAAGGGGGAGATTGTTGGAACAAAATGTGTTTAACAAGTCTCTTACAAATAAGGGGGAGATTGTTGAAACATTTATGTGTAAACATATCTCTCTTTATGGTTTTGATGATAACAAAGCATTAAAGAGAAAATTGGTTATTTACTAATGCTTTGTTCAAGTGTTTCAGAACCACATGCTTAATAAGTATTGATTGATAATGGTTATGAAGAACAAGCTAAAGAGCAAGAAGGAAAGCCAAGAAGCAAGGTTGCAAGGCTAGAAAGAAACTGGTCCTGAAGAAGTGCTCCTGAAGAAGTACTCCTGAACTAACAGCTTCTGAAGAGGTCCTGAAGAAGTGCTCCTGAAGTGAAGCTCCTGAAGTGGTACTCCTGAAGTGCAGCTTCTGAGTCTGAAGGCAGCTTCTGAAGTATGGGTGCTTCTGATAAAGTCAACACAACAGTCAACTCCTAAAGCCAGCTTCTGATCCGTACAACTGAAGCAGCTTCTGATCACTGTTCACTGAGAAGCTTCTGAAGCTGATGTGGCATGGAAAGTGACCAGTACTGTGCGCATTTAATGCCTGGATGTGTCAGAACAACTCAATGGAACAGTTGTCTCCCTGACCCAAACATTCTCCAGTTTTTAAGGTGGGCCAATTCAAAAATGGCACCTGCCCTGTTCTGACTGATAAAGTGCAGCACACAATTGCAGTAACCTAGTCCAATTGCAACGGCTAAATTCCTTAATTCAAGCAAATCTTCAACAGCTCTATTTTTATCTATAAAAGGAGGAAGATTTGAAGAAGAAAAGTTTAAGACTCTTTGAAACGTATTGCTGAACCTGCTCTCTGTTTTCTGTCAAAAACTGTCAAGTTCATAAAATCTCTTAGAAATTCTTCAGTCTTTGTAACTTAGAATTTCTTAAGGTTAAGAGTCTTAACCTGAGTTGTATTAAGAGAACACCTCTGATATTTGATCAAGTGTTCATCCCAAACTATTTCATTTTTGTAAACCAGTTTGGTCCCTAAAGTCTTAGTCTGCATACTAAGCATTTGTAACCTCATTCCTTTGTGGTCTGAGTCAGAAGTCTCTTGTCTTAGTGACTTGAGCATTGGGAAGTCTCTTGTCTTAAGTGACTTGAGCATTGGAAGCCTCTTCCTTGGTGGTTGAGCATAGAAGCCTCTTTCTTTGTGATTGAGCAACTGGAAGTCTCTTCCTGTGTGGTTGAGCATTGTGTAATCTTCAGATTATAGTGAAAATCTCTTGTTGGACAACAAGGGGACAGGACTACTTCTCACATTGAGAAGGAACCTGTATAATTGTTGTGTGCCTCTCTTCCCTTATCTCTTTTACTTGTTTAATCCGCTGCATACATTCTGATAACAGTTCAGAACCTGGTTCTGAACTTGTTTTAAGTCTTTGAAAAAGAAAAGAACAAGTTTTTAGAGTCACACAATTCAACCCCCCCCTTCTTGTGTGTTTGTTTTTCTCACCTTCAGCGCTATCTCAACATGCCCACAGTCGACCGTACAAAAACTGATGTCTGGAGTGATTATGTCGCGACTCACCAGATTAGATTTAGTCGGCAATTTGTCCCAAAGCAGTCTCCAGGCAAAAATTGATACCTTCAGAGGCACATGATTATGCCAAATTAAATCCACCTCAAATTATACATGAAAAGACTCCTTAGACGTTAAAAGCTGGTAAACACCACAAACTGAGTACTCCCCCCTATAGGATCGAGCTGCCGCTGCCACTAATATGTTAAATGAGACTACAAAGAAACATCAAGAAGTAATGTGCTACACTCCGCTAACAACTCTTCCTCCCAAGCCCACAAACGTCTCCGCCACTTCCACGCCTCACCCTCATTCTCCCAACCTAGAGAAAACATGGTTGCCACCAGTGCAAGACTTATCGACCGCTAAATCAAATAAGCGTCGAAAACGCACACAGAAAAGGGACACCTCCCAACCAACGGTCATAACAAATGTAAGTATCTACACAATCTCCTACCTTTCTCGCCACACACTCCTCAAACCACCCTCCTCTGTCACCACCTACACCATCACGGATTTTCGCAACCTCCTTCCACCACTAAGAACCACTTCGGCCCCCAACCTCCAACCTCCCATACTCCTTGAAGTAAAATATTTTCACAAGAAAGGGGGGTTTGAATTGTGAACTGTTAAAATTTACCCTTTTTTTAATTTTAAGCTAGTAATAAAAAATGGTTAGTAGATGAGAGATAATAATAATCACGTGTGATGAGTGTGTGAAAATTTGAAACAAATAAAAGAGATGAAGGAAATAACACAGAGAGTTATCCTGGTTCACCCAAACTAGGCTACTTCTAGTCCCCATAAGTATGTGAGATTTTCCACTAGGTAGTTGAGTTATAACTTAACCACAACTCCTCTTTTGTCTTGATCTTCCTGATCTTTCTTTACACTGGCTTTACTCACTCTTAAGTTACACACTTGTTTTCAACAAGCCTTTACTTTTACAATCCAATAAGAAATCAAAATCTTACTTGGACAGAATAAAATATGTGTTATACTAAATAGAGCTCAAAACAAAAGAGCAATTTTAGTAAACTTAAAATTGAAGAATAAAAGAGAGCTTTGAATATATGAGTATTTTTGCTTTCAGCTTCTCAAAAATCAGTGAGTCTCTGTCTTGCCATGAGCCTGCTATTTATAGGTAGATTATGCTTTGCAGCTGTTCACCATACGCTCCCTTTCTCACGTGTAGTTACTGTATATAACTTCTTCAATTTTCTTTTTCCATTGTTCCCGCGTGTGGTATAGTTTAAAAAAAAAACAAAAAAAAACAACTTGGCCAGGTTTTAACTGATGTAGGTTGCCACTGTATTTCAAACGGTCTTTACACGTGTATACCTCCCTATTCTTCAATCCATTTTTGCAACCAAAAAGTACATATTGTTTGTACTGGCTTTCTTACTTGATTTGATAATTGGTAGTTTTGTGGACAAGCTAAAACCTTGTTTCTTCCAAGTATTGCATTTATTTGTATATAAATTTTCTGCTTTTGTCAAAGCAACATCAATGTAATTTTGTCCCAATATAGTGTGTTTCTTGATTTTCACTTGGTGCCTTATTAATAAAATTTCTGTGAAAGAAGTTCTGAATTTTTAGCTCCCCCTTAGAATGAAAATCTTTGAGGTTCCTTTAAACTTCAGACTTCATACTTTGAACTTCAGATGTTGATCTTCAGACACTATTCATCAGAAGTTGTTCATCAGACGCTGTTCATCAAAAGCTAATTATCAGAAGTTGTTCTTCAGAAGCACTGTTCATCAGAAGCTGTTCTTCAGAAGCATTGTTCATCAGAAGGCAGTTCTTCAGACACACTGTTCATCAGAAGCAATTCTTCAGAAGCTGTTGATCAGAAGCAGTTCTTCAGACGCAGTTCTTCAGAGGCACTGTTCATCAAACGCTTACCTTCAGACGCTGAGTGTCTTTCAGCAAGTTTAATTGTGGGTGATAACTTCAAAACCCAAAATTAAAAGATGGCTTTGCTATCTTCATGACTTTGATTTGGCAAATGATTCTTATCCTGTCTTATATTTGAATCACTTAATAGCACATGTTAGATAACAACTTATTATAAATAATTTAAATATATTTATCATCTTTAAAACTAAAATAGGAACTTGAATTTTATCTCAACATTCTGTAACATCCCATTTTTTTTAAATATTATATTATAGCAACAATTAGTATTAGTTTGAGAAAATATGTTACATATAGTTTATTTAGTAACTCAAAATATAAAGTTTTAGTAGTCATAATTAAAACTTATTAATTAATTTAGAAATAATATGAGGAAAGGCAAGTAAATACACTAATGGTATAGTAACTAGATGCATAAAAATTCCTTTACAAATGAACTAACAATGGCAACTAGATACATTTAATAACACAGTGACTAGGTACAAAGAACTAGAATAAAAAAAATGTAAGAAATAAGCACATGTGCAATGAACCTATTAAATGGTAAATTTGACCTTATCTTAATTAATTACATGGCTCACTTAATTAAATGACACCTTGCACTAATTTTAACCATTAGATGAAATTTTTACTCTTCCATTTCTACTATAAATACCCACATCCTTGGCTTAAGTTATTCACACAACAAACCAACAATATTTCACTATACAAACTAAATACGATCAGCCACTTTCTTCAGCCTTCTTAAACTAATAAACTTTCATTAAGTTGGAGTTGTACACCTCATTAGGAGATTCTGAAGGTGAAACTATTTCATATTTATTTCTACTACACATTTTGCTTATGATTCTCTTTTCTTTAAGTAAAAACTCATTTTGATAAAATTCTGTTTTTATTTAGATTTGAGAGGATCCTGATAATTTGTCAACCAGAAAGAGAAACTATAAAGGTAGGGGGTGAGGAATCTCAACAATGATAGTAGAGTAGAATCAATTGAGTCAAGAGTGGCCCTAACTCTTTTAATTTTTATGGTCTTACATTCTGCACCAAATATAAATTAATCTTACCTAAGATATTTATGGACGTGTTCAGCTATGTATGTGTATATGGTACCTTTTGCAGAATTTATATATTCTTATCAGGCTGATAAAAGTGTGTGTAGTTAAGGTTAAATTCCTTGTAGAGGTAGTATAGACATAATGGTATAATATGTGTTGGGAACGTGCAGTGGTAATTAGTATTTGGAGAGTTGCAGCAATCACCAGTATATGGTATTAGGAATAAGTCTGGTACAATTTTACTCTTTACAATTGAATAACAAAAGGGTGTAATAACTCTCTAGAATAAAAACTAACAATAGAAGTGATTATAATTAATGATAAATGGGAGAGATAGGATTAGATTAAGAACCAACATCAGAAAACTTAATTGAAATGAAATAGAGTAATCTGCAAGAAAACCAGTATTTCAGACTCTGATCTTCAGTATCAGACTCTGATACTATTCATAAGAAGCTGATTCATTAGACTCTGATACTGTTCATCAGAAGCTAATTCCCCAGACCCTGGTACTGTTCATCAGACCCAGACCCTGATACTGTTCATCAGACCCAGACCCTGGTACTGTTCATCAGAAGTTGATTCATCAGACCCTGGTACTGTTCATCAGACCCAGACCCTGATAGTGTTCATTAGACCCAGACCCTGATACTGTTCATCAGAAGCTGATTTATCAGACTCTGATATTGTTCATCAGAAGCTAATTCCCCAGACCCTGGTACTGTTCATCAGACTCTGATTTCTCAGACTCTAACCATCAGAAGCTCACCTTCAGACTCTGATCATTAGAAGCTCACCTTTAGACTCTGATACTATTCCACCTTCAGAAGCTAACCTTCAGATTCTAACCATCAGAAGCTTACCTTCAGACTCTGATCCCTCAGACCCTGGTACTGTTCATCAGACTCAGACCCTGACACTGTTCATCAGACTCTGATTTCTCAGATTATGACACTGTTCATCAGAAACTCACCTCCAGACTCTAAAACTGTACAACCTTCAGAACCTAACCTTCAGAGTCTGACCTTCAGACTCTGATTCTGCAGAATCTGATCTTTAGAATTTGAAGACACCAATAATAAATAGAATTCATATACATATACTTGGTATAGGATGAAGGAACTAATTACTTATTAGTATATTTTAAAGTGCCATAGGAGGTAAGTTATTTAATTATGCAGGTGAAACATTCTCCTAAAAATAATCATTCTTGGTCATAAGAAATAGATTAGGGAAGCTGAATAAATTTACTTGTTGTACCAAGAAATGATGCCGAAATATTAAAATAAATTCACATGAGTCCAAGAGTGAGTCACGCTTTGGTACAAGCGAGAGTGCGTAAGTGAAGGTTAGGAGACCTTGGGGGCGTCACGGTGCGAAACCCCACAAGTGACCAGGTGGTAGCTCCCCTGTGTCGTGGTATTCGATGCCACACAGTGACGAACCTGACGTGACACTGCAAGAACTCATGATCGGTGGAGAGTGTTCTGTTAAAAGAATGAATAAAAAGAGAAGAGGAATGTACCAATGAGAATTGAAACAGAGCATGTACTCCCGATTGCTCCTCTCATATAGAATCTCCATGGGGTAGGAAAGAGTCACATATAAGATGAATATAATACATGTACATTACATAATCACACCATGAATAATGTTACTTTATTATTTGTAATAATAATTATTGAAGATTCTACCACTTGTACCAATTTGTTGATGTGAACTCACCCCTGTGTGTTGTTATTTTGTATTCTAATTATTTAAAGATGGAGAACCATGAACCCCACCCTGCTGTACGCCTGGAATTTATGGACGGAACTTGAATTACTGATTTCCCTAACTTCACTGTGACTTTTGATGGGGTAGTTGCTATTCACATTACCTTTGGCGTATATGTCAACTTCGTCACCAGGACTCGTCATCGTGCCGTAACCTTGTCTTTTTACTTACCGCTTGCTGACATGTGGACAACTTCACTGTATGCAAAGCCTCTTTGTACCCCTACTCGCTAGAGCATATAGTTAGATATATGAATCAATAATGTAATATATATATATATATACACATATATGTGAAGCCTATAATATGGATGGTGGTAGTGAAGCTTGGAAGTAGAACCTAGACTGACTAGATTATATTAACTATTATGTTTGCAGCTGGTGTTAAAAGTTTATGTATCAAAGTATATAATATATATATATATATATATATATATATATATATATATAACTTAACCTTCATGAACATTAGTTCATCTTAGTATTTTTTTTTTATTATCTTAAAAGAACTATTAATAATATTTTTGAGCTGTCGATAACTATGATTTCTTGAGGTATCTCATTACTATAACTGAGATTTCTTGAGGCGTCACGTTCTCCCCCTTTTTGATGATGACAAAATATATTTGAATTAACATTTAGTTTATAATAAGGAGTTCTGATTTTGCTCCCCCTCAACTTGATAATTTTTGAGGGTGTACAATGTAGATAGATACTTAGTGCTTTACCATAAACTCCCCCTTAATTCTAGCATTTTAGATTCAAAAAAAAAATTGACCAAAATGTGAATTTGTTGTAATATTCATAATAAACATTACACATAATAAAGTTGCTGATAATAATAAAAGCGGAAAGCTTGAGCAACAAGTTACAGCAGCATATAAAGATAAAACATAGAATCAAGATTAAAAGACATCAAAAGGACAGGGGGTATTTTAATTCAAGTAGTACAAAAGGACAGGGGGTATTTTAATTCAAGTAGTACATTATCTCCCCCTTTTTGGCTTCATCAAAAAGCGATGGCAGGGCTTAAGGTGCAGGAGGCTGAGGAAAAACACCAGGCACGGGTGTAGGAGGGGAAAGAAAAAAATGAGGACAAAAGACATTTGTAAACCAATCAAATAAGTGAAGCTGAATAAGATATATCTTTTCCACACGATCACTTGAGGCAAGGACCAGAGTTTCTTTGGTTGGAGAAGGAAGTTTCACACGAGCAGAAGTACCTGTGGATTTGAAACTCTCAAAGGAGCTAAAGGCAGATGGTATTTTGGGCAGAGTGTTTGAGGGATGAGCTTTGGGAAGACCAAGAGTGTCAAGGGAATCTGAGGGATTGTGTAAGAAGTTTTTGAGGCAATCAGAGCCAAAGATTGCTGAGTCATCAATGTTGAAAATGGGAGGAGGATGGATCATAGGTAGTGTTGGAGGAGTTGGTTTTGTTATATCAGCAATGGATGCTTCAGCAATATTAAGAACAGGTGGTGAAGATTTAGTTGGTAGGTTTGGAAAAATGGCATGTGTAGTGGAGTGGAGAGAAGCACGGTGAGTATCTACAACCACAGCATTTACTAGGTTGTGCAGGGGGTTTTCTTCTTCTTCGTCCTCCAGTTCTTCTTCAGGAGCTATGGGAAGGTCATGAAAGTCTAATGAACCAGGAAAGTCATTTCTTTTTAGATGAGACACATTTTTACTATTGAAAGGAGTTGGATTGTGTCTGAATTCTTCACCTTTGAAAGAGATGTCATATGATCTGAAGATTTTGGTAAGCACCATGGAGTAAGGAAGTCCAATTGCGCTTTTGCTTGCATTAACAGCACGGATTATGTGTTGAATAATCAAATATGCCAGATTGACTCTTTTTCCTAGAGACAAATGGTACATGACCATGATGTCTGTATGATACTTTCCCCCACTTCTGGGTAGAATGCTATGGACACAGAGACTGTGAAGAATTTTGAATTCATTTTTGAGAGATATGGCAGGAAATCCTTTGTTAGGATTGAACTTCACGAGGATTTGTTCAAGGATTTTGTTACGATCAAGACCATCTTTTTCATACCAACTTCTTCTGTAGTATTTGACTCCTTGGTTTGGGATATTCAGGACTTTAGAAAGAATATCACAAGAGATAATGATTTCTTTTTGTTTGACATTTGCAACCAGTAGGTTTTGATTGTCAAGGACTTTGGTAGTAAAATAAAAGGTTTTCACAAGATTAGGGTAAAATGGTTCTTCGATCTGAAGGAATTCTTTCCATCCTATTGGTTGGAGCATTTCATACAAATGAATCTGCTTCCTTTTTAGATCCTCAAATTCGAAGGTTTTGCTTTCAGACAATGGTCTTTTGGACCATTTTTGTAGAAACTCGTTTGTCAGTGACAATTCAGATTTGGGAGGACTCAGATTAGTGGGGTGTTGTGAAGAGGGTTTAATGATTTCAGTTAGCAATTTTTGCTTTTTTGCTACAGAGTGATCGTAAGGAGTGAAGGTAGAAACATCTTTGGAGGAAGAGGGATGCATGTGTGAGAAATGCTTCGAGAGGTAGAGAGAGCTTTGTCTCTGCATGCATGGTTCTGGTTCGTCTTCTAGAGTAATGTTCGAGACTTTGTGAGGTTTCAAGGAAAGACGAGTTGATTTTCTGGGTTCAAGGGAGGTGGTTTTTCTTGGTCTGTAGAACTGATCAAAGGTTGCAGCTTTGATTGAAACTGAGGATGTGATACTCTTTGCAGGTGAGTAAGAGATGGGGTCATTTGATGAGATAGTGGTTGGGTTAAGTTCGGGCAGGGAGGTAGAAGACGAGTAAGAGAAAGGTGGAAGAGGTGGTGGTGAAGGACTTTTGTTGGATTTCATTTCTTTTTCTGGAGATATTGAGTTTCAGACGGATGTTCAAATTTACACAGAGGGATGGACTTAAAAAGGATGATTTGAGAGAGATGGTTTGAGTGTGACAATGAGTTGATGTGTGTTCAGAGAGATTTAGCGTGCAGCAGAAAGTTGAAATCATTGCTTTGATTATTTGTGCTTCCAAGGAGAAGATCAAGGGTTGAACGGTTGGAATTTGGGGACGTGTGAGGTTATGTGGAGGCTGATTGGGAAGCAAAGTCGTGCGTGTGGGAGAAGAAAGGTTTTTGGTTGTTTTTTTTTTTAAAAAAAAAAAAACTAGGGAGAGTTAGTTAATGCAGGGATTTTTTATTATGTTTAATTTTTCTTTTATAAATAAAAACGGTCTTCTACTAAAGGTTTTGTAAAAATATCTGCTAATTGATTTTTAGTGTCAATAAATAAAAGTTCAATTTCCTTTTTATTTACATGATCTCGAATAAAATGGTGTTTTATTTCAATATGTTTTGTTCTAGAATGTTGAATGGGGTTTTTTGATAAATTAATAGCACTAGTATTATCACATAATATTTGAATGTTTGCGTACCTGAGAGAGAAATCTTCTAATTGATTTCTAATCCACAATACCTGAGAGCAGCAGTTTGCAGCGGAAATGTATTCAGCTTCTGTTGTGGATAGTGCTATAGTATTTTGCTTGCGACAACACCAGCTGACCAAGGATTCGCCACGAAGTTGACATGCGCCACTTGTACTTTTTCTTTCTATTTTATCTCCGGCGTAGTCAGCATCACAATATGCCATAAGATTAAAATGTGATCCCTTTTTATACCATAGGCCAATATCTGTGGTCCCCACAAGGTATTTGAAAATTCTTTTTACTGCAGTGTAGTGCGATTCTTTTGGAGCAGTTTGAAATCTTGCACACAGACCTACTGCAAAAACAATATCTGGTCTGCTAGCAGTTAAATATAAGAGAGATCCAATCATTTCTCTATATTCTTTTTCAGGAAAATTGCTTCCATTTTCATCTTTGTCCAAGCTTGAAGAAGGATGCATGGGAGTGGTCATAATTTTGGCTTCATTCATCTTATATTTTTTAAGCAAATCTTTGATGTATTTTTCTTGACAAATAAAAATGTCATCTTTGTGTTGTTTGATTTGTAAGCCCAAAAAGAATTTAAGTTCTCCCACCATGCTCATCTCAAGTTTACTTTCCATGAGTTTTGAAAAATCATTACACATTTTTTCATTTGTGGCTCCAAAAATGATGTCATCAACGTACACTTGTACAATTAATAAATCATTTTTATCTATTTTCCCAAAAAGTGTGGTGTCAATTTTTCCTCGAGAAAAACCATTTTTAATTAAAAAAAAAGTGTTTAACCTTTCATACCAGGCTCTTGGAGCTTGTTTAAGTCCATATAGAGCTTTGGTTAGTTTAAACACATGATTTGGTTTTTCTAAATTTTCGAACCCTGGAGGTTGATGCACATAAACTTCTTCATTCAAGAAGCCATTTAAAAATGCACTTTTTACGTCCATTTGCAAGAGTTTTATGCTTTTATGAGATGCATATGCAAGTAAAATTCTTATAGCCTCCAATCTTGCAACTGGGGCATAAGTTTCATCATAATCAATGCCTTCTTGTTGATTGTAGCCTTGTGCTACTAATCTAGCCTTTTTTCGAGTCACTTTTCCTTCTTCATCCAGTTTGTTTCTAAAAACCCATCGTGTTCCAATGACAGGTTGAGTTTGAGGATTAGGTACGAGGCTCCAGACTTGATTTTTTTCAAATTGAAGTAATTCTTCTTTCATAGCTTCAACCCATGATTCATCAATGATTGCTTCTTTTATGGATTTGGGTTCAATTTGAGATATCATTGCTATATCATTGTTTTGAAAAGACCTTATTGTCCTTATTCCATCTGCTGTTTCTCCAATGATTTGATCATGCGGATGATAATCAACTGTTCTCCAAGACTTAGGAGGACTTTGATGAGGTTCTTCATTTGGGGGGCTTTGAGAAGAAGTTTCAGAATTTGAATTGTTTTGGACTTCTTCTTCTTCTTCTTCAATAATTCTTGATTGATTTTCAAGTTCATCAAATTCACCAAATTTAATGTGCATACTTTCTTCTAGGATCATTGTTCTTAAGTTGAATACCATGTATGCTTTTGAAGAAGTGGAGTAACCAAGGAATATAGCTTTGTCTGATTTTGAATCAAACTTTGCTAAGTTGTCTTTGTTGTTTAAAATGTAACAATAACATCCAAAGATATGAAAATAAGAAATGTTTGGCTTTCTTCCTTTCCAGAGTTCATAAGGGGTTTTGTTTAAAAATTTTCTTATTGAAACTCTATTTAAAATATAGCAAGACGTATTTATGGCTTCTGCCCAAAAATATTTTTCAACATTGGATTCATTTAGAATAGTTCTTGCCATTTCTTGCAAAGTTCTATTTTTTCTTTCTACAACTCCATTTTGTTGAGGAGTTCTAGGACAAGAAAAATTATGAGATATTCCATTATCATTAAAGAATTGTTCAAAGGCTGAGTTTTCAAATTCTCCCCCATGATCACTTCTTACAGAAATGATATTGGTTTCTTTCTCATTTTGAACTTTCTTGCAAAAAGTTTGAAAAGTTTCAAAAGAGTCATTTTTGTGTTTTAAAAATAAAACCCAAGTGAATTTAGAAAAATCATCAACGATCATAAAGCCATATCCTTTTCCACCAAGACTCTCTATTGAGATAGGTCCAAATAAATCTATGTGTAGTAATTCAAGGGGTCTTTTTGTCGAAATAAAATCTTTTGGATGAAAGCTATTTTTAGCTTGTTTTCCCTTGATACATGCTTCACATATTTTATCCTTCTCAAAGTTAATCTTAGGAAGTCCTCTTACTAGATCAAGTTTTGATATTTTGGAAATTGTTTCCATACTTATGTGCCCAACCCTCTTATGCCAAATCCATTTTTCTTTTTCAAGAGATATAAAACAGGATTCAGCAGGGAGTTCATCTAAGTATAAAACATAAACATTTTTATTTCTTGATCCTGTAAATAAGATTTTTCCTGAAGATCCTTGTCTTACTTCGCATATGTGAGTTTTGAATGTTACTTCAAAACCACTATCACACAATTGACTGATGCTGATTAGATTGTGTTTAAGACCTTCTACATATTGAACATTTTCAATTTTTGCGGAGTTAATCTTACCAATAACAACAATACCTTTGATTTGAGCTTTTTCATTATTTCCAAAGGTCACCAGTCCTCCTTCCCTTTTTATGAAGGAGAGAAAGCTTTGTTTATCTCCAGTCATATGTCTTGAGCATCCACTGTCCAAGTACCAAGGCTTTTTCTTGACTATCATTAGGCATTCCTGCAGCAGTAGTTAGTAGTGATTTGGGTACCCATATCTTTTTGGGTCCTTGATGGTTAGTGTTATTTTTAGAAGACCCTTCTTTGTTAAATTTAACAGAATTTGATTTATGAGAAAATCTTGATTTTCGCAATGCATGTTCTTTCCTTTTTTTAAAGCAGAATGCTTCAAGATTCCCATATTTTTCACAATATGTACATTTGTATCTTTCATTCTTTTTTGTAATTTTTCAGGAATGAAAAATTTTTCATAAAGTTTTTGTTTTTGATTGGTTTTAAAATCTATGCAGGCTCTATCAAAAACACTTACTTGTGATCCCATAATCTTTTGAAAGGTTTCAGTTGATTTAACAAAGTTGGAAATGTCATCCTTTAATTGTAAAACATTTTTCTTTAGAACAATGTTTTCTTCATGAGTTTCATTTTTAATTTCAGAAATTTCCTTTGAGTGAATTTTCTTTAGAAGATCTTCATTTAATTTTTTTAAATCTTCTTTTTCCTTTTTTAGTTCAAGATTTATATTTCTCAACTTTTCACAAGTTTGTTCTAGAATTTGAGAGTTATAAAAAAGATTATCAAACAAGTATTCAATTTTTTCACAAGATGAACATGGTTCAAAGTTTACCTCTTCATTGTCTGATTTTGTCATTAGACATAGACTTGCTTGTTCATCTTTACTTGTTGATTCTTCTTGATCATCCCAAGTGAGTAGTGATTTTTGTTTGAATTGAGGATTGTTTGATTTTCTTTTGTTTAATGGACATTCAGATTTGTAATGTCCGAGTTTGTAGCATCCATAGCAGATAATTTGACTTTTGTCAACATCTGTTTTTGAGTTTTCTCTTTTTGTTGGGATGTTTCTTTTTTGTTGATCTCTTCTTTGTATCATTCTTTGCAGTTTGCAAGTGAGAAGAATGATTTGATCTTGACTTTCTTCATCATCAAACTCTTGCTGTTGATCATCAGAAATTATTTCTTCTTCCTGATTTTGTGATACTTGATTGGTTTTTAAGGCAATCATTTTGCCTTTGTTTGAGGATTTGTCCTCTTGTAACAGGACTTCATGAGCTTTTAAAGATCCAATTAGATCTTCTAATCTAAGTTTTGTCAGATCTTTTGCTTCTGTTATTGCAATTACAATGTGTCTCCATGATTTTGGAAGACATCTTAGAATTTTCCTTACTCTTTCATGAGTAGTAAAATTCTTTTCAAGAGATCGTAATTCATTCATAATGATAGTAAACCTTCCATACATTTCATCTATGGTTTCGGTTTCTTTCATTTCAAATAATTCAAATTTTCTTACGCCTATATCAATTCTTGTTTCTTTCACATGACTGGTTCCTTCATGATGAGTTTTTAAGGCATCCCAGATTTCTTTGGCAGTTTTGCATTCCTGTGTTCTATCATATTCTTCCCTGCTCAAAGCCATGGTTAGAAACAATTTAGCTTTAGAATTTAATAAGATACGTTTACCTTCCTCTTCTGACCAATCTTCTTGTTTTTTGATGTTTAAATCATCATAATATGGAATATAGTTTCCATTTTCAACTATTGACCACATATGATTATCTTGTGATTATAAGAACAGTTCCATTTTGCTTTTCCAAAAGTAGTAATCAGCCCCTTCAAAGAGAGGTGGTCGTGTGACTGAACCTCCTTCAGACATGAATTTTACTTTAGACATTTTTCTTCTTTTCTGAATCTTTTTCTCTTACACTGTTAAGTGCTAAGGTCTCAGAGCCAAGCTCTGATACCAATTGAAGTAAAATATTTTCACAAGAAAGGGAGGTTTGAATTGTGAACTGTTAAAATTTACCCTTTTTTTAATTTTAAGCTAGTAATCAAAATGGTTAGTATATGAGAGATAATAATAATCACGTGTGATGAGTGTGTGAAAATTTGAAACAAATAAAAGAGATAAAGGAAATAACGCAGAGAGTTATCCTGGTTCACCCAAACTAGGCTACTTCCAGTCCCCACAAGTATGTGAGATTTTCACTAGGTAGTTGAGTTATAACTTAACCACAACTCCTCTTTTGTCTTGATCTTCCTGATCTTTCTTTACACTGAGCTTTACTCACTCTTAAGTTACACACTTGTTTTCAACAAGCCTTTACTTTTACAATCCAATAAGAAACAAAATCTTACTTGGACAGAATAAAATATGTGTTATACTAAACATAGCTCAAAACAAAAGAGCAATTTTAGTAAACTTAAAATTGAAGAATAAAAGAGAGCTTTGAATGTATGAGTATTTTTGCTTTCAGCTTCTCAAAAATCAGTGAGTCTCTGTCTTGCCATGAGCCTGCTATTTATAGGTAGATTATGCTTTCCAGCTGTTCACCATACGCTCCCTTTCTCACGTGTAGTTACTGTATATAACTTCTTCAATTTTCTCTTTCCATTGTTCCCGCGTGTGGTATAGTTTAAAAAAAACAAAAAAAAACAACTTGGTCAGGTTTTAACTGATGTAGGTTGCCACTGTATTTCAAATGGTCTTTACACGTGTATACCTCCCTATTCTTCAATCTATATTTGCAACCAAAAAGTACATATTGTTTGTACTGGCTTTCTTACTTGATTTAATAATTGGTAGTTTTATGGACAAGCTAAAACCTTGTTTCTTTCTTGTATTGCATTTATTTGTATAGAAATTTTCTGCTTTTGTCAAAGCAACATCAATGTAATTTTGTCCCAATATAGTGTGTTTCTTGATTTTCACTTGGTGCCTTATTAATAAACTTTCTGTGAAAGAAGTTCTGAATTTTTAGCTCCCCCTTAGAATGAAAATCTTTGAGGTTCCTTTAAACATCAGACTTCAGACTTCATACTCTGAACTTTAGATGCTGATCTTCAGACGCTGTTCATCAGAAGTTGTTCATCAGACGCTGTTCATCAGAAGCTAATTATCAGAAGCTGTTCTTCAGAAGCACTGTTCATCAGAAGCTAATTATCAGAGTTGTTCTTCAGAAGCACTGTTCATCAGAAGTTGTTCTTTAGAAGCACTGTTCATCAGAAGCAGTTCTTCAGACGCACTGTTCATCAGAAGCAGTTATTCAGATGCACTGTTCATCAAACGCTGACCTTCAGACGCTGAGTGTCTTTCAGCAAGTTTATTTGTTGGTGATAACTTCAAAACCCAAAATTAAAATATGGCTTTGCTATCTTCATGACTTTGATTTGGCAAATGATTCTTGTCCTGTCTTATATTTGAATCACTTAATAGCACATGTTAGATAACAACTTATTATAAATAATTTAAATATATTTATCATCTTTAAAACTAAAATAGGAATTTGAATTTTATCTCAACACTCCTCACCATAACGAGCAACCAGGACCCTATACCAGAAACCACCTCTATCCACTAACATCCGCCAGCACCATTTTCCTAACATAGCGGAATTGAACTCCCAAATCTGCCTAACCCTAAACTCTCAATACTCCTTTCTTAAACAACCAGTTTTCCAACCAATCCAAGTTATTTTCCTATGATCCTCACTCACACCCTAATTTTTTTTTATTAAAAATAGATTTAATGGAAGAGATTATACAAGACGGAGCTTTGAAGAAGGAAAGAGCATAGACAGACAGAGAAGTCAGGACAAACTTAAGCAGAATCAATCGGCCACCAAAAGAAAGAAAGTGGTTCTTCCAACCAGACAGTCTGTTTTTAATACTATTCAATACAGGCTCCCAAAACAACAACCGCCTCAGATCAGCCACCAATAGGGAGGCCAAAATACAAAAAAGGCACCTTACCCACTTTACAACTTAAGACAGACGCCGCCTCACTCAACCAAAAATCAGAAATATTAACCCCTACTAACATGCTTTTATGGAATTTTACTTTCAACCCTGACATCGCCTCAAAAAGGACAAGAACCGCCTGTAAAGCACGGACATTAGCCCAACTCTTAACACCCAAAAGTAACGTGTCATCGACGAACTAAAGATGGGATACAGCATTAAAATTCAACACACCAAGACTATAATCCGTGAAAATATTAGAATTAACCATAGCTTTCGTCATTATATTCAATCCCTCGGCTGCCAGCAAAAAAAGAAAAGTAGAAAGGGGATCACATTGTCTTAGGCCCCGCTTCAAAGGGAATTCATCTGTGGGGCTACCATTGACTAACACGGAATTTGTAGCTGTACAGACACACTCTCTAATCCACCTTCTCCACAAACTCGGAAAAGATATTCTACCCATGACTGCATCTAAGTACCCCCAATCAACGAAATCATAAGACTTTTCGAAGTCTACCTTAAATAACATTAATTCCTTCTTAGCCTTACGGGCTTCATCCACCACCTCATTTGCTATAAGAATCCCATCAAGAATCTGTCAATCTTTTACAAAAGCAGACTGAGCCTCAGAAATAACGCTTCCAATCACCATGCGCAGTCTATTTGCTAACACTTTTGCCAATATCTTATAAAGACTCCCCACCAGAGAATAGGTCGAAAATCATTTAACCTTTGAGGGCTATCAACTTTAGGAATGAGTGCAATGAAAGTATTATTTATACCTTTCGTCAATTTACTGTTACGGTGAAACTCGACTATAAATCGCATTATATCATCCTTCAACTCTTGTCAAAACTCCTTAATAAAGCCAACATTAACTCCATCAAGACCAGGACTCTTATAACTGTCACAATCCCACACAGCCGCCTTAACTTCTTCCACAGAAAAAAGGTTTTATCAAGCCACCTCCTTCCGCAAAAGTCAAAGTCCTGAACTGAAGATTTTCCACCCCAGGTCTAACAACAGGTTGCGCATGAAAATGATCCGAAAAATGAGAAAACAGCCGCATTTTAGATAGGCTGCACACCCTCCACCGAAATACCATTCACCACAATCGAGAGTAGCGCATTACGTCTCCGACGACATTACAACACAGAGTGGAAATATTTAGAGTTTGCATCGTCGTCTTTAAGCAAAAGTAACCTGGACTACTGCCAACAAATACTAGTATTTACACAGGACAAGGAATGAATATTCGATGTAATAACATGCAATTTGTAGACCTCGGCATCAAACAACAAATCCTCTTCCCCTTTTCCATCTAAAACTGATAACCGAGCTTTTAGAGCATCTATCTTTCCTGGTAAATTTTTAGTGTGAGACACATGCCACTCCTTCAACGCCATTTTCAGTAATTTTAATTTTTCTTTTAACACAAAACCACCTCATCCATCAACATGCAAAGATTTCCATTTATCTCTCACAAACTACTTATAACCATGAATCTCTTGCCAACATTTCAGCATCCGAGAGGGCCTTGGACCCCAAATCTCCTCATCAACCGACAACAACAGAGGATAATGATCACATAATCCCCGAAGATGAGCAACCCGTAAACAATTAGGCCACTATAAACACCACTCCTCAGATAGCAAAAATCGATCCAATCGGCTCATAGTAATGTTGTTGCCTTTAAACCAAGTATAATTGTGGCCACACAACGGTAGATCAATCAAAACATTATCATCAATGAATTGATTAAAAGGAATGTAATCCACAGGCATGTAACCTTCCCTAGCAGAACGCATTTCTTCCACACTCCGAACAACATTAAAGTCCCTGCACATACACACATTCTTCCCTCTCAACAATTGTAAATGAACCGATAAAGAGTCCCACAACACCTGCTCCGCTATAGGATCACAAGGAGCATAAACATTGAACAAGTAGAATTCCTCACTAGATTTAATAAACCTGCCATAAATCATCAGAACATGCTCAGTACTAGCAGATGACCACACTTCTACCTCTGAACTATCCCACATAATAAACAAACTCTCTGACGCCCCCACTGAAGGGTGAAAGGAGAAATCACGTTGCGTATTACCCCACAACGACGTACACAAGAAATCATCACAAACAAGCAACTTTGTTTATTGAAGGCACAAAATAAACAGGTTCTTCTCCCTAACCAACAAACAGATTTCCCTTCTCTTCTCTAACCCACCCAAACCCCTCACATTCCAAGATAAAAGCTTCATCCTCCACACTTACCCCCCCTCCACACCGTACACCAAGTTTAACAACCCCCCTGCTGAACTCCTTCCCCTCCCCTCCACCTGATTTTTTGACTCCCTCTTACTCTTCTCTGCTCTAGAAAGCACACTAAACATATTATGATTATCACCATTAAATTTAACACCAATAGCTTTCCCTATACCCCAAACATCCTCCACCGCCACCTTCTCATTCCCATGCATAACCAACCAATGTTTCCAATCATTATTTATCGATGCCGAAGAAGAAGTTTCATCTATAGAACCATGATTAACAACTTCCACTGACCGCTTCAATCTATCTTTCCCTTGACGCTCGCGCACTTTCTTTTTCAAGATCTGCAAAACCTTCGATCGATCTTTACTAGGTAATCTAGCCACCTTTTTAAGACTATGAATCAAATGTCGCAGTAGTCCACCAGCTTTCTTGCGTTTATTAACATAACCAGCCTCCTGACAATGACCGCCACCAGACCTCACAGCTTTCTTCCGCTTATTCTTAGTTGAAAAAAATTAAACCTGCATCTTTGTGGTTATGATCATTCAACCACTACATACTCCACGGTCCAGATACAATAGAACGAACAGCACCTGGTGGGCAAGATGTTGTACGTTTTCTGCACGGCCGCTTTGCATCCGTAACTATGTTTTCCTTAGAAACAAGAACCGGTGCCTCCCCTACTGATATCCGCTCCTTATCAACCCCTATCGGAGAAACACTGCTCGGCCGAATGTCATTATTCACGTGAACATGGGCATCCTTCTCAACAGCTTGCACCGCACATGACATGGAGGAAGCCATGTGTGACATTGTCTCGGAACTTTCACGACTTCCTGGCTGAACCGCTACAGTAGCATGCACATCAATAGGTGTCGTACTGCCTGACACTACATGCACATTTAGTTCGGCATTAGAATTACTCAAATCATTTTGTTCATCTTCCGCCAACTCTTCCACAATTTTATCAACCAAGATATCAACATCATTACAAGTTTCAGGGTCCTCTTGAATATTTGCATGATCTGATTGAGAAGGCTTAGACCATCGTCATCTTCAAACAAGCAAGCATCCTCCCCCAAATTAAAACGCCATTCCTCGATAATTTTTATCTCCACTAACACACCATCAACCAAAAACTTGTCCACCATATTCACAACATTCAAAGAAGACGTTGCAACCATCACCCGAGCATAATCAAATCGTTCTATATCCAAGGTACAATTATCCGTACGTAAATCATGTCCACAATCAAGAACACAAAGCTTAAAGAAATTTTCATTCCATGCATGCAAAGGTATATCATACAATCTCAGCCATGCACCTCTCTGAAAAGGCAACACCTGCTTGTCCCATCTCACAAGGTTTGAAAATAAATGATAAAAAAAACTCCTTAGAATCACCGACCACTCTCATAACATCTGTCTCTGATAAACTGTGAATAAAAACCTTGTTCGCTCCCAAAGGAATAATGTCAAGACCTTGAAACCTGCATCCTCGACTCTACTTTAAATTAACGGAATAGCCTCCCCATTGACCACCGTAGCCACCTGTCGCGTCGAATTTCGGATATCAAGCTATTGGGAAGCGTTGAATCACTAATTTTAAATCACGACTGAACTTTTAATTTTTCGGGGAAAAAGGAAAAAAGTTCTAAATTACCTTGAGAAAAGAGATTTTAGGTTCGAAAGTCGATTATGCGAGGGGAAGGTATTAGCACCCCCTCACATCCATTGTACTCAACGGGAACCTCTTAGTTAACTTAGGCTTAAAATGTTTTTGACGTTTTGCTTGCGCGCTTAAACATATATATATAAAAAAAGGAAAAAGAAAATATAATGTGAAGTGAAGAAAGAGATAAAAACAAACGAAAGAGAAAAGAAAAAAGATTTTTTTATTAATGGGCTTGACAAGATGACGATCTTGCTCCTACGTATCTCCCGGTAGTCGGAGAATTCAAAGCGTACGTAGTTCTTTGTTAGAAAAAATTTGTTTGTTGGTTTGTTTTAAATTAAAAAGATTTGAAAACGCACAAAGGCGTAAAACGTTTAAATGATAAAGGAGACAAGCGCACATTAAGGCGATAAACTCGCACAAGGCGTAAAAAGACGAACGCACATTAAGGCGATAAACTCGCACAAGGCGTAAAAGTGGAAAGAAACGCGCAAAGGCACGAAAAGTTCGGATTGACCACAAGGGCCAAAAATTGGTGAGTTGGATTTGTTTTATGCTTCGCTTTGAAAATAGAATGACGATTGTCCGAGCAACGAGACATACGTCAAGTATTCGTACAACCGGGGAAATGGAGAGACATACGTCAAACCACCCTTTTTCATTCAAGTTTGGTTTGAATTTGAGAAAACGTATTTTTGGGGAAGCTAGAAAAGAATGACGATCGTCTAAGCAACGAGACATACGTCAAGTGTTTATCCAATCGGGGAAAGGAGAGACATACGTCAAACCACCCTTTTTCATTCAAGTTTTGCTTGAATTTTAAGAAAATGTATTAACTATCAAAGCACTTGGTTTAGAACTCAAATGAAAAAGTTTTAATTGTTCAAATTAGTTGTTGCAACCTAATGAACAAGCTTGTTGTTCAATTTAAAAAAGAAAGGGAATGTTTTTGTTGTTTTCATTGATTTTTACTTGGAGTTAAAAAGAAATCAAGTGCGATAAAATAAACTAAACGCGAGAGAATTAAAAACGATGTTGGATAAAAAATGAAAAATCCTTTTTTCTTGGATTATGAATTAAACTATAAAAAAATGAAAAATAAATGCAATGCATACTTATATATTTTGTTCCTAAATGTATATTCTAATGACATAAAAAATGCAAAATAAAATGAACAAATAGAAATAAAAAATAAAATGCATGAGATGATATGATAAGTAAATAAATGAGATGTTAAAAATAAAAGAACTAATAAAAGGAAATAATAATAAAAAGGAAAATAAAATTGCAAAGAAAGAAAAAAAATAAAAGAAAAAAAATAGGGAGGTGTAAAAATAAAACTGGGGGGTGCTGGAAGTGAGAAAATGTTCAGAATTAAGAAAACAGGCCCAAAATGCATTGGGCCAGCGTGATTTGATCTGGGCCGTCTGATTAATCAGAGGGCCCTGATCAAATCACAAGGGGAAAAGGCCAAAGCCGTACGATCTAAATCAGATGGTCTGAGGGGCGAGGGTGCACGCTAACGCGTACACCCACGCACACTGAATCAGGGAGGGGTATATATACCCCCTTCCTTCACAATTTTTTCATTTCACTCTTTTCTTTCTCTCACTTCTCCCTCTCTCTAACCGTGTTCTCTCATCTCTCTCCCCTCTCTCATCTAGCCTTGGCCGGAAAGGGATTCCGGCATGGTGGCCGCCGGCCTAGGCGGCGGCGCCACCGCGCCGGAGAGAAAAAAAACTCCCTTTTTAAAAAAAAACCCCTTTTTCACCTATCCTTTCCTCTCCTCTTCCTTAATCCGAACTCAAATTTTTCAAAACCTTTTTAAAATAGTCTAGATCTAGGTTTTAAAACAACAACAAAAAACTACCTTTTTCTCCTTGTTTTTGATTCGGTTTTGTATGGTTCTGTGCTTTCTTGGTCGTGTGTGTGTGTGTGTTGCGTGCGAGTGTGGTGCTGTGTGGGTTGGGGTGTGATTGTTGCTGCTGGGCCGTGTGGGTTGGCCGTGTGATGTTGGGTCGTGTTGTGTGTGTGGGTGTGTGTGGGTTGGGTTGTGAGCTTGTGTGTTGGTGTTTGAGTTTTTGCCTTGAGTTGCTGGGTTTGTTTGTACGGCCGCGTGATGCTGTTTTGTGTGTGGCTGGATGTGGTGTTTGTACTGTGAGGGTTGTTTGTGTTGCTGAAAAAAAATCCTCTGTTGATTCCAATTTTTTCTCTTCCTTTTTTGAGTTTTTTGGTCTCTGTTATATAGAGGTTTTTGAGCTGTTTTTGTTGACCCAAAAGCTTAATTCAAAAGCTGTATTTCTGCAGATTTTGGCTAAGATTTTTGGCAAACATTAATGGGGAAGTGACCTGGTATGGTTTTTGGTGCAGATTTGTGAGGATTTTGGAAGATTTGGATAGAATGAAATGATGAAAAATCTCCCAGCAAAGGGGGCGCTGCAGGCCTTGTTTTTTTGTTGACTTGGACCAAAAAAAATAAAAAATAAAAATGATAATAATAATAGTAATAAATAATAATAATGATAATAATAAAAAAGGAAATAAATAAATGGTGATAATAGTAATAATAAAAATGAAATCAATGACAATAAATAATAAAACTGAAATTAAAAGTAAAGATAAAAAGTAATAAAAATAAAATAAATAAACGAGATAAAAATTGACATGAGGTATTTTAAAATACCTCCCTGCCGAAATTTCGTCTGAAACGACGAAAATTCTCGGCTTTAAAAGATGAGTAAAACGAGACGAAAATGGGTCAAAAAATGGGGTATGACACCACCAAACCCTTACGTGCCTACTTCAAATCATCCCCTTGGGACCTGTACATTCTCACCAGCTTCTTAGTTAACGGTTGTACCCGATTTTGTTCCATAAATCGATCATTTTCCATCGTCGATACTTCTTTCACCGCCCCCTAACCCTTCCTCACCACCACCTCACCCTCACACACGCCTGAAACTTTCTTCCCCCTCTCACTCCCTAACCGAACCACCACCTCTCCCACCCTCACCTCTTTCACGACACCATCCCTCCCACCAACCAAAACACCTTTCGACCCCCCTTCAACCCCCTCCATTCAAACCCACTCTCACTCTTTTATCTCCCTCGGCTACACCATCCTTTCAAGAAGAAACCCTCCCCCCCTCGTGTATGAGCTTCCTCCCTAACAACCACTGACTTCCCCTCCTTAACCACACCCTCCCCCTCACACTCCCTCGAACCCTCCTTAGAAGCGAACCTATCAAACCTTGCCACCTTAGCCCAAATACGAAACTGACCAAAGTACACATTATTCAACACACGCAACAGTTTATCAACATCACGAACTTTGATTCGTAAAATAGAAAGTGACAAACCATTTATATGTAGAACCAAACAGAGCCTCTCCCATTTCCAAAGATGCCGCGCGCAACCGCTGTTTAGGCACAACAACAGCCGCGTGATAACCTTCCTCCTCCCTGCAAGACTGTCGCGCCATTGAAGGAGCATGATCACGCTCCCCCGAACGCCCACCAACTGAATTGCGATCCATAAAATACCATTCATCCCGCGATGCATCCCTAACCCTAGTCTACCGTGACCCATAACCATCCCTTCCTCCATGTCGCTTGCTCTCCCGCTGTCAGTCCTGACCTCGATCATCATGTCGCAACGCTTTCCTACGTCGCGGTCTCACATCAAACCAATCACTCACATCCCCCTCTATTTGTGGCACCCTGCTTGGACCCATTCCCCCTATAGAACCTCACCTCCGACGAAAAGCAGTATCGGCGCAATTGCCCATGGCAGTGCCGAGGGCCATCGCCTCTCTCTGTCTCTACCTCTCATGTCGCTCTTTTAATATATTTTTACTCTTTCGAAACATTTTATTACAGTTATCTTGCTTTTTGGAAGAGATTTATTAGATCTTTTATTATTAATTTAATTATTGTTTTTTGTTGATATAAAAAAATTAAATAACAAGCAACTTTTTAATTTTTTTTTAAATACAATTTCCGCAGGTAAAGGTGGGGAAACCCGTCTCCATCGAGGATGGGGTGTGTGTTCAATTGTTACCCCCGAAAGAGTTTGGGAGAGGATGCGGGTACATGATAGCGGGAGCGGGGCCAGTAATGCGTAAACCCACTCCATTCTAAACTTATGTAAAACATTCTGAAATTGGAGTAAATGGACGCATCATGGCAAATGCACGTTGAAAGGAAGAAACTACATTGGTGTTTATTTTACCTAACGTGATTTGAGAGTTGTTTTTTTCTCCTTCCGTTTACAATTACCAAAGTTATTCCACCTCTATCCGAACCCGTAAGTTAAAGAAAATAAAGATCGACGACGGTAAAACCTTATTCAATAGGGTAAAAATAACACAGTAGCTTCTATAAATGTGTAAAGAAAGAGCTATTATGCAGTCTAACTATTACAACCAATTTGTTTCGTAATTTAACATGATACTAGTACCATATTAAAGCACGATTGAGTTCAATGACAAACTTCTTTTATCAAAAAGAAAATGGCAAAATCTTGGCTCCCTTTACCTAAAGAGTAAAGGGCAATAATCTAACTAACGATATACAATGGTATTTTTGATGTACTACATAATCTCTCATATTACTCCTCCAGAATACCAGGGATTCAATTCCTATCTGCAAAACAAGATGTTCACTACTACGATATATATCAAATTCTTGACAAGATCTATTGCTGCCACCATTTCAGGACATCTGCAAGACAAGGTACTTGTTCGTTAAGGGAAAGGAAAGTAAAATATTCACGATTATGTACAATTTATTAATGTGTAAACAATTAAACTCACACAAGCAATAATAAATCATCTTGGATTACAGCTACATCATGTATTTTTCAACTTTCAACTCCTTGAAATCCAAACAATAAGAACAGAATACAAACTATAATAATAAATGTATTTTTAAAGCCAAGAGTACAAGACCCAAATGTACATCACAATTGCAACTGGCCTTACCTCCTACACAAACAATACAAGGAAATTACCAGATGAAGGAAAAAAAGTGCTAAAAAATAGAACACAAATCACAGTCAACAGAAACACAAAGGACTGGCAGTAAACCCTGATTTGGCTTGTGTGCTAAATTAGTGGGTTGATTTACAGGAGTGGGCTCTCTACAGTTTGGCCAAGAGGAAGGGAAAACCTTGGTTGGAGGAGAATAAACCTCAGCATGAAGCCGCTGAATGCTGAGGTGAGAGACAAGAGGGCTCTTGACCGTAAGTTTGGAATTGATTTTTCATCAGGTGGAGTTAGGATGAAAAATCAAAAGGGACACCCAGTAGCAATAAATAAAACCAAACCAAACCATACTAAATTTAAATCGATAAACACTACGATTAACTGGCAGTGATTGATAAGAAAGAGTGAAAACCTGAAATTCAAGCAACAATAACGGATTGTTGGTTGGAGGGCTGAAGAGGCTTGTTAGAATCGGCAGTAAAATCTTCCATGTTATAAATGACGGTGATGTAGAGAGAGCAACTAGGGCAACGAGCGATTTCTTCCCCAAGTTTGAGATCTTCCTTCGTAATCTGGAACAGGTCCCCACATGGACATGGATACGTGTATGACTGTAACTCCTCGTTCCATTCCATGTCTTCAATCTCCACATCGTCGTAAGACATTGTTTCGTTGTCGATTGATCGGAATGCGGCGGAACGTGCTAGACTTCTCTAGGGTTCGCTTTCAATTTGGAAGGAAGATGAATGAATTAAACCCGAATCTGTTTTTTTTTTTCTCTCTTCTCAATTTCTTCTTACAACCAAACACACCCTTAAGTGTCCGGATAGACTAAATTACTGACCCATGTGATGCAAGGGTCTCATTGAATATTGACTAAAAAAGACATTAACGATTTTTATTTTTTTAAAGAAAGCACTAATAAGTTGTATCATAATACTTGTCAAAAAATAGTTATATCATGACATAAAAGTTGTTCACATATACTCCCTCCATAACAAAATATAAACAAAATTCAACTGTTTTAGTTGTAACTAATTATAAGCAAAATTGACTTTTTTTGTCATATTTAAGGATAATATACCTGAAATACCCTTACTTTAATTTTTTAAATGCACACACGTTTAACAACAACACCTTGAAAATATACTACTGTACACCACAATTAATGAGGGCAAAATAGGTTATTTAACTTAAATTAAATAACACAAACCACATTCCTTAAAAAATGTGAATTGGTCAAATTTGCTTATAAAAAGTTATGGAGGGAGTAAGTTATTTGATAAAATATATCCATATTAATCATATCAAGATAACATACAAATTTTTTAAACAGTATAAACAACATTAGTTATGATAAATTACGAAATACTTATATGCGAACTCGATCGATATCTTCATGGAAGCACCACCCAATAGCAACCCTAATTGGGGTTGGAGGTTGTTGGCTCCATTGCAGCTCATTTATCATTGACACCGCCTCCATTCTAGACAGCGGTTGTTGGTTTGTTATGGTTTTATAGGTTGTTGGCTCCATTGCAACTCATTTATCATTCTAACTGCCGCTGTGATCTGTACTTAAACAGAATCAGAACAGAACTTGTGTTTACATGTTTCAAATTCTCAAATTCTCTCTATTTCTCTCCAATCCTCTCCAATTCCATTCCACTAAATTCAAGCAATTTCATACCCATTAGCAACAAGTAAGTAGTATTAATCATTTTAAATGTTAATGTTAGTTTAGATAGGTTTATTTTTGTTAATTTTGGTAGATTGCATGTGGTTAGGGTTTATGATTAAATTGAAATTTTGGTAGATTGAATGTGTAGTTAATGATGTTATAGATGAATGTAGTTGTTGTGAATGTTGTTTAGATTATGTTTAAGTATAATGTGGTTGTGAATGTTGTCCAATTAACACAATTAACACAATGTGAATGTTGCACTCAAAGTGTTTGTTAAAATGCCTAAATGAGTATGTTGATGAATGTTGTTTAGATTGTGATAGAATTGTGAGAATGTTGGAATTGTGAGAATGTTGGAATTGTGATAGAATGATGTTTTTATTATGCCTAATTTTTTTTAGTTTTGTTTTTGTGTAGATATGTCTGATCAGAACCAAGATAGGACGACTAGAGCTGGTAAGCAGCCCATGACTAGCAGCTACTGACGGGAGAGACAGGCTGCAAACCCTCATGTGCCTAAGAGGGGAAGAGGTCGGAGGCCTGTTGGGGGCGAGGGTAGTTCTCAGCCGACACAACAGGTGTCGCAGGTGGAGGACCCCACCCAGTACCTGCATTATCAGGAGCAGCTACATGATGCCACAGATGGTGGCTATGACGTCCAGCATGTCGCTGATGAGGGTGGGGACGGCGATGCGGTTGCGCTAGATGAGGATGAGATTACGGCTGCGACAGCCCCCAAGGAGTTACCTGATGTGGCTCCATTTCCTGGAGGGCCTTATGATGACTCATTGTTGTCATCATACGCTTCACACGTGGCATTACCGTTGTGGTATAGTGCAAATAATGTAAGTTTTCTTTTTTCTTTTTTAACTTTTATATATGAATTCGATGTGAAAACATATGATAACGTTTAAAAAAAATGACATGAACACATGTCGTTGTCTGGTTATTTTTTTGTCTTCGATTATTGTTCGCGCGTAATTTTTTATATATGAAGTATATGCTTTTTTTTGTATGTTTTTTATTTATGTGGTGTTTTTTTTATTATTTTATATTTGTAACACCCGTAGGATGAGATGCATAAATCACGGGGCGAAGGTGCACTACTAGAAATAAGCTATTTAGTGACCGATTTAGAGACTGAAAATTATCTGTCATGATAGAGACCGATTTAGAGATCAAATTTCCAAAATTAATGATTGATCAAAAGTTCGTATTTAATTCGGTTACATATATACTCTAGTGACCGATTCGGAGACTAAACGTGCTGCAACCGAAAATTCGGTCTCTGAATAAGTTTCAAATTTTATTAAAAAAACGTTTGATTTATTATGTGGTCACAGACACACAACTCTTTTACCCCAAAAAGACACTACTCTTTATCTCTCTCATCAAACGAGAGAAGCTTTTTCTCCTCCAAACCCTAGATCTGCCGTCAACTTCCTCAGCTATCCTCCACCGAGCAGAAGAAAGAACGCCGTTTTCGTATTCCTCTCAATGAGATCATTTATCATAACCGAATAGATTTTTGAAAAAAACAACCTTGGTCGAACCTCCTCCTTCCTGCATAACATGTAATGTCTCTTTCCGTTCATTTTTCCCTTTCGTTTTCATGTTTCTTCGTCCCTGTTTAAGTTACTCTTCATTTTGCCCTATTTTATTTTCATTCCAGCATTAATTTACGGACCCACAGGCCGGATCTCCACCAGCCTCCATGCATGGTCCCCTTCTCCCATGGGTGAGTCTTAGATTTACTTACTTTGCTTTGTATATACTTTAAAACTAAAATGCCCCAATTTTTTGTTATGTTTTTTTGTTTTTTTTAAGACCCTAACTTGTTTTACTCTAATTTTTCTATATATATGGTTATTATTTGTGGTAGTTTGACAGATTTATTGTACACATTTGATGTTTTCTAGTTATTCACTCTTTTTTTCGGATTCCTTTTCTGGGTTTCAGGGGAGAGTCTCTTTGAAAATCAAGTTACAAAACTACATAGTGTGCCGAAAAAACAGTTTTAAGATTCTATTATGGTATAATTTTGGATTAATTAAGATTCTTTTATCGTGTAATTTTGGATTAAAAATGACTATTTGAAAGAAAGGAGTTTGTTTCATTAATGTATAAAGAAAGGGAGTGTCGTAGGTCCAAATCATTTTCTAAATCAAGAATTCGTTAGTTTTGTGGGATGATGGTGAAGATAAAACTATGTGGTGACTTAGCTTCTTTGCTGGCTCCGTTTTATTGAATCAATTCATTGATTATATTAACATGTTTCTTAAAGAGCTATATATATACCAAATGTAAAATAGTGAAAATGATGGGTACTATGTGGACTGAACATCTGTAGGAGGTAACTAATTATTATATTAAATACTATTTTCAGTGTATTGCTCCATTGTATTTGTGTTGGTTAACTAGCACCATTTTTTTGTTAATTTTTATTGAACTTGTGTATGTGTGATATTTTGTGTTTTAGGCTTAAGAATTAAGAATTTCTATAGTTGAAAATGTTTTGTTTCATTAGGAAGATGGTTACTAATGTTTCTCGTTTTGCTTCATTTGCAGGATGGGTAAGGTGTCAATGTCTTGGTTTTCTTATGCTATTATTATCTTTGTTTTGAATCCTCGGATTGCCACCCAAATTGACTTGGTTTTAATCTTCAATTTCTGTTTTTAGCTTTTACTTGACATTGTTGATTTCGGATTCTGCAATGATAGTTATTTTATCTGCCCATATATAGCTTTTACATTGTTGTACTGTTCTGATTGGAGAGGGAGGATAAAGGTTTACTGTCTACTAAATTGTAATTTGAACTTTTAGATGGCTCGTAAAGTTGTTTAGTAAAACTATTATGTCTAAGAGTATATTGGATGAGTGATGGAGAAGTAGTTTAATCCCGATCTGTAGTAACAGTGGCTGTTTTGAACACTTGGCTCAGTTTCGTAGATTTCTTAGAGGGGGAGAGTGGCTAGTGACAAACTTAAAACCGTGTCGTTCGCTTGCATTTGGATGATTTGAAAAGCAAGGAATGGGCATGCATTAAAAAAAAATGTATGAGTGTGTAAAAATTGGTTGGTGAGATTAAGTTGTTGTCATGGAAATTGCTTAAAAGCAATATTGGGAGTGTCTGCATTTCATTTAATGTATTATCAAAGAAAATTGGCCTGTTTGCTATTGGAATTCTTTTGGTTCTGCCGTCAAGAAACAAACAGGCGGTAAATTAATTGAATCAAGTTTCTTTGCATAGCGGTGTTGCTTGTGGTATTTTTACAGTGTGCTTATTTTTGGAACAAGGCATGTAATTATTTGAAGTCATATTCATGTTATTAATCACAAGGGCTTCTGAATGTTGTTTTTAAGGGATAGGTGCAGTTATTGAAGAACTGAAAAACTATCTTCTGCATAAGTATGCTTAGGGTGTAGATTGTGTTATACTTTTTAGCTTTTTGGTTGTATTTTACCACTTGTGCACATCTAGTATATTTCATGAAATGTTCTCTTCGCATTTGCAAAAAAAATAAAAGATTGATCAAAGCAAATTCAAGTTCTTAGTGAAGGTTCGGATGCACTTCATTTCTAATCAGTGATGTGGTTTAGTATTTTGCAATTCGCACTCGTAGTTACCTTGATTTTTATCTATGCAGCTTTGGTTAATAGTGCATTGTCAGACTAAATCATACATTTATGAATCTGAATATCTGGTTTGCGGTTACTATTTCCCACCCTCAGTAGCAGTGCAGTCTTTCTTCAGAATTTTTTGCAGTTCTACTTTTTATTTTTGGAGAAAAAACTACTTTTTTGTTTTTAGCTAGTGCATAGATGTATCTCATTCTGTTTCAGACGTGATTATAACTTTATATGACACAGACTATAATTATGATCTCCCTTTCCAAAATGTTAATTTCTGCAGCCCTTTATCGCGCCAGGATCTTGTCAGCTGGAAAATGACCCTAGAGAAAAGACAGCTTCCTGAAGCTGACAGAAAGGTTGCTCAACTTGCGGTTTAATCTTGTTATATTCTTAAGCCATCTTGATTCCGTCTGCATTGAACTGATGAATATATTTATCGAATCTAATGGCAGATGCTGCACCGATTTTCTGGTTTTATAGACACTGATAAGATACATCCTAATGCATGCCCTGCACTAGTAGCTGATCTATCTTCTGGGGAGCATGGAATAATTGCTCTTGCATTTGGTAATTCATTCTCTTCGTAAATAATAAATATGTTTAAATATTTGAGATCTGCTTCATAATAAATGCTTATTTGATATTCGTTTTCTCCTACTTGTTTCGAATCTGCTTTTAGTTGACTTGTTCATTTTTTCCCTCTGGATGGGGGGCTGTTTATTCAAGGTTATACACGATTGTTCCAACCAGATAAACCTGTGACAAAAGCCCAAGCCGCTATTGCCCTTGCTACTGGAGATGCTTCTGACATAGTTAGTGAAGAGCTTGCACGCATTGAAGCAGAATCTATTGCTGAAAATGTTGTTGCTGCACATAGTGCTTTAGTAGCTCAAGTTGAGAGAGATATTAATGCCAGCTATGAACAGGAGCTTTTGTTAGAGAGGGAAAAGATCAATGCAATTGAAAAAATGGCTGAAGAGGCAAAACATGAGTTAGAAACGCTAAGAGCTCAGAGAGAAGAAGACAGTGTTGCCTTGGAGAAAGAACGTGCTGCTATTGAATCAGAAATGGAGGTTTTTTCAAAGCGAAGGAATGAGGTTCAGGATCAATTACAAAGTCTTATGAGTAACAAGGTAGAAATAGCATATGAAAAAGAGAGGATCAAAAAGCTTCGGGAGCAAGCAGAAGTTGAAAACAACGAAATGACCCGTTTACAATATGATCTAGAGGTTGAACGAAAAGCCTTGTCCATGGCCAGGTAAAATTATGAAACTTTTGAAAGCAACTAAAATATGTTTGATCAGCTCTCAATTATGGTTTGATATATGTTAGAATTTGTGTTGGTTCTAACTCAAACCCTAAATCGGCTTGTAAGGTGAAGGATGTCTCCCACATATAAACTCATTTTTAGGTCATGTCTCATCCAAATCGAGACTTTTAACACACCTCCCTCATGCCCAAGATTGGACATCTAGAATGTGACGCGAGTGGCCTGTTAGTGTGTGACCAATAGATCTTTGATAGCATCTTAGAATTTGGTTGAGCCTAACTCAACCCTACATAACCGACTTGAAAGGTGTGAGATGTCTCACACTTATAGACTGATTTTCGGGCCATATCTAATTCAATGTGGGTCTCTTAACAATATTAATGGTAAAAAGGTGATGACTCGAATCACGAGCAAATGTTTTTTTTATCCACTTTTTGCGTCGATTTGGGATTGAATTAAACAATTATCCCGTACCATCCAATCATGGTGTGGTTGAGGTAATAGTAGTACTGACGGGATTTGAACTTCCAATTAGAGAAATAATAAAGTCATACTGAAATCCGAAAGGTTTAATACACGATTTCTAACAAAAATATCAAGTCAACTAGCTAATAGCTTACAGCCTCTCATGTCTACTACTGTGGTTGTTACTGCGATATGTTCCGGCACATTAGTGCTTGTGTCAAAGGAAATGAGTGAATGAAGTGTGAAAAATAAAATAACTAGTAACAAGTAACAACACAAATTTTTGACATCTATAATTAAACCATCACCATGTGTACGTTTATCTACTGTTGCCTGCATTTTTTTTTATAGACCATATTCTATAATAATTGCTTCCAATTGTATTTTACCTTTTTTTTCCTAGTTCTACTTGAATTTGGGCACTCATTTTCTGGCACTGCATAGTACTCTTGACAGTTGTTTCTTCACGTAGATGAATTTGTTCAGAAAAAAAACTCAATTTTGTCTCTTGTATTATCGAGTCAAAACCATAGTTCTTAATTCTTAGCTTATCACAAACCAGAGTAAATTTTCTTAATATATGTTAATTGTTTGGACTCAGGACTTGGGCTGAGGATGAAGCCAAACGAGTGAGAGAACAAGCAAGAGCATTAGAGGAGGCTAGAGATCATTGGGAGAGACACGGAATCAAAGTGGTGGTTGACGAAGACCTCCGCAAGGAGGCTTCAGCCGAAGTTACATGGCTCAATGCTGGGGAGCAGTACTCAACTCAAGGATCAGTTGACAGGGCTGAAAGCTTAATAGAGAAGCTCATAAGAAAACGCAGAGAAAGAATTGACAGGGCTGAAAGCTTATTGGAGAAGCTCGTATGAATGGATGCAGATGTCATAGGAAAAAGCAGAGAAAGAATTGGCAAGATCATCCTCATGGTTTCCCAATTTATATCAAAATTGAAGGAATGGGCCTCCAAAACAAGATACAGGCTGAAGAATTCGGAGAAGCTGCCATCTCAAAGCACACAGAGTAATAGTCTTCATCTATTTTAACTATGGGCGCTCCAATCATTGAAAGTTTGAGAAAGCACACAGAGTAATAGTCTTCCTTCTTCACTAATTAAAATGCTTTTGTGCAGAATTTTTTCCTCACTATTGGCATGATATATGGTGAATTTGAGTTAATAGTGATTAACCGTTGCAGGGCATATCTGGACTGTCACCTGATGGTTACAAATCCTCTTGATTATGTTGAACCTTTGGGAAAAGCTGGTGCTTCTGGTTTTACATTTCATATAGAGACAACAAAAGGTTTATGTTGAAATACAAAAAGGTTTTTGTTATCGAGTGTTTCGAAGCACTCTTTGTGTTTGAGAGCACCGGCAATTTGTTTCGTAACGGCATTCTTCTAGATCACAATTCATTAGATTAGCTTAGTTAATTTTCTCTTGATTCAACTTATATGATTCATTAGGTGTGTTATCGATTCAAGGAAGATTATAAGCATTTCTAGTTGACTATTATTATGGCCCTTGGATAATGTTTCTTACTAGTGTGTTGTACCTGTGAATTATGTCGTGTATCTTTGGTATAGGAGAGCAAAGGAGGGAACAAAAGTCAAAAGTATGCCATCTTCAAAAGGTAATCAACACAATTATTAATCTCTATCTTCAATCACGTTTATCTATAATCAAGTAATTTCTAACCTCGTTCATATAAGAAAACATAGGTTCTACAAATTTTGAGGTAATTATGTACTCCTAATAAATGTGTTGCTTTAAGTGAATGCAAAGTGTTGAACCCAAAGTACTAGTTTAAGAGTAAAGTACCCATGCACTTCGCTTGCTTGGGAATGCAGACCTTGTACCAATGGAAATCAACCTTACGTGTGTTTTTTATTTTTTGACTCTTTCTTATATGTAAAGTATCTTAAGTGTGTTATATTATGATGCTAAGTTGTTTGATATTGGCAGGTTGTACTCAAGAACAGCAACATTAGAGTTATGGATGCAAGAAAAAAATGGAGATCCAGGCCATTCCAACTAGTTAAAAATATGCAGTTCATGGTTTCCGAATTTTCTTTTCTATATCGTAATAAAGTTAGTTTCTTAGTTAATGTAATATTATACTACCATAGACCAAGGCTTATTTTACTGTGTATACTGTTGGTACTGAGTTTAATACATAAATGTTTATTTTGCTGTGTATGATATTAATATACAAGCAGAGGTAAAATCATATTTTGATTGATTATTTTTTTGCCCAACATACTTAGAGACCGATTTAGTGACTGATTGTTTTACAAGTTGATAAAATCGGTCACAAAGTCAGTTTGCAAAATTGGTGACAAATTCAGTCTCGAACATCAGTCACTAATTCAGTCAATGAATTCAGCCATAAAATCGGTCTCTAAACTCGGAAGTGCTATATTAGTCTCTAATTCGGTTACTAATTTCAGTTGCATACTCAGTCGCTGAAAACCAGTCGCTATTTCGGTTACTAAGAATTAGCGACAAGTGAATTAGCAACTCTTATTTTTGGTCTCTATTTCGGTCACTAAACTCGTTAGTGACCGGTTTTGATGATATAGCGACCGAAATTCGGTCTCTAAAAGGACAATTTCTTGTAGTGGTGGCAGATCTCCAGCGTCCACATATGAATCAACTCTGGTTTTGGGATCCTATAAGGGCGAGTGGGTTGCATGATTTGTTGTACACAGGGTATTCTACTGTTAATCATGCTCTGCTCCAGGCGCTAAGCGAGAGGTGGCATTCCGAGACCAGCGGCTTTCACATGCCTACTGCGGAAATGACCATCACTTTAGATGATGTGGCGTGTCTGCTGCATGTTCCTGTTGAAGGACGGATGTTGAGCCATAGGAAGAAGGTGTCTCAGGTTGATGGGGGTGGAATTGATGGTGAGGAACTTAGGTGTCACCCAGGAGTATGCAGTGAAAAACAGCAAGACTGAGTATGGTGGCTACATTAGCTATAAGGCGATGAAGGAGCTTTATGAGGATCACATGAGTGTGGCCACCAGATTAGCGCTTGCTGAGACACAAGAGCAGCTCCAGGAGCTAGCCAGGCGTAGGGATGCCTGTGTGAGGTGTTTCCTCCTATACCTGCTTGGATGTACGTTGTTCAGTGACTTGAGCAACAAACACATCAACCTGATATACTTGCAGACGATGGAGACCTTTGCTGGGATGAGGGACTACTCGTGGGGAGGAATGACATTGGCATACCTTTACCACACTCTATCTGAGGCCTCTTCGCTTGCAGGAAAGAGGATCGGGGGAAGCACGACGCTTTTGATGGTAATAATTTTAATTTACTATGTCTTTTAATAATTTACTATGCTTTTGGCGATGAGCACTGAACAGCTATATCAGGCGATGCGCCATATCAGAGGCATGATGACACCGATACTGTCCAGGAGGTCGAGGAGGCGGCAGCAGCAGCATGATGACCAGGATCAGGATTAGGACATTTTTGTAGGACTTTTGTTAGTTTTTTTTGTTGACATTTGTTAGATTTTTTTTGTAAATTTATGGCATATTCACATTATCGTAGTTTTTTCGGGTTTATTTTGCTTTATTTGGATTATTTTGATTACTTCGAAACAACAATAACAATAATTCCTTCATGATCCGAACTAAAAATTCACACAATAAGCGTTACATTACATTACATTACCCATAAATTTGTTGTATCATCATGAATGATGTTGGATTTTAATTTAATTCTTGAAAATTTGCGGAAAACATATATATGCTCCCGTGTCTTATACTTAGTGTTGGACTCAAAAGAATGAAGAGAACACAACACATGTATTCTACCAAATCAGCTATATATGTTTTCACATCGAATTCCCTCATATAAGATGAGTCATGACAAAAAGGAATGCATTCCAATATATTATTTTGAACTTAATCCTACTGCCCTACCAACTGACAAAGTTTCAATTGACAGAGGAGCATGATCAAGTACAAAACAACATCTTAGAACTACATTCCCTTTTGCCACACTCATCTTATACGAAGGAATTCGATGTGAGAACCTATATAGCTGATTCGGCAGAATACATGTTGTGTTCTCGTCATTCTTTTGAGTTTCCAAAAAGACTTGCAAACCTTGCAAACCTTTACACTAAGTATAAGACACTTCAATGCCAAGATTTTCCACAAACTTTCAAGAATTAAAAAAAAAATCCAACAAAATAACGACACAACATAATAATACTACCTAAACATCTTCATCCAGCCGAATCAAACTCTTGAGAATATCTTCAGGCGACCTCAGCAACGTAACATCCATCTCGAGGGGGATCATGTTCGGCTCAGCAAATATCGAGAACATGCTCCTTACGTCGTCGTCGTTCGTTAACTCCGACCGAATGAACGACAAATTCCCGTCCGAGTCGAACGATGGACGGTGATACCAAACGTATTCCACCCTCCTCGCGTCTCCGTGGTTGATTCGTTCGTTGATTTCATGAAGTAGATCCTTCAATTCTTTTAATGTCACATCGTCGCGAACCTTGAAAAAATGTTGGTTACCACCGTTGAAGGATACATGAAAGTATACTTGAGCCATTTTTTCAGATCTACACCATAAGAAATTAAAAACAATCCAATTAAAAACTCATTCAAACATTTCATCAAACACTTGTAGTGCAAATTATACATAAACCCTAAAGCTAAAAATTACAACGTAAACATGCAAAGATTTAAACATTTAAGCAACATAAGTCATTTCCATGTAAACAATCTATCATTTCTTGCCAAAAAAATCAAAAATTAAACAAAGTCTAAAACTAAAAAAAAATTAATTAAGATAATAAATGTAACATATAAGCATAAAATGACAATGAAATTGATTATGGAAACTTACTTGTTATTGGAGTGTTGGTTGATTTGAGGTTGAAAATTTTGAGATTTTCGGAAGATTTGAGAGAGTTTTTAGAGTTTGAAGAGATGAAGTTGGAGGTTCTGGGTGCTGAGCTTCATAAGTAATGATCGCAGCGACATTTAGCTGCCGATGGGGACGACAGCAACTAACTGCCGCCGAATCCTTCCCATCGGCAATAAACTGCCGCCGGATCCTTCCCATCGGCAACAAACTGTCGTCGGGGTAAAAACGTAAATTACTGGTGTGTTTTAGCTTTCTTTGAAGTGGGAAAAGCAATTTTCTTGTTGGTTTGTTATGGTTTTATAGGTTTGGAAACCACCTCTCTTATCTCATCTTGGGTTTTAAGTTAAGTCGGTTCAACATAAGTTTTCATATCTACCTCCATCCATGGTGGCGAGATCAGTCTTTGGGTTCTGCTGCGTGTTGTTCGTGTTCAATCTGGTGCTTTAAATGACGACATGGCTGAATTTCCGGCAGCCATAGTGTTGTCGTTGACTTGGGTTGTTCCCGACGCTTTGGTTATCTTAAAGTTATTTATCATTAATGGTTAAAATATATTATTTTTTTAAGAAGAAAATACTAAAAAAAATAGGGTATTTATTATGTTTAGTCTCTATAAAATTATGAAGTTTCATGTAATATTTTTATAAATTTAACAAAAAATACTAAAAAAAATAAAATAAGTAACAAATAATTTTATATCTATACTATATATAAAGAAAATAGCATGTTTTGCCTCTCTTGGGCTGGTTTTTTCTCTTTCCAAAATTATCCTCAACTTTCAATACAAATAACACTTATAACAAATAGATAAGAGTAAATTCAAATATTAAAATAAAAGTGTAGCAAACACGATATGAGTATATATATGTCCAATTTTTTCCTTTATCTTTTAAAAAATGTAACAAACTAAATGAGTATATCTATACTTACTTTTTCTTTACCCCAATTATACCATTAAACAATTTTTGTTACAATAAAGATTGTTGTTTGTATCATTAAAAAATAAAAATTTAGATTATATATTTTTTTTTTGTTATATTGTTGGTGTCATTGAAATATATAATCATGGTTAATTTGATTTGTTATAATATGAAAGCAACAAACATTTATATTTTTAGTTTTAATCAAAATCAAAATCTCATAAAAAAATCACCGTTCATAATTTTCAAACGTTGACGAAAATAAAATAGAAAAAAAAAAGGTCAATGCCTAATAAAAGATACGTTTAGAGTATTAGCAAGCAACAAAGAAGACAAAACCGGAGGTACTGCATCTAAAACAACCAAACTCTCTGAACTCCTAGCACCCAACTTAGATAAGCAATCAGCAGCGAAGTTGCCTTCTCGAAAAGTATGAATCAACTCAACAGACCAATCCCAAATCAATACTTTCTTAATCAAACTAATAAAGTTGCCAAACCTATGAAACATATTAGTGTGGTCACGAACCAACTTTATCACATGGAGAGAATCTGAATAGCAAACAACATGACGATGACCAGCCGACAAACCCAAATCCAAACCATGATACAAAGCAAAAATCTTAACATGGATAATACATGAGGGATCAATAACATAAATATTTTTATTTAATTTGTCATTACAACATAAATATGTTATCTCTCTCGTATGAGTTAAGTATGTAAAACTCACATTCCAAGACAAAATTATTACTACATCATCTTTTTTTAATATCCAATTTGAGATATTTGTTAAAGATTTCTATAATAAGCAATTGAGAGAGTAATATTAATTAAGATTATCTTTTAAAAGAGGTTTATATTTAGGTACAATTTCTTCTCCAATTGATGAAATATTGTGCACACTTTTTTCAAAATATTATATTTCACTTTACATTTATGATGATGAGGAACACATTTTTTTGTGTTAACCCTCCAATTCTAAAAAAAAGAGGTATTGATCATATTCTGAAGTATAGCGATGTGATAAATATAATCCGAATAAAAATTGTTACGTCCAAAAATTGAATTCGAATTTTCTATAACGAGTTGACCTTTGGTAATTTGTGTGAAAAACTTTAAACCAAAACTCATTTTAGACAGAAGAAAAAATTTGATACAACTATATTCAAACAGGATCAGACTCTAGAATTTAGAAAGAGAGATCAAAGACAAAACAAAGAGAAATTGATTATATTTTCATTGCTTTCTATTGATCCAATACAATCTTTATATATACTAGTGCATACACATAATAATAAGATATGAAATACTAACAAGTGCCCTTAGACGTTTGTTAAAAAGTTTAAAAAAGAAATTTTGTCTTGGAAATAGTGTATCTAATGTTTTGAAACTTTAAAAAGTAACATTTTCTATATAAAATTTAAAAATTATTTCTATTTTTTAATCTTTAACAAGTGTTCTAAGAGTATCTCAAATGGGAGTTCCTTTACTTAACAAGGACCTCTCCCTTTTAAGGACCCCCATTAGAGGAAGAAAAAATAGGTACCTATTATGTAACAAACAACTATAAGGACTCTCTCTCATGAGTAACTAACGGGTCCCACGTTTAAAAGAAGTAATAAAATATATACAAGCTGGTCCTACTTTCAAAATAAGTAATATTTTATGAGGTGATTTATAGTAATTTAATAAATAAATTACATTTGTGTAATGACGTAAAGTTAATAGGACATATTTAAGTACTTTTCATTTGAGTCATTGAGTCCTTAATAGATACTTTTATTAAAAAATTATAAATAAATGATGTGTACATGTGGGGTCCATTTAAGGAATCCCTGTTAGTGTATTACCATTATGGATGCTTCAAGGACACTTATTAGCAAGACCATAATAAGATAACCACAATAACTAACTTATATAATATACTTTAAATACCCTTTATATAATAAATTGTTTGATATTTAGGTCTAAATAAAACAGATTTCATAAACATGTTCAATAAATATGAATCAATAGCGAAAGTAACAAAACATTGAACATGAATATGATCGGATCTACGACATGTTTGATTTATAAAGATATTAATAATTAGGTATTAGGAATACCTGGATGAAAGCTTTGATGGTAACCTTCTCAACAACAACAGTTTGAAACAAAAGAGAAGGTGATCTAATCTGAAACACATCAAAGAGTTAGCGGCGAACCAGCGACTGATTTGGTGCTTCCTCAACTGATACTTTTATGCCTCAAGTTCTCTTTAGATGGGGAGAAGAGAGAGTTTGTTGTGTACGGTGTATTGAGAACCATAACCTCTTTTATATTTGATGGACATTAGGGTTTCCATTATTCCGTTAATGGGTCATCCAGACATCCACTCATATTGAGTCTATATCAACTAATTAAATATTTAATAAATTATCCAATTAGAAATCTAATAGTCTCATTACTTAATTTGATCACTAATCAATTAAGGCTCACAATTGATAAATAGCTAATATAATTATTATTGCCATACTTGTCCGCGTAATGATATCAGAAAATAATTAAATAATAAAATATTTGAACAATCTTCCACTTGGGCTACATATCTTAATAATTATACCATAATTCTTTAGGCGCGCGTCTGAATGCTATTTATCTTTAGATTTCAACTTTACAATCTGGTTAACCTCATACATTAATAATGGGACCATCGCGCCTGTCGTCTCTGACATATAACATGACAGAACCCCGACGACCACCATATTAATGCACTTGATGACATAAATCGATATGGATGAGTGACATGAAAATTTCATGTAATGTGATCTCTAAATCATGCTTATTTCCAACTGGTCCAACTGAAAACTTTAGTGAGATCAAACCGAAGTTTGCAAATTCAATATTTGCACTAAATGATACAGAAATGGTTATAACAAAAAATAACCTCATAAACTTTATTTCTACAGAAAATCATAACATAAAGTTTGCATCGATATCAAAACAAAAGTATAGAACATAAAATAAAAGAGATTTCCACTAATCCAAGACATCCTTAATGACAACAACAATATGAAAGACCTTAGGTGTCAAGTCTTTGATTAGTGAGTCAGCTAGCATTAAGTTTGTCTCTACATGTTCTATCATTTAACAACAATAATCTATAAGGTAATGAACCTTGTAATTTTGTTATTGAAGCATTATATGACTAACTTATGTCACTATATAACTTAAGTGGTCTTTAAATACCTTTAACTATATGCAACCAAGTGACATAAATATTTACAGTCATTTCTTGAGTTAGGATGTCTATTATATTCAGACATCCAAAAGTCAGATTTTAACACACTAATGATCTCCAAATTGTTAGATCTCCGATGTGAGCATAATCTTTCTTGTTCTCTTTAATAATCCTTATGGTTGTCTTTTCAACAATTCAAACTTTAAGTTGCTCAAGTATCTGCCAAACAATCTGATTATATACGCTATTTCCAAATGCGTATAATAAGATCGTACATAAGAATCCTATAGACAAAGCGTAGGAAAATACTTAATTTTTTGAATTTATAAATTTTCTATTGGGCAGTATTTGAGACTGAAAAGTCTCTCTCGGTGATTAAGGTCACCCATAACTTATTATGTCAATTTATTTTCAACTTTATTGATATAAATCTTTTGTGACATCCGAAGGATGCCTTGTGAGTAATCTCTAAGTATCTAAAACTTGATACAAAAGAAGTGTCTCCAAAATCTTTCATCGCTAATTCGTTATAGATTTTCTTGGTTTTACATAACTAATATATATCATTGTTGATAAAATAAAATATAATCGACACATTAAACTTGAAATATAAATTTACTCCCAGTGAGCTTACTAAATTCACAACTATCCATAATATTATCTCAAAACCAAATGAGACAATTGCTTTATGAGAACTTATAGCAACAATAAAGAGACAAATTTCTTAACTCATAAGTGGATTTCATGACTTTGCAAACCATCTACTTTGTATTTATTGACACAAAAGTTTTCTTTGGTTGCACCATATTGTATCATTAATGTCGTCATTAAGAAATACTATATTGATATTCATCTTATGTAGCTCCAAAATTATAACATGCAAACTAGTATCATGACTGTCTTGATAGAGTATTTAAAATATACTAAATAGAATTTCTCTTATCAGTCAATTCTTTATGACACCAGATGCCCTAGTTCTTGAGGGTGTTGAGTTTGATTTATATGAATTAACTTCTTAACTTGATTGAGAGGAAGAACAATAATGTACTCATGAGGATCTAAACATACTATAATAATAGTAACTATATGAATATAGTTTAGAACCAATTCTTCCTCATTCAATTTTGTTCTATTACCATACCTCTCCCCCAAATTCAATATCCTCAAGAAAACTTAACAATTTATGTCTCAAACATTTCCTTAACTGGTGGGACGAAAAACTTATAGTTTTCAAACCTTTACCCAATTATAGATCATCACAAGTCATAACTGAATTGACGTTATAATAATTGAATTTAAAAGACACATTGAATCATCGTAAAATAAAACTTAAAATATCTTGATTCATTCAAAGAGAAATTAAAACAAAAATAATCCAAGTAATGATTCACCAAATTGACTTTTAAATACAAAAATAATATAGTAACGACAGTCTAAAAATAGTTCAAAAAGGAATAAAGCAATCTTTATCAACTTTGTCCATTCTAAATTGATATATCTTTCAACATCATTGGACATCATTCAGTTAAGAATATCTTTCTTTATTTGCCCTTATCTTTTGAGGTATATCCTGAATGAGCACTATTTTATTTTCTCTTACTTCAGCTTTTTCTTTATTTGCACACTTTATGAATTGATCCTTTAAGGGATCATTTCTAACGTTAACAGTTATAAACTTAATTGTGCAAATGTAATATTAAATGCAGGATTTTCAAACAAGTCACTTGATAGTTGAAATTACTTAATTTTCGAACAAGTCATCTGATATTCGAAATTATAGTGTCTTAGTAAGATTAAACATTTACATAATGTGTTCATGATATTTTCTTTGCCTAATAATCTTAATGAAATACTCACTATGCAATGAGAGCGTGTCTTTCTCTATATTGCTTTAAAAACACCTTAATTTAAGCAAAGAAAATATGACAAAATTTTTGTCAACTTAAATAACACATATAAGATCTATGATATTTTAGCTTTATGATCACATGTGACCTATGAGATTTGGTATATACTCACTTGTCAAACTTAATTTTCACATTAGATGTTGAATTTGTGAGAGAATGTGAGTTTCACCACCCTTATATAAGGTCTAGATCCAAGAATAATGTTAATATTATTCTTTAATTCTTAAAAGTTAAAAATTTAACTCAAATTAACAGATACATAAACTATATTAGTGTAAAGAGAACAAGAGTAGCAAAAACACTCACCAAAATACCTAGTGCACCATTAATATCAAGTTTTTAAACAATAATATCAATTGCTAGTTGTATTTTACAGCAATGATCAAACAATGACAATTTACTTTGACAAAGAATAAACTCTTATAATTGTCATATGTTTACTATTATATTCATGTGAATGTAAACTCTTAAATATATAAATAAGTTTACACTCACACAACATTATCACACATGTCAATAAAATATTATAGAAACATGCATCTTTATTTGTAAATAAAAGACCTTAACAAGATACCAAGCGCACCATTAATTCTCAATCTTCGGATTGTAAAAATTAACTTCAAGCGGTACTCTCAACGCAATGATCAAAAATTGGTGATAAGTCCCGTCAAATAATAGTCACCTTCTGGCATCCTATTATCCACATGGAAAAATATATTATAATCACCACATATTTACCATCACAGGTATGTAACTATCCACCCAAGTTGTGTCTTCCTTGGGGCCGACGACAACTCGCATAAATAATTACACACTACATCTTTTGTAACTTTAATTGAGTCGAATCTATGCAACAGAGGTTACTTGGGCAACATTATTGTTTCAACCGACTCAACCGCAGTTACTAGACAATTTTAGGCTTAATTGATCCTTTGGTCCCCTAACTTATTTGTTGTTTTCATTTTGGTCCCATAACTCTAAAAAATTTCTTTTCGGTCCCTCAAATATGTTTTCGTAAGTCAGTTTAATCAATGTCAGTTAACTTTAATCCCAAATGGATTACGTGGACCAACATTGTAGGTGGTCCACGATAGACCTTATTAATTTTTTAATTTCAGCCATTTGATCTATTTTTCAAAAAGGGGACGGTTAGATTATACAAGAACATTGTATCTAACGGTACACCACCAACATCTAATTTTATTAACATTTTTTCATCTTCTTCCCTCCCCATCTTCATCATCATCATCAAAATATTCATCAATACATTCATTGTATTCTTCATCTTCATCACCATCTTCATAAATCATCAGCACTAAACCCATAAAAAAACATAAAAACAGTAAAAAAAAACCCATAATCATCAATAACAACAACACAATTCATCAACACTTTAAAACAACAACTTCTGGGTTTAATTTTTTCTCATTTTCAATGACCCAGAAGTTGCCTAATAATATTTGATGAAGCTCCTGCCATTTGCCACAAAAATCTCACAACTTTTGGGTTATGCCTTTGCTCTTTTCTGTTGTAGCTCTTTCTCTCTCCTTCACTTCTCTCTCTTTCTCTCTCTAAAATCTCACAACTTCGATTCTACCCTTTTCACAACCGCTACTCTTTCATGATTCCAGGTTCATCTTCTTCTCCTATTCGATCCACTTTCATCTTCTTCCTCTTCAACCGTTTTTCTTCTGCGGCATTTTTTCGATTTCAATTTTTTTTGGTAATTATTGTCTATGATCTTCTTGTATTCATCGTTGATTGTGTTTTTTAATTTTGGGTTTATTTTATTTTGTTGCTAATTGGATTCTTCAATCTTGTTGTACTTGGTTGATTATATTGTTTGTTTTAATTTGTTTGTTTTAATCTCATTATCTGTTTTGAATTTTAGGGTTTTTTATTATGAATTTGGTTTTTGGTTTTGGTTTCATTGCTACTGAATTGAAATTGGGAAGTTAACATTCATGAAATTTTTATTGGAATGTATAGCTTAGAATTATAATTATTGTTATTTGATTTTGTTCAGATGAATGTTTTGATGATGATGATGATGATGGGGAGGGAAGAAATGAAGAAATGTTAATAAAATTAGATGTTGGTGGAGCATCGTTAGATACAATGTTCCTGTATAATCTAACCGTCCCCTTTTTGAAAAATAGATCAAATGGCTGAAATTAAAAAATTAATAAGGTCCACGGTGGACCACCTGCAATGTTGGTCCACCTAATCCATTTGGGGTTAAAGTTAGCTGACATAGATCAAACTGACTGACGGAAGCATATTTGAGGGGCCGAAAAGAAAAAAATTAGAGTTATGGGACCAAAATGAAAACAACAAATAATGTAACACCCATATAGAGATTGCATAGGATCTCTTACGAGTATTAAAATTTCGTACTGGATACATTAAATACAATACAGAAAAGTTGGCTTAATATTAATACAATGCATAAGTTTGTGATACAACTCAATATCCGATACAAAACATTCTTCATAATATATATACATCATGATACAATATCATATAACATCCAAGAAACATAAGCAGCACGATCAATCCGTAGCTTTCTCTTTACCTTTATGTCGTGCTACCTGCGAAGAACCTGCACCAGAAGGAAAGGGATGAGACATAACGTCTCAGTGAGCTCTTACCCTACCTACTGTTGGCAACCACGGGGGTAACCTAGGGTCGCTGTGCCTACTCTTGGCAATCCTGGGGAAAACTATGATCGCCATCATTCTTTACTTATTTCGCCATCGAGGGGAAAACCTAAGATCGCTTTTGTCTCAAACATTTCTCATCATCTGCTAACTTAACTTATCTTGTACTTAGTGATCGAGGGAAACATCTTATGATCACTTCTGAATTCACTAGGAACTAATTGTCCTACTTTCTCAATACATATATAAATAAACTTATACATCTTCTCATATCTAAAGTTAGAAGTTAGCGTTGAACAATCAATAATTATCTGAGTTCATTTTACGGAGTGCATCCGGGTGGAGTAACCCCGAAGTACATCTCCCTTCTTACCGGTGAAAATTCCTATCATATCAGGCTAACACCGGACTCCTCTTATTTTGTGTGGCTGCTCTCGCGAGCGGTAACTTCACCGTCCCGGCTGCCATTTAAGGCGGTAACTTCACGGGGACCCCCTGTATACTAACTAACGAGCAGACAGGAGACACGTTAACTTTATAGACTTGGATGTGTAGCTGCTCTCACGAGCGGTAACTTCACCGTTCCGGCTGCCATTTAAGGCGGTAACTTCACAGGAACCCCTCGTATCCTAACTAGCGAGCATACGAGAGACACATCAAGCCCATCTTTTAATTAATTCTTTTCCTCTAAAATAGTATGTTATAAATACTTAACCTATAAAGGTTCATAACTTTGGATATGATACATTCTTGTACTTAATACATGTAGAATATCTTCTATAATTTCATTAACCTATTAAGGTTCTTGACTCATCGTTCTCATGAGCCATTCCTAGGGCTTACTTAGGTATTTAACTTTAATTCATGAATTTCCAAGCTTTGCATAATCTTTGCTCATATGATTTCTCAACCAATGGAAGCCTTTAGAATGAACTAAAATGGTGGTTTATGTTTCTAAAATGTATTAGGAGAAAACATTTACAAAAAGCCATGCCCACGCGCTCCAGAACCCCCAGAACAGCCCAACTGAGTGGTGCTGTTCTGGCTTGGTCGCTACAAGCGCCACTGGTCGCTACAAGCGCCAGGCTGGTCGCTACAAGCGCAGGTAGGCAGGGAGAAATCCTGCCTGGTAGCTACAAGCGACAGCTCGTCGCTACAGCGACCATGACAACATAGTCATGTGTAAAAATGCATTTTTCCACCATTTTTGCCCATTCAAGGATACCCAAGCTTCCTAAACATGCTAAAAATGATTTTCCTTCATAAAATAACAATTATAAACATGTATAAGCAAGGATTTAGCAAGCAAGGAATTAGGGTAAAACTCTATAAATTTACTTAAGTTATAAAACACATATAATTCTCTCTAGGAGGGTTCTAAAACCCAAGATGAGCTCACCTAAACCTTAATTGGTGCTGGTTATGCTTGATTCCAGAAACCCTAGCTTGTTCCTTTCCTTGTTTCTTCCTTATTCCTTCTCTATTTGTTCTATCTTTTCACCAATCCACTTGCTAGCAAACTCCTCAAGGATTTATGGGTGAAAGCTTGATGATTTGGGTGAGAGTGAGTGGCGTGAGAGTGAGGGAAAAGAGGGAGAGAGGCTGATTTTTTGAGAGAGTGGAAGAGAAGAAAAAACATAATGGAAAATATCTTTCCTTTTCCATTTAAATTGTTACTCCCTTTTCAAATATTCACAAAATTGCCATTGCCATGAATTACTAAATTGCCATGCGTATTAATTACTTCTAACACTGATAACTGATACTTACAAGCGGGATATTACAATCTACCCCCCATAAAGAAATTTCGTCCTCGAAATTTAGAATTTACCTGAAAATAAATGGGGATAGTTCTCTTGCATCTCTGACTCTAGCTCCCACGTTGCTTCGCCGTCGGGAGAACCTTTCCATACAACCTTAACAATAGGAATTTCTTTGTTTCGCAAAGTCTTAACATCGCGATCAATTATCTGGTCTGGCTCAGGTTGAAAAGTCATGTCCGATCTCAAATCAATACTGTCCAGCTCCAGTGGTTGGAAAGGATCAGGAATGAATTTCCTTAATTGTGAGACGTGAAAGACATCATGCAATCCTGACATGGCTGGTGGCAGCGCTAACTGATAAGCTGCCGGGCCAACACGTCGAAGTATCTGAAATGGTCCAACATATCTTGGACAAAGTTTCTTGGTTCTGAATGCTCCTCTTAACCCCAACTTGGGTGTAACCTTAAGAAATACATGATCTCCTTCATCAAACTCTAAGGGTCTTCGCCTCCTATCAGCATAGCTTTTCTGGCGACTCTGTGTTGTCCTCATCTTATCTTGGATGGACTTAATCTTTAGAGTCGTCTCCTGAATGATTTCTGGTCCCAAAATGCTCTTATCTCCAACCTCAGCCCAACAAAGCGGGGTTCTACATTTCCTACCATACAGGGCTTCATAAGGTGTCATTCCAATGCTAGAATGGTAACTGTTGTTGTAAGAAAATTCAATCAATGGTAGGTGATTGTTCCAACTTCCTCCATCTTCTAGGATACATGCACGTAACATATCCTCTAAAGTCTGAATAGTTCTCTCTGATTGTCCGTCCGTTTGAGGATGATGGGACGTGCTCATCTTTAATCTTGTCCCTAAAGCTTTCTGAAAGGCTTTCCAAAAGTGGGATGTAAAGATCGGATCTCGATCAGACACAATACTAGCAGGCACACCATGGAGTTTCACTATCTCAGAAATAAACAATTCAGCATACTGAGAAGCTCGGTAAGTAGTCTTAACCGGCAGGAAATGAGCTGACTTGGTTAACCGGTCCACTATTACCCAAATGGAGTCATGTCCTCGCTGTGTTCGAGGTAATCCACTCACAAAATCCATCGCTATTTCTTCCCATTTCCATTGTGGAATTTCCAAAGGTACTAACATTCCTGCAGGCCTTTGATGTTCAATCTTCACCTGCTGACATACAATGCATCGCGACACAAATTCCGCAATCTCTTTTCAAATCTTGATACATCTTGGTGGTACCTGGATGAATACTAAAACTGCTCTTGTGCGCCTCCTCTAAGATCAACCTTTTCAACTCCGCATCATTCGGAACATAAATCCTTCCTTCAAACAGTAATATACCATCTGGTGCCCATGAAAACTCTGCTTGGCCAACTTTCCTCTGAAGGTCCACATCCATGCTTTGCGCTTGTGCAATCCTAGATCGTAGGTCGCACGAAATCTCTAACTTATTCAACAAGATGCCACCATCCAAATCGGTAACATGGAGGTTAAGATCTCTAAACCTTCATATAATCCACATGTATGCATCATCACCTCAGCTTTGACTAAAGCCTTTCGGCTCAAAGCATCCGCCACTACATTTGCTTTTCCTGGGTGGTACTTCAGATCAAAATCAAAATCCTTCAAATATTCCATCCATCGCCTCTGCCTCATATTTAAATCTCGTTGATCAAACAAATACTTCAAACTTTTGTGATCACTAAACAAATCAAACTGCGCACCATACAAATGATGTCTCCATATCTTTAATGCAAAAACTATGGCTGCTAATTCAAGGTCATGGGTGGGGTAATTCTCTTCATGAGTCTTGAGCTGTCTAGAGGCATAAGCTATCACATTTTCTCCTTGCATAAGAACACCGCCCAGTCCTTTAGAGGATGCATCGCAGAAAACGGTGTATCTCCTTTCAGGATCTGGTATTGCCAACACGGGTGCTTTAGTTAATTTCTTCTTTAACACTCTGAAACTCTCTTCACATTCTTCGTCCCAAGTAAAGGGCACATTCTTCCTGGTGAGGCGTGACAGGGGTAAGGCAATCTGAGAAAACTTCATAATAAATCTTCGATAATATCCTGCCAAGCCTAAGAAGCTCCTGACTTCTGCCACATTCTTAGGTCTTTCCCAATTGAGAACAGCTTCAACTTTAGATGGATCAACAGCTACTCCTCCTTGAGAAATAACATGACCCAAAAACTTAATCTCGGATAGCCAGAATTCACACTTGCTAAATTTTGCATACAACTGTTTGTCTCTAAGAACATCCAATACAATTCTCAAATGCTGAGCATGCTCCTGTGGATCCTTAGAATAGATCAAGATGTCATCAATGAAAATCACTACAAATTGATCGAGGTAAGGTTGAAATATTCTGTTCATATAATCCATAAATACTGCTGGAGCATTGGTTACACCGAAAGGCATAACCAGAAATTCATAGTGCCCATAACGCGTTCGAAACGCCGTTTTAGACACATCTGAAGATTTAATACGAATCTGATGGTAACCTGATCGAAGATCAATTTTAGAAAATACCGTTGCTCCTTTTAGCTGATCTAGAAGATCATCAATCCTTGGTAGAGGATACTTGTTCTTGATAGTCACTTTATTCAATTGACGGTAGTCTATACACAGCCTCATGCTTCCATCTTTCTTCTTGACTAACAAAACAGGAGCACCCCAAGGTGACACACTGGGTCTAATAAAATGCTTCTGTATTAGCTCCTCGAGTTGAGACTTCAGCTCTTTAAGCTCTGTGGGTGACATTCGGTACGGTGCCACAGATACCGGCTCCGCTCCTGGAATTAAATCAATTGAGAACTCCACCTCACGCTCTGGAGGCAAACAATTTACTTCCGAAGGGAAAACATCTAAATACTCATTCACAATAGGAATATCACTGGGACTTAACTCTGATTCTGAAGCCACAGTTAGCATAACATAGAATCCCTTATCTTGAGCACAAATGAATTGAATTAACTGATGGGTGCGGTTAATCAATTCAGACAGAGCCACACCTTCCGTCGTATCACTGGTCGGCATATAAATACTCTTCTCTGAACATCCAATATACACATGGTTAGCGGAAAGCCAATCCATGCCTAAGATCACGTCAAGTTGCTCCATCGGGAGGCATACTAAATCAACATAATAAGTTTTACTAGACACAGTGATGGGACAGTTCTCACAAACGTAGCTTGCCTCAATTCCGCCTTCAGTGGCGGTAGATACTAACATTGGAGGATTCAACGGAGACAAAGGTAATTGCAGCGTCTCAACACATTTATATGAAATAAAAGAACAAGTAGCGCCGCAATCAAAAAGAACTTTTACTGGATTTGTACCCAAATAACACATACCGGCAATCAAGTCTTCATTGGCCAGAGCCTTTGCGCCATCCAGGGAGTATACCCTGCCTTTACTAGTAGTCGTTCCTTCAGCTGGTCCTTTACCTCGCCTATTTGGACATTCATGTATGAAGTGCCCAGGTTGCTTGTACCCATAGCAGACACCCATACCCATCATACACTCTCCTTTGTGAGTCTTCCCACACTTCCTGCAAGCAGGAAAAGTTGAGACCGAACCAGATTGCTTTCCTCTTTGTGGAGATCCTTTTGGCTTAAGCTTGTCATGATACTTATCTGACATTCTACTCTTCTTTCTTTCAAAAGCTGCTGATCTTTCCTTCGAGGTCTTGGCAAGTCCTGCTTCAACCACCAAACTATCATGCACCAACTCATCGTAACTTGCAGTTCTCTAAAGGCTAACTGCTGTGTTAATTTCACCTCTTAAACCTCTCTTGTACTGATTCATCTTCCATGTTTCATTTTCAGCATATTCATTGTGTGCGGAATAGTAGGACAGCTCTTCAAACTTCTTGGTGAATTCGGCCACTGACATATTACCTTGCTTCAACTCCAAGAACTCTTGCTCCTTCTTTACCTTGTAAGACAAAGGTAAATATTTTTCCAACATCACTTCTTTAAAATTCAACCAATTCACTTCTACACCATTGGCTTCCATCTTGCGCTGAGCAGATTCCCACCAGTCTTCTGCTGCGCCTCTGAGTTGATTTGTGGCGTAGACCACTTTATCTTCTTTTGAACATTCAGCCATTCTAAAGATCTTTTCCATTTGCTTAATCCACTTTCTAGCTTCTTGGGGTTCACCTTCTCCATTAAACTCCGGAGGGTGATGTCTATTATACTCCCGGAACACGGGGTTACCAATTACTAGAGGAGGTGGTGGCTGTGGATGGAAACCCTGCCCTTGCTGCATCATTTCCATCCATTGCTGTTGAGCTTGGGCCTATTGCTGAGATTGCTGTTGCATCATCAGCATCATTTGCTGATATTGTAATGCGTTTTGAGCTTGCTGCTCCTGATACTGCTGCTGCTGTATCATCTGTTCCCATGAGTTCATACTGGGTCCTCCACTTTCGTCACTGGCTTGATTAGCACGAGGTCTACCGGGTCCTCTTCTTCTCCCAGACATCTTATCCTAGCTGTCATATACAAGTCAAAGTGATCAGTTTTAACTGAACATAACATCTAGAATAATGTCCTGGATCCAAGAGGTCCACAAACTTGGATTGTACTTTAATGACCCAAGGCACGGTCTGAATCGACCTGCTCTGATACCAAATTGTAACACCCATATAGAGATTGCCTAGGATCTCTTACGAGTATTAAAATTTCGTACTGGATACATTAAATACAATACAGAAAAGTTGGCTTAATATTAATACAATGCATAAGTTTGTGATACAACTCAATATCCGATACAAAACATTCTTCATAATATATATACATCATGATACAATATCATATAACATCCAAGAAACATAAGCAGCACGATCAATCCGTAGCTTTCTCTTTACCTTTATGTCGTGCTACCTGCGAAGAACCTGCACCAGAAGGAAAGGGATGAGACATAACGTCTCAGTGAGCTCTTACCCTACCTACTGTTGGCAACCACGGGGGTAACCTAGGGTCGCCGTGCCTACTCTTGGCAATCCTGGGGAAAACTATGATCGCCATCATTCTTTACTTATTTCGCGATCGAGGGGAAAACCTAAGATCGCTTTTGTCTCAAACATTTCTCATCATCTGCTAACTTAACTTATCTTGTACTTAGTGATCGAGGGAAACATCTTATGATCACTTCTGAATTCACTAGGAACTAATTGTCCTACTTTCTCAATACATATATAAATAAACTTATACATCTTCTCATATCTAAAGTTAGAAGTTAGCGTTGAACAATCAATAATTATCTGAGTTCATTTTACGGAGTGCATCCGGGTGGAGTAACCCCGAAGTACATCTCCCTTCTTACCGGTGAAAATTCCTATCATATCAGGCTAACACCGGACTCCTCTTATTTTGTGTGGCTGCTCTCGCGAGCGGTAACTTCACCGTCCCAGCTGCCATTTAAGGCGGTAACTTCACGGGGACCCCCTGTATACTAACTAACGAGCAGACAGGAGACACGTTAACTTTATAGACTTGGATGTGTAGCTGCCCTCACGAGCGGTAACTTCACCGTTCCGGCTGCCATTTAAGGCGGTAACTTCACAGGAACCCCTCGTATCCTAACTAGCGAGCATACGAGAGACACATCAAGCCCATCTTTTAATTAATTATTTTCCTCTAAAATAGTATGTTATAAATACTTAACCTATAAAGGTTCATAACTTTGGATATGATACATTCTTGTACTTAATACATGTAGAATATCTTCTATAATTTCATTAACCTATTAAGGTTCTTGACTCATCGTTCTCATGAGCCATTCCTAGGGCTTACTTAGGTATTTAACTTTAATTCATGAATTTCCAAGCTTTGCATAATCTTTGCTCATATGATTTCTCAACCAATGGAAGCCTTTAGAATGAACTAAAATGGTGGTTTATGTTTCTAAAATGTATTAGGAGAAAACATTTACAAAAAGCCATGCCCACGCGCTCCAGAACCCCCAGAACAGCCCAACTGAGTGGTGCTGTTCTGGCTTGGTCGCTACAAGCGCCAGGCTGGTCGCTACAAGCGCCACTGGTCGCTACAAGCGCAGGTAGGCAGGGAGAAATCCTGCCTGGTCGCTACAAGCGACAGCTCGTCGCTACAGCGACCATGACAGCACAGTCATGTGTAAAAATGCATTTTTCCACCATTTTTGCCCATTCAAGGATACCCAAGCTTCCTAAACATGCTAAAAATGATTTTCCTTCATAAAATAACATTTATAAACATGTATAAGCAAGGATTTAGCAAGCAAGGAATTAGGGTAAAACTCTATAAATTTACTTAAGTTATAAAACACATATAATTCTCTCTAGGAGGGTTCTAAAACCCAAGATGAGCTCACCTAAACCTTAATTGGTGCTGGTTATGCTTGATTCCAGAAACCCTAGCTTGTTCCTTTCCTTGTTTCTTCCTTATTCCTTCTCTATTTGTTCTATCTTTTCACCAATCCACTTGCTAGCAGACTCCTCAAGGATTTATGGGTGAAAGCTTGATGATTTGGGTGAGAGTGAGTGGCGTGAGAGTGAGGGAAAAGAGGGAGAGAGGCTGATTTTTTGAGAGAGTGGAAGAGAAGAAAAAACATAATGGAAAATATCTTTCCTTTTCCATTTAAATTGTTACTCCCTTTTCAAATATTCACAAAATTGCCATTGCCATGAATTACTAAATTGCCATGCGTATTAATTACTTCTAACACTGATAACTGATACTTACAAGCGGGATATTACAAATAAGTTAGGGGACCAAATGATCAATTAAGCCATAATTTTAATATATATCAAATAAGGTGATAAGTCCTGTGTAACATCCCGCTTACAAGTATCAGTTATTAGTATTAGTAACTTATGAAGCAAGCATGGCATTATGGTAAATAAGTGGAAATGGCAAATTTGTAAATAATTTGAAAGAGAGGATTATAAGGGAAAAGAGGTAAGATATTTCTTACCATCTTTCTCTCATTTTCTACACTCTTCCATATTCATCATCCTCTCCCTCCTTCCCTCAATCTCACACGCCTCCCTCACCTTGCCAAACATTCATCCAAACTTCATTCAAATCTAGTAAGAAGTCTTGCAAGCAAGCCTAAGCTTTGGAGGTTTAGAACAAGAGGAATAAGAAGAGCAAGGAAGAATCAAGGTGAAATCAAGCTAGGGTTTTGGAATGAGATTAATAGCACCAATTGAAGTTAAGGTGAGCTCCCTAGGGGTTTTAGAACCCACCTTGAGAATTTGATGCTTTGTTCTAATATTTTGAGCAAGATTGAAAGATTGGAATTTTAGTGCCCTAAATTCATTATGCTTGTGAGTCCTTGATCATACATGTTGTGGACTATTAATATGTATTAGAAATCTTTTCCTTAAGCTGTATGATGATTGAGTATGTTGGATGAGCCTAAAATGGTGGAAAACATGTTTTAAACTTGCCTTATGCTGTCCAACTGCAGGTAAAATCGTGTCACGATTTTACCACCGTGTCACGATTTTATAGGCAGGAACCAACACGATTTCTGGGTAAGAAATCGTGACACGATTTCCAAATCGTGTCACGATCCCACAGTGGCAGCACCATCTTGTTTTCTTTCTCAAAGCTTGCACCATTTCGGCTATCCAGTATTACTTCAAACTCAAGGAACAACATGAAATGATTAAGAGTCACTATAAGCAATATAAGACCTATCCTTAGAGAATGTATAATTGTATAGCATGAGGAATAGGTTCATATGTTATGTATTGGGAGAATGTTCTCCTTAAGTGATGCATTTTATGCACAAAGTATAGTAGAGGAAAGGAACACTTACAAGTACGTAAGACGAGAATCGATGAGAATGATTCCATATTCTAAGTTAAGAACCTCTCATAGGTTATGTATTGGGAGATTAGTTCCCTTAAGAAACACATTAAGTATGTAAAAGCCTATAGCAATTATTAGACGTACCTTCAAGTACAAAGGTTAAGAATGAATGAAATAAGAATGATCGAATGATCAAGTTTAGAACCTTTTATAGGTCAAGTATTCAAGAATTATTAAGACATTAAGCCGTGGCCTTCGTTGTTCACGCCAGTGGGACACGAATGGTTCATGCAAAGTAAAGATTAAGAGTATTATTATTAAGTCGTGACTTTCATCGTTCACGCCAGTGGGACATGAAAGGTTCATGCATAAGTTTAAAGAATATTAATTCGCGTCTTCCGTCATTCACGCCAGTGGGACACGGGAGGTATACGCGTAAGTTAAGATTATTATTAAGTCGTGTCTTCTGCTGTTCACGCCAGTGGGACACAGGAGGTTTACGCCAGTGGGACGTGTTATTCCGCAAGGATGACCGCACGACGACAAGAGGAGTCCGGTGTTAGCCTGATATGATAGGAATTTTCACCGGTAATCAGGGGAATGTGCTTCGGGGTTACTCCACCCGGGGGCATTCCGTAAAATGAACTCAGATAATATTGCTTGTTCAACGCTAACAGCTAACATAAAGACATGTATCAGTTAATATTTTATTATGTTATCAGACAGAGAATAATTATCAGACAGGAATCAGTTATCAGGCGGTGATCCTAGGTTTCCCCTCGATCACCCAGTTATCAGGATATAGTCTAGATCTCATGACTATTCAGTATCAGACTCAGACAGTGATCCTAGGTTTTCCCTTGATCACTAGATTAGCAGATGTAGTCCAGTCATGACTACCCAGTTTAGCAGGAACAGTCAGGTAGCCCTCTATGGGTAAGGATAAGACTTGGCGATCATAGGTATCCCCAAGATTGCCGAGAGTAGGCACGGGGACCCTAGGTTTCCCCCGTGGTTGCCAACAGTAGGTTGGGCTGGAGCTCACTGAGACGTAATGTCTCACCCCAATCCTTCTGGTGTAGGTTTTCAGGTAAGCTAGTGATGTTCATGAAGATTTTCACCAGGAAGACGCTGGATGGAGTGCAGTTGCTTGTCGCGGATAAGCTCAGAAGGTTATCAGGATATGTTTATGTATTTGTAGATGATATTTGGATAAATGTATTAACGAGACAACTTGTACTCATTCAGATGTATTTATTATTATTATTGAAAATTTTAATGTACCCAGTATCAGACTAATACACATGCTAAATATTCTAGATAATTTAGTATGGGTGTTACATCCTGTCAAATAATAGTCACATTCGGGTATCCTATTATTTACATGGAAAATTACTTTATAATCACCACACATTTAATATCACAAGCATGCAACTATCCAGCAAAGTTGTGCCTTCCTTAGGACCGACGACAACTCACATGAATAAATCCATACTACGTTTTTTGTAAATCCAATTGAATCAAATCTACGCAACAGAGGTTACTTTGACAACATGTTGTTTCAACCAAAACAACCGCAATTACTCGACATTTCACAGTAAGTTAAATGGGAATGATCTTAAATTTACAAGACATTACCGACATAATGTAGACCGAATTAGTCCAGTATGTCGCTAAGTAACCATAAGGCCACTCGGCAACCCTTAAGTGTGAAGACAAATTGACAATAATTGAAAAGAAGATGCAAGTCCAAAAATCACACCAATGTGTGTATGACAATATATTTACAAATATTGCATATAAGCAACACATAAATAGCATGAAATATGTCCAAAATGCATGATTGGAGGAAAAGAAAAATAATGTTATTGTAGAAACTTAATAATAATAAACTCAAACATCAAATCATGCTATAAACCCAATATTCAATTTTAAATCAGAAGAAAATTGAATCTTATATGCCAAAAATATTCATGCTACAATTGATTCACATATGTACTAAATGATTCTTTAAACAAAAAATAACATAATCTAGACTTGACAAAAAAAAACATAATTCTAGAAGAAATGTTTTCCTAAATAAAGGAAACAAACTTTATATGTTTATATATCAACAAACACTTCTAGAGTCCATATTTCTCAAAATTAAAGAATCAATCCTTATTTTATGTACTACCAACTTATATCATAATATTTTGAGATTCATCGTTAAAGGCAACAAATATTCCACACGTATACTCCCTCCGTCCCAAAATATAAGCAAAAATTGGTCAACAAAAGTTAATGTAGTTGGTTCAAAATTTGTACCAAATACATCAACTTATGTTGACTCATTTTTGCTTATATTTTGGGACGGAGTAGTATATAATAACCAAATATATATAACAAAACTCAATTTGCTTATTTCTCAAAATAAACTTTTATGTACAAAATGAATGTGAATCATTTATAATTTCAGATAGAAATCAAACTAAAAGATATGATAAAAATATTTGAAAATTAATATAAGGTTTTAATTTTCAAAACAAATCAAATCCAAATACTTATTTTTAGGCAACAAAGTGTATTTGCTATAAGAATAACCAAATAGGTATAGCTGCAACATAACTTTATAAATAAGTTAAACCGAAAGATTTGATTTCAAAATAAGGAACCGAAAATAATTCGAATCATACTTAAATTCAAATTAAATAGTTATCATATCCATATGTAAAACTTCAATTTTACAAGTTTCATTATCAGATATTAATTAAAATCAAATAATTAAAATTCAAGTAACCTGCTGAAGCTGTAATTGTCAATTCACATTCATGAGTAAAGGTTACAATCATGATTCAGCCAGAATCATCACTTACGGTAAATCATTATCAAATGAACACATACAGTAACCACAACATAATATGTTTACAAGCAAAATAAACATGTGCACCTTTAATTGTTGGATCCATATACCTTGAATAAATACTTAGTTCAAAAGGAAACAAGAATTGACCATAAAAGGTAAAATAAAAAAAATAAAAGTTGTCATTTGACAGACTTTCACAACATAATTAGGTTTTTAGCTCAAATCGAAAATTCTAAGCAACCAATAAATTTTTTCATCAATTACAAAGTGGTACACAGCTTTATGATTTAATGTTCTTATGAAAATGTGATATCAACCAAAAGTCTATGATTCGAGTTAGAAGAGGTGAAGTATAATTTTATCGTCCAAAACACAAAGCAAATAAAACTAGGTCCAAACCGCACGTTTATTTCTCAAGCTGATTCGCAAATTTGAAACTAGGGTTCATAAAAAATATCGGGAATAACACAAAACCCTTAGGAAAGTCAAATTCCATATAGAGACGATAAGTTATCCTAATAAATCAAACATGAAGACCGATACCACTTGTTAGATATTTAGGTCTAAATAAAACAGATTTCATAAACATGTTCAATAATTATGAATCAATAGCAGAAGCAAACAAAATATTGAACATGAATATGATCAGATCTACAACATGTTTGATTTATCAAGATATTAATAATCAGGTATTAGGAATACCTGGATGAAAGCTTTGATGGCAACCCTCTAAACAACAACGGTTAAAACAAGAGAGGAGGTGATGTAATCTGAAACACATCAAAGAGTTAGCGGCGGCTGATTTGCTTCTTCCTCAACCGATACATTTATGTCTCAAGTTCTCTTCAGATGTGGAGAAGAGAGAGTTGGTTCTTCCTCAACCGAAACTTTTATGTCTCAAGTTCTCTTCAGATGTGGAGAAGATAGAGTTTTCCGTGTACGGTGTATTGGGGACCATAGTCTCTTTTATATTTGATGGCCATTAGGATTTCCCATTATTCCGTTAATGGGTCATCCAGACATCCACTCAAATTGAGTTCATATCAACTAGTTAACTATTTAATTAATTATCCAATTAGATATCTAAGAGTCTTATTACTTAATTTGATCACTAATCAATTAAGACTCACAATTGATAAATAACTAATATAATTATTATTACGATATTTTCCCACATAATGATATTGAAATATAATTAAATAATAAAATATTGGCTAAATTGCTCTTTTGGTCCCTTAATTATTTTTTTGGTATCGCTTTGGTCCCATAAGTAATAAAAAGTCCGTTTTGGTCATTTAAGTTCATCTCTGTTACTCATTTTGGTCCCTTCTGTTGAATGGTTAACCCCAAATGTCTTACGTGGACCAACATTATATGTGGTCCACCATAAACCTCATTAGTTTTTTAATTTTAACCATTTGATATATTTGTCAAAATACAAACCATTGGATTTTAAAGGTCTATTATAAGTAATAGTGCACTATCACCACCTCATATTTTTTTCCCTTTCTTCATCTTCTTCTCTCCTCACCTTCATCATCTTCATCAAATCTTCATTAATGTTTTCCAAAAATACCCAGAAAAAATAAATCATAAACTCATCAATTAAACACCACTAATTAATCATAACCCAAAATCACAATCATAATCAAAATCATAACCCATAGTTACGATTATGATTTTTATAGTTGCACCTAAAACCAACAAAATTAGTGAAATTTATTGTAAAATTTCACCTTACATGCATGTCATTATTCACATAAATCACTTCAACCATCCAAAAGAAACACAAAGAAAAAACACAAGTTTTTTGTCAGAATTTCACAGCTCTTAACAAATCCAAATTTTAGACTCATTTCACAATAATCCCAAATTTTCAAAATTTCTTTTATATTATTCAAAACCAAGACCAAAATTGATAAATGGTAGCTAAAAAGCACAAATCTCAGACCCATTCATCAACTCCCCCAATTTTTTTCTTCGAAAATTTCAAACTTTCTTTAATGTTGTTGTTGTTCGAGAAACATAAAATTTGGAGGTTTCATTGATTGATTCAAAACCAAGACCGAAACTTTCCTTGACTGATTCAGCAAATCCATAATTGGGAAGAGTGAGGTTTCGTTGCTGCTGTTCTTCAAACTTTCTTTTATGTTGTTTTATGGGATTGTGTTTGATTATGAAGGATTTAGAAAGAAGAAGATGAAGACGATTTGATTTTGTTTGAAGATTTGTTTTTTTTCTTTGTTGTTGTTGCTGCTGCTTATTGAGTAGTTGTGGTTGTTGTTATTGTTTGTTCTTCTTGTTGTGTTGTTCTTATTTTCCAGAAATGGATGCGAAGAAGATGAAAATAAATTAAGTTTTGAGTCAATGCGGACATGTGGATAACACTTCACTTTTTTTGATTAAAACTAACGGAATGAACTAAAATGTGTAATAGAGATAAAATTAAAGGACTCAAACACATTTTATTACTTATGAGACCAAAGCGATACCAAAAAAATAATTAAAGGACAAAAAAACAATTTAGCCTAAAATATTCCTACATAAACTACCTTAAACATTACATTATCATCGTATGAATCCTATCAGAATTAAATTATTTTGGCCTACATGCCGGTCACTCCGTACAGTTTCATTTGCATATTTCGTCGTGTATCACGAGTTGTTATTATTATTATTATTATTATAACTCCCTCTGGTCCTATATACAAGAAAAATTTCAAAAAAATTCTTGGTCCTACTTATAAGAAAATATCACAACTTTTAAGGTGTAGTTATTGTTTAAAAGACTTTTATACCCCTTATTTAATGTTTGTCTTTTTAAAATTAGTGAGTGTATTTAATGCTTCACAATTTTTTATGAGGGTATATTTGTAAAAATATTCAAAAAGTTAAACTAATTAATGAGTGTATTGGTTTTGATGTTTTTTGGTTTTTCTTCTTATAATAAGGACCGGATGGAGTATAATAGTTTATTTCCTCGTGTATCAATAATGAAGCCTCAATAGCAGCTATAAAAAGGTTATAGTTTATTTCAAGTGGAAGTCATTCTCAATGGGGAAGATCCTCTCAAATAGACGAATGATGGAAACACTTCACCTGCTTTCTCTAGTGCTTTTCTTCTTTACGGTAATTAAATTATAAACTGTCTTATTAAATTCTTTGCAGTACTTCCTCCGGTCCTATATATAAGAAAATTTTAAAAAAAATTCTTGGTCCTATTTATAAGAAAATATCACAATTTTTAAGGTGTATTTATTGTTTAAAAGACTTTTATACCCCTTATTTAATGTTTGTCTTTTTAAAATTAGTGAGTGTATTTAATGCTTCACAATTTTTTATGAGGGTATATTTGTAAAAATATTCAAAAAGTTAAACTAATTAATGAGTGTATTGGTTTTGATGTTTTTTGGTTTTTCTTCTTATAATAAGGACCGGATGGAGTATAATAGTTTATTTCCTCGTGTATCAATAATGAAGCCTCAATAGCAGCTATAAAAAGGTTATAGTTTATTTCAAGTGGAACTCATTCTCAATGGTGAAGATCCTCTCAAATAGACGAATGATGGCTCCTACGTTAACACTTCACTTGCTTTCTCTAGTGCTTTTCTTCTTTACGGTAATTAAATTATAAACTGTCTTATTAAATTCTTTGTAGTATAACATGGTCTTTTAATATTCCCCAAGAGAAAAATATGGTCTTTTAATTAACGCATTTTTTTCGACAAATTAATAAACTTATATTTAAGCACATATCGAACGGTATTTTATTTTTTGACAGGATGTGTGACTATTTTTGACAGACTAGTGGAGTATTTTACAAATTGCAATGATGCCAAATTCAAGGAAATCTCACCTAAAAAAAATGAATTCAAGGAAATCTCTGTATATCCCTGTACAAATATACTCCACCTCGTCACTATTATAAATAAAACTTTGTTTTTTAGATAAATTAAATAATTAATGTATCTAGTCTATAATAAAAGTTAGATACATTAATTATTCAATGTATCTAAAAAGTGAAGTTTTATTTATAATAGTGACTAGAGGGAAGTCCGACTTGCCTTCATATAGCTTAGCTCCATTTACTCATATTCAATACATAGATGACTGACACGTAGAAAAAAAATCTAATGGTTGTAATTAAAATGATTAAAATAAGTCTTCTTTGATATAGAGTAGGATGGTCCCATCTTCTCTCATCATCTCTTTCACTGCCGCCTCTCCCTCTTTCCTCTCACCTCCTCCATAGGGGTGGTCGCCGCCGCCGGTGGATGGGGGAGAGGACTGTCGATGGTGATGATGATAAGAGGGAGAAGAAGGAGGCGCGTGAGCTTATTGTGAGAAAGAGGAATCAGTGTGTTTTGTTTTTCAACTTTTTGTAAAACATTTAATCCTAGCCCTTGGTTTTATTTTTTCCACGTGTCATACATCTATGATGTGAATAGGGATAAATTGAGGTTTGTTAAATGGACAGATGCTGAACTCACCAGAGGGAGTATTTACTTTTTAGTATCAGTTTCAACTTTCAACATATAATTAAGACTTAATGTGTGGCTTTTTTTACTAATATTTTTTTGTTAATTTTTTTATTTTCTTTAATTGTAAATACAATTTTTATATTGTAATTTTCATTTATGTAATTCCCTTTTCAGCATAATAATTGCACTAATATTTCATCATTAAAAGTCCTTCCAATTGAAACATCTCAGTACATATTAATTTGGCTAGTTAATTGGCCCCCTAATATTCTCACTGATATCATTTATAGAATGGCCAAGGCATCAGTGCGAGAGACTTGAAGACAAAGCTGCAAGATCAAAAACAATTTGATTTGAATGGGGACATAACTAGTACCACTGAGGTCCATGAAACAAGTCAACCCAATGAACCGGACCAATTACTCGTTTGGGGAGGCCAAGGAGATAAACAATCTAAGGATCCCAATCCATTATTCGTTTGGGGAGGCCATGGAGATAAACAATCTAAGGATCCCAATCCATTATTCGTTTGGGGAGGCCATGGAGATAAACAATCTAAGGATCTCAATCCATTATTCGTTTGGGGAGGCCATGGAGATAAACAATCTAAGGATCCCAATCCATTATTCGGTTGGGGAGACCATGGAGATAAACAATCTAAGGATCCCAATCCATTATTCGGTTGGGGAGACCATGGAGATAAACAATCTAAGGATCCCTATCCAACCTTATTCAGTTGGGGAGGCCATGGAGATAAACAATCTAAGGATCCCAATCCATTATTCGGTTGGGGAGGCCATGGAGATAAACAATCTAAGGATCCCAATCCATTATTCGGTTGGGGAGACCATGGAGATAAACAATCTAAGGATCCCAATCCATACTTATTCGGTTGGGGAGGCCATGGAGATAAACAATCTAAGGATCCCAATCCATTATTCGGTTGGGGAGACCATGGAGATAAACAATCTAAGGATCCCAATCCATTATTCGGTTGGGGAGACCATGGAGATAAACAATCTAAGGATCCCAATCCATTATTCGGTTGGGGAGGCCATGGAGATAAACAATCTAAGGATCCCAATCCATTATTCGTTTGGGGAGGCCATGAAGATAAGCAAAAGGATCCCAATCAAAACTCAAAAGATCTAGAAGATAAGAAACTCAAAGATCCCAATCATCCATTTTCGAATGTTGATCACACAGAAGCTTTTAAGATAGGCTTTTTCAGTTTGGATGATCTCCATGTTGGAAATGTAATGACCCTCCAATTTCCGGTCCAAAAAGTTTCTCATTTCCTTTCAAAAAAGGAGGCTGACTCAATTCCTTTCTCACTCTCACAACTCACAAGCATTTTACATCTCTTGTCAATCCGTGAAGATTCTCCACAAGCCAAATCTATAAGAAAAACACTTGAACATTGTGAAGCTGAAGGAGTTAGAGGAGAAATCAGGATGTGTGTCAACTCCGTAGAGTCCATGCTTAAATTTGTTGACACAATAATTGGTTCAGAATCCAAACATGATATTCTCAGAACCAGCAACCCATCACCCTCAGCCATCCCTCTCCAGAAATACACCATCTTGGAAGTATCACACGACATTAATGCATCTAAATGGGTATCTTGCCATCCCATGCCATATCCATATGCCATTTACGGTTGTCATCACATAGCTACAGGGAGTAAAGTGTTCAAGGTATCTTTGGTTGGTGATGAGAATGGAGATAAAGTGGAAGCTCTTGGAATGTGTCATTTGGATACATCTGATTGGAACCCAAATCATAATTTATTCAAGACACTAGGAATCAAGCCTGGGAAGAATACTTCGGCGTGTCACTTCTTTCCTGTAAACCATCTCTTGTGGGTTCCGCTACAACCTTCAAAATCCACCATGTGATGTGAAGTGACTTGATCTATCTCTAGATCTACATGTAAAATAAATAATAAATTGGTCAATCAACATTACCAATCGGCAATAGCATATGCATGCTGCTAAGTGATGAGTGATCACCAATTTCCTATTGTGTGTCTCGTTGGTTAAATTAAGTAATGTGTGTTAGTTTGTTAATGTACCATGTTATGATAATGTGTATGATGAAATAAATTATATTATGATGTGAATTATTGATGATGTGTTAATGTGCATTGCTAAGTGGGTCTGTCTTCATGCATGCATATAGAATCATATTTAGGGAACGATGAGAAACGATGAGCGTATGTTCAGTAATACAACTCTGACATACAATAAACGATGAGTAGGTGTGGTACCACATGCATATAGGTCTTAGGAATGGAGTACATCTGCATATAAACGATGATGCCTGAGCTTGGTGTGTATGTTGTGAAATTATGTGTACATGATGACATATATGTTCATGAGAAACTAAGATGACGTTTGTAGCCGTTGATGATTTGAATACTGTTATTATCAAATGATGTTCATGTTTTCTAGTCATATGTTATGAATTGTATTTCTCACCCCTTTGTTGTTGTTGTGTTTATGATGTCTATACTCCTGAGGTACAAATACTGAGATTGAGGAGTAATAATTGCGGGGCGATTTAGAATGTGGCGATGGAAGCTTCTTCCGTCATATTTATTTTATCAGCGAATAAACTTGTAGTTGATTTACAAGCTCTGATATGTAACACTAGAGTCGGGGTGGTCAGTTGAGTATGTAGTTTTGATGTTTAAAGTATTACGATTTGTGACTTAGTTTGGATGTTGAAATCTAATTTACTTCGTTGAGTTTTGATAAACTATTTCCGCTGCTATTTGAGACATTTACATTACGAAATTTCATTGATGTTGAGCATGTGTAACACTTATTTTATTAAATATATTCTTTTTATTTAATATTTCAAAGTTGGGGTCTTAGGGTGTTACAACATGCGCCCCACGCATGTGCTGTGCGCCCCGAGCATGGCCAAAAACGGGCCAGAACTGATTTTTGCTACTTTTTAGTGGAAAAAGCCTCGCTTTTGAGCCCAACTTCAGATGGAAACTCTCCCTATAAATATCACCCATCTCATTCATAAATTCTCATTCAGAACGAAGCGGTTCAAGAGGAAGGCAAACACTAGGAGCTTCCAAGGGAGGAGTTTCTGTTGGAACATTGGTGTGAAGTTGGAAGGAAATTGAAAGATTAAACACCAAGTAATAAGACTTTGAGCTAGTGTGATGTGAATTGAAAAAATAGAGTGGGGGTCCCACATAAAATAGAACACACACAGTAGTGTTTAAATTGAGGTACTTAATTTTAAATACTTGATAATGATAAAAATAATAGTAATTATTATTTTTATTCATGAATACCACTTCCCATAATTTTAACTTATGTTGGTTGTGATAAGAATAAGAATTCAACTGAATTTCCTATCTTTCCTTCATTCATATCCAATGAGTTTGTTTCCTCCACTTTTGTGGATTTGTTTCCTTTTGATCTTATCCACAAGTGTTATTGAACTGATTAGTGGTTAAGTTTCCTTTTGATCTTATCCATTAGAGTAACTGCTGCCGCAATTTTAGCTAAAACAGTTACAAAATCTCTATATAAATAGAGGACTCCACTCAGTTCAAAAATCACACCAAAGAGTTCTATTAAGTTGTCGAGAACTCTTTCTCTCTTCTCCCCCCAGCTTGTGTTAATGAGCTATTCTTCTCCTTATCCTTTTTCTGTCCCTTCGGATTTAAGAGTGTTCTTAAGACCTTAGTCCCTATTCGGTATAATGTCCCTTCAGAATTAAGAAAGGTCTTAAGAACATAGTCCCTTCGATAATATATGTCCCTTCGAAATAAAGAGTACTTTTAAGATCATAGTCCCTTTTGAAATAATAATGTCCCGTCGGAATTAAGAATGATCTTAACGGTATATATAAATATTCTTTCGATATTTTCTATTTTTGGAGAAGTTAAAAAGTTAGAATGGTGGTATCACCATATTTGAGTGGTCGTAGTACCATATTGATGTTTTGGAGAACTTAAAGGTTAGAATGGTGATAACATCATATTTGAGTGGTCTTAGCACCATAATAGAGTGGTCACAGTACCATATTAGAGTGGTTTCAGTATTAAAGAGTGGTCTTAGTACCATATTGGAGGTGTAAATCTCGAACGGTTTTCTACAGTGCAGTAGTTAACCGCACAGTTGTAGCTGGGCTTGTATTATCCTGGAGGCGGCGTGGTTGATAGTTTGCCTTGCACAATTTTGGACAGTGCCGCGAAACGTCTTAAAGAGAGCGACCTGGTCGTGGCTCAACCTAGTAACAACTTCGGTAGATAGTCCCTTTCAAAATAGAATTTGGAAATCCAAATACAACAGTTTGGAAATCCAAAACCAACAGTTTCTCTCCTCACTCCGAGTCTCTAGGGTATGTTTTATTTAAATCTAAATTTCAGACCCATTTCATAAAATTTCTTTTATATTATTCAAAACCAAGACCAAATTGATAAATGGTAGCTAAAAAACACAAATCTCAGACCCATTCATCAACTCCCCCAATTTTTTTTCTTTGAAAATTTCAAACTTTCTTTAATGTTGTTGTTGTTCCAGAAACATAAAAGTGTGAGGTTTCATTGATTGATTCAAAACCAAGACCGAAACTTTCTTTGATTGATTCAGCAGATCCATAATTGGGAAGAGTGAGGTTTCGTTGCTGTTGTTCTTCAAACTTTCTTTTATGTTGTTTTATGAGATTGTGTTTGATTATGAAGGATTTAGAAAAAAGAAGATGAAGATGATTTGATTTGATTTTGTTTGGAGATTTTTTTTCTTTGTTGTTGTTGCTGCTGCTGCTTATTGGGTAGTTGTGGTTGTTGTTATTGTTTGTTCTTGTTGTTGTGTTGTTCTTATTTTCCAGAAATGGAAGCGAAGAAGATGAAAATAAATTAAGTTCTGAGCCAATGCGGACACGTGGATATCACTTAACGTTTTTTGATTAAAACTAACGGAAGAGACTAAAATATGTAACGGAGATAAAATTAAAGGACTTAAACAGACTTTTTATTACTTATGAGACCAAAGCGATACCAAAAAATAATTAAAGGACCAAAAGAGCAATTTAGCAAAAAATATTCCAACATAAACTACCTTACTCATTACGTTATTTACTATTATTATCATATGAATTAGTGGCTGAGTCAGAAAAAAAAATTTGAGTGGGCCACTATAATAAACTATTATATATAAACACAAAATTAAAATTGCAATAAGCATTAAGGACAAAGTTGTAATGACGGAGTTTGACTAAAAAACTAGGGTGGCTACTTTAAAAAAATCGAATTACATATTTAACAACTGCTATAAATTACAAAACTTTTTTTTATAGTACAACTGTTAACTGAGTAAATTTTTAGTTGACAGGACAATATACGGGGGATTTGAAACCCAAGCAAGTTAGAAGATTTATAAGCATCCGCTAATCAGTCAAATATAAACATGACAAAAATCACGTACGTTACTTTTGAAACCGCCGAAAACTAAAACCGTTGAAAAATAGACCTGTAATTTATTTATTTTTTAATTTTTTGGGTAGGCCACTACAACACTTTGCGGGAATTTGGATTTGCCAAAAGCTAAAACCGACGTAAAATTGTATAAAATCTCGCAAAATAACCTATAACCGTTAATTTTTTAATTTTTCCGGGTGAGCCACCAAGGGCTCCGCCTCTGATATGAATCCTATCATAATTAAATTATGGGAAATGTTAACGAGTGCCCCCGGGGCACTCTTTAAGGTTTTTAATTGGAACTTTTTATGAGAACTTGTGTATTCAATGCATTAGAAATTGAACTATTTGACTTTTTGAAAGAATAATTTCCTAATTTAGAATGCTTAAAGAGTGTCCCGGAAGCATTCGTTAACAAGACCCTTAAATTATTTTGGCCTACATGCCTCCTCGTTTATCACGAGTTATTATTACTATTATTCAAGTGAGTGTTTTTTTTAAAAGGAATGAAGCCTCAATAGCAGCTATAAAAAGGTTATAGTTTATTTCAAGTGGAAGTCATTCTCAATGGTGAAGATCCTCTCAAATAGACGAATGATGGCTCCTACGTTAACACTTCACATGCTTTCTCTAGATCTACATGTAAAATCCACCATGTCTTGTGGGTTCCGCTACAACCTTCAAAATCCACCATGTGATGTGTAGTGACTTGATCTATCTCTAGATCTACATGTAAAATAAATAATAAATTGGTCAATCAACATTACCCATCGGCAATAGCATATGCATGCTGCTAAGTGATGAGTGAACACCAATTTCCTATTGTGTGTCTCGTTGGTTAAATTAAGTAATGTGTGTTAGTTTGTTAATGTTTGTATGCATGAGAAAGGTTGTACAACACAATCGAAATATAAACTTGGACTTGTTGCAACCTTTAATTAATTACTAATATTTATTAAAATTATTTAATGTTTAATTTATTTTGTGTATTTGTTTTTACTGAAACTTAACGCGCCATTTTGATAATATTAGTATGGAAATCCGTCTAAATTTTTTTAACAAATTAAATTCAACCAATGTTGAGTCATTTATATATTTATCGTAAAAAAAAGTCAATAATATATATTTTTAGTTTTTTTTAAACAATAGCGATGAGTTCATACTTTATTTTTAACGATGAGTAACGATGAAATATACCATGTTATGATGATGTGTATGATGAAATAAATTCTATTATGATGTGAGTTATTGATGATGTGTTAATGTGCATTGCTAAGTGGGTCTGTCTTCATGCATGCATATAGAATCATATTTGTTGGAACAAAATGTATGAACAACTCTCTTTTGGGTTTTGATGATAACAAAGTGTTAAAAAGAAAATTGGAATTGCTAATGCTTGATTCTAAGTGTGCAGAACCATGTACTTAAAGATTGATATTTAACAATGGTTATGAAAGAACAAGCTAAGAGCAAGAAGGAAAGCATTGAAGCTTATGTTGCAAGGCTGAAGCAATTCTGTGTCTGAAGACAGCTTCTGAAGGCAGCGTCTGAAGACTGAGTCTGAAGGTCAACGTCTGAAGGGTGCTTCTGAAGGTCAACAGAAGTCAACGTCTGAAGGCAGAGTCTGAAGGTCAACAGAAGTCAACGTCTGAATAGTGCGTCTGAAGGGTGCGTCTGAACAGTGTGTTTGAAGACTTGCTTCTGAAGGGAGCTTCTGATGAACAGTGTCTGAAGGGTGCTTCTGATGAACAGTGTCTGATGCCAGTTCTGAAGAGAAGCTTCTGAAGTCTGAGTTTTAAGGAAAAGCAACTGTCACTGTCAACTGTAAAGCACTGCACAATGTCAAAACAGCTCTTTGTAATGGTTGTCTCCCTGGGCAAAACAAGATCCCTGTTTTAAGGAAACAATTCAAACTTTGCTGCTCTGTTTTGCGCACCAGTTCCATATCAGAATTACTGCTGGCCATAGCTTCATTTGCAATGGCTCTTTGATGACATGGCATCTTCTACAACGGCTCTTTAATTCCCTATAAAGGATTGAAGATTTGAAGAAGATGACTAAGGCTCACAAGTCTGAAAAACCAGCAACTATCATAATCTGTTTTTCACTAACAGTCATCAAACAAACTTAGGAATTCTTACAAACTTGTTTATCTTAGAATTCCTTAAGTGTAGAGTCTTAAAAATGTGTTGTATTTTGTGAACACCTCTGATTGTATATCAAGTGTTCAACTCAAACTGTTTTAGTTGTAAAATCTGTCTGAACCAAAGTCTCAAACCTGCGTGCTGAGCAACCAGAAGTCTCTTTACTTTGTGTATTGAGCATTAGAAGTCTCTTGATTTTGTGTCTTGAGCAGGGAATGTTGGAACAAAATGTGTTTAACAACTCTCTTATGTATAAAGGGGGAGATTGTTGAAACATTTATGTGTAAACATATCTCTCTTTGTGGTTTTGATGATAACAAAGTATTAAAGAGAAAATTGGTTATTTGCTAATGCTTTGTTCAAGTGTTTCAGAATCACATGCTTAACAAGTATTGATTGATATTGGTTATGAAGAACAAGCTAAAGAGCAAGAAGGAAAGCCAAGAAGCATGGTTGCAAAGCTAAAAGGAAAACTGGTCCTGAAGAAATGCTTCTGAAGAAGTGCTCCTGAAGTAAGAGCTTCTGAAGAGGTCCTGAAGAAGTGCTCCTGAAGTGAAGCCTCTGAAGTACTTCTGAAGTGGTGCTCCTGAAGTGCAGCTTCTGAAGTATGGGTGCCTCTGATGAAGTCAACGCAACAGTCAACTCCTGAAGCCAGCTTCTGATCCGTACAACTGAAGCAGCTTCTGATCACTGTTCACTGAGAAGCTTCTGAAGCTGATGTGGCATGGATTTTGACCAGTACTGTGCGCATTTAATGCCTGGATGTGTCAGAACAACTCAATGGAACAATTGTCTCCCTGACCCAAACATTCTCCAGTTTTTAAGGTGGGCCAATTCAAAAATGGCACCTGCCCTGTTCTGACTGATAAAGTGCAGCACACAATTGCAGTAACCTAGTCCAATTGCAACGGCTAATTTCCTCAATTCAAGCAAATCTTCAACAGCTCTATTTTCATCTATAAAAGGAGGAAGATTTGAAGAAGAAAAAGTCTAAGACTCTTGAAACAAAGAACTGAACTCTTGCTCTGTTTTGCTGTCAAAAATACGCAAGTTACCCAACCTCTTAGAAATTCTTTCATCTTTGTAATTTAGAATTTCTTAAGGTTAAGAGTCTTAACCTGAGTTGTATTAAGAGAACACCTCTGATATTTGATCAAGTGTTCATCCCAAACTATTTCATTTTGTAAACCAGTTTGGTCCCTTAAGTCTTAGTCTGTATACTAAGCAATTGTAATCTCATTCCTTTGTGGTCTGAGTCAGAAGTCTCTTGTCTTTGTGACTTGAGCATTGGGAAGTCTCTTGTCTTAGTGACTTGAGCATTGGAAGCCTCTTCCTTGGTGGTTGAGCATAGAAGTCTCTTTCTTTGTGATTGAGCAACTGGAAGTCTCTTCCTTAGTGGTTGAGCAAATTGTAATCTTCAGATTATAGTGAAACTCTCTTGTTGGATACAAGGGGACAGGACTACTTCTCACATTGAGAAGGAACCTGTATAATTTGCTGTGTCTCTCTCTTCCCTTACCTCTTTAACTTGTTTAATCCGCTGCATATATTCTGATAACAGTTCAGAACCTGGTTCTGAATTTGTGCTAAGTCATTGAAGAAGAAAAGAACAAGTTTTTAGAGTCACACAATTCAACCCCCCCTTCTTGTGTGTGTGTTTTTCTCACCTTCAGTTGGTATCAGAGCTCCGGTTCTGATATTAACACTTAACAGTGTGTCAGTAGGATCCTGAGAAAAGCATGGTCTCAACTAGTGATTCACCTCCACCCTCTCCTAGAAATCCACCATCTCCCAGAAATCAAAGAAATGTCCAATATGACTATAGTACTGAAGAAAAGAAGTCTAGGTCACACAATAAACCTCCTATGTTTACTGGTGACCCAGAAAAATTCTCTTGGTGGAAGAGCAAAATGTACAGTCATATTATTGGAGTTGATGATTCACTATGGGACATCATAGAAGATGGAATCACCATTCCAGTTGATGAAGAAGGTGTTGCTGTCAACAGAAGATCTCTGAGTGATGCAGAAAGAAAGATCTATAGGAAGCATCATCATGTCAGAGGTATCATTGTGGACTCATTGCCTCACACTGAGTATCAGAAGCTGAGTGACAAGTCCACTGCAAATGCCATATTCACATCCCTCTGCTCTAACTATGAAGGTAATCAGAAAGTTAGAGAAGCTAAGGCAAACATACTTGTTCAGCAATATGAACTGTTCAGAATGAAAGAGGATGAAAATATTGAGACTATGTTCTCAAGATTTCAGACTCTGGTTTCTGGACTTCAGATTCTGAAGAAGAGTTATACCACAGCTGACCATGTGAATAAAATCCTTAGAAGTCTGCCATCCAAATGGAGACCAAAAGTGACTGCCATTGAGGAAGCTAAGGATCTAAATACTTTAAGTATTGAAGATCTTATAAGCTCTCTCAAAGTGCATGAACTGGGACTCAATGAGGATGAGTCTGTTAGTGAACCAAAAACATTGGCTCTGAAGTCTAAAAGAAAACCTGCTAAAGTTTTGAAAGCTATTGAATCTGAAGAAGAGTTTCCTGAGGGAAATTCTGATGAAGATTCAGATGTTGATGAGCTTGCAATGATTTCTAAAAGACTTCAGTATCTGATGAATAGAAAGAAAAAATTCTCTAACAGAAGCAGTAACTTCAGAGGATCTGGTTCTGGTTCAAAGAGGGATATCCAGAAGGAAAGCTGCTACAACTGCAAAAAGCCTGGTCACTTCATTGCTGATTGTCCTGATCTTCAGAAAGAAAAATCAAAGGAAAAAGCAAAGAAGTCCAGCTCAAAGTCCAGCAGTTTCAGAAATAAGCTTAAGAAGAGTCTCATGGCTACATGGGATGATCTAGACAATGAGTTAGAATCTGATGAGGAAGAAGCAAACCTGGCCCTGATGGCAATTGCATCTTCTGATGCAGAATCATGTTCAGATTCTGATGAAGAAGATGAGGTATATTCTGAACTCTCTAGATCTGATTTAATTGAAACAGTTAATGATCTTATGAGTCATCTTAAAAGCAAGTTAAAAGAAATTAAGTCTTTGAAAAATCAAAACAACTTGCTATCTGAGGAAAACCTTAAACTTCAGAATCAAATTTTTGAATATAATGAGGAAGTTGAGGAACTCAGAAAAGAGGCTCATAAGAAATCTAAAGAGGTTCCTAATGAACAGGAAATAGCTCTTCAGGATTTCATGTTAACTGGGTTCAACAGAACTAAAATTGCATCCATGATGTATAATATGATCAGAAATAAAGGTGAAGGCATTGGCTATGATGCATTTAAACCTTCAAATGAATTAAACTCACCTTCATGTTCTGAAAATATTTTAAAAGGCAATGGTATATGCTTTGTGCCTGCTTCTGATAATTCTGAGAAGTTGGAAGTATCAGAATCTGAGACTAAGTCAGAAGTTCTGAACAACTCAGACTCTGAAGCTTCTGAACCTAAGGAAAAGATGAAGGCAAATATTAAAACCTTGCCTAAATCTAAGCCAAAAGGTCCCAAGCCTAAGAGTAAGAGAAAATCAGACTCTGAACCTGAAAAAGTTTAGAATCTGAAGTGTTCAGAACCTGGAACTAGTAAGTCTCAGAATCTGAACAAAACTGATTCAAATTTTTCAAAGACTGGATTTATTAAAACTTCAAAATCTGTTAAACCAGTCAACACAAAACATTTTCAATCTCATAATGTTAGGCAAAGCAAGCCAAAGCAAACCAATCAGTTTTCTGCTTCAAACTGTTTTAAGAAAGGCAAAACTGAAGCTTGCCTTGTGCCTGAAGTAAACAAAGTTAGAATTCTGAAGAGATCAGAACCAAAGTACTCAAAAGGTCAGACTCTGAACAAATCAGAACCAAAGACATTCAAGTCTCAGGTTCTGAAGAAGTCTGAGTCCAAACCTTTGAGAACTCAGGTTCTGAAACTCAGACTTATTCAAGATATAAGGATTCATATCCTAAGTATCAGAACAAGTCTGAATATCAAAACTTCAGACACAAGAAGCCAAAACCTTTCAGGACTAACCCCAAAAGACCCATGAAAATCTGGGTACCTAAGTCTGAGATAATTTCAATTGCAGATATGCTTAACATCCAAAGAAAAGGAAAGGTCATGGTACCTGGACAGTGGATGCTCGCATCATATGACAGGGGACAAGTCTATGTTCCAAACCCTAACTCTGAAAGAGGGAGGAACTGTGGGGTTTGGAGGAAGTCAGAAAGGAAAGATCATTGGTACTGGTAAGATAGGTAATTCTTCCCTGTACATTGATAATGTTTGGCTGGTAGATGGACTTAGACATAATTTACTTAGCATAAGTCAATTATGTGATAGTAATTATGAAGTCCTGTTCAATAAGAACACTTGCACTGTAATCAGTAGCAAAGATAAGTCTGTAGTGTTCAAAAGCAGCAGGAAAAACAATGTTTACAAAATTAATTTTTCTGAATTGGTTCAGCAGAAGGTAGTCTGCCTTCTGTCTGTGAGTGATGAGAAATGGGTCTGGCACAAAAGGCTGGGACATGCTAACTGGAGACTTATCTCTAAGCTTAGCAAGTTACAGCTGGTCAGAGGCTTACCCAGTATTGATTATCACTCAGATGCTCTGTGTTCAGCATGCCAAATAGGAAAATTTTCTAAAACTTCTTTTAAATCAAAAAACATTGTTTCCACCTCTAAACCTCTAGAACTCCTTCACATTGATTTGTTTGGACCTGTTGGAACAGCTTCAATCAATGGGAAGAAGTATGGACTTATTATTGTTGATGATTATAGTAGGTGGACTTGGGTTAAATTCCTCAGAACCAAAAATGAAACATATGATGTGTTTTTCAAATTCTGCAAACAAGTACAAACTGAAACTGATTTGAAAATTTTGAAAATCAGAAGTGATCATGGTGGTGAATTTGAAAATGAACCTTTTGAAAACTTTTGTGAAGACCATGGAATTTTCCATGAGTTCTCATCTCCTAGAACTCCACAACAAAATGGAGTTGTAGAGAGAAAGAACAGGTCTTTACAAGAGATGGCCAGAACCATGATCCATGAGTCCAAAATTGCTAAGTACTTTTGGGCAGAAGCTGTAAACACAGCATGTTATATTCAGAACAGGATTTACATCAGACCCATTCTGAATAAAACTTCATATGAATTATTTAAAGGAAGAAAACCAAGTATTTCTTATTTTCATCAGTTTGGTTGTACATGTTACATACTGAACAATAAGGTCTACCTAAAGAAATTTGATGCCAAGGCTCAAAAGGGTACCTTTTTAGGATACTCAGAGAGGTCTAAGGCATACAGAGTGTATAATTCTGAAACACATGTTGTTGAAGAAGCTATACACATTAGGTTTGATGATAAGAAGCCTGGTAGTGAAATACCAGAGCTGGTTGAGAGTTTTGCAGATGTCAGAATCTCAGAAGAGCCTTCAGAAGCTGAACCAAGTTCAGGTTCTGATGAAGGTTCAGAAGCTGAAAACAATGAAGACTCTGAGAAAGTCTCCAGCAATGACACTACTCCTGATGCTAATCAAGACCAGCATGGTTCTGAACAAATCCCTGATGGCCCTTCAGAAGCTAATCCACCCAGAACCTCATTCAAGTACAAGTCTTCACATCCTGAGGAGTTAATCATTGGAAACAAGAACAGTCCAAGGAAGACAAGATCAGCATTCACTCAGAATGAGTCCATGCTTGGCCTGCTATCCATGATTGAGCCTACAACTGCTGATGAAGCACTTGCTGATGATGGTTGGATTGTAGCAATGCAAGAAGAGCTGAACCAGTTCCAAAGGAATGATGTATGGGATCTTGTGGCAAGACCTGATCAGAAGAACATCATTGGAACAAAATGGGTGTTCAGGAACAAGCTCAATGAACAAGGAGAAGTGATCAAAAACAAGGCTAGATTAGTAGCTCAAGGGTACAGCCAGCAAGAAGGAATAGACTACACAGAAACTTTTGCTCCAGTAGCAAGACTGGAAGCAATCAGGTTACTTCTTTCTTATGCCATTAATCATGATATCATCTTATATCAAATGGATGTTAAGAGTGCTTTCTTGAATGGTGTAATTTCTGAAGAAGTGTATGTCAAACAACCTCCTGGTTTTGAAGATGTTAAATATCAAAATCATGTTTTTAAACTTAAGAAGTCTTTGTATGGTCTGAAACAAGCTCCCAGAGCTTGGTATGAAAGACTAAGCAACTTCTTAATTAAAAATGGTTTTGTAAGAGGTCAAATTGACAATACACTCTTTAGAAAAACTGTTAAGAAAGAAATCTTAATTGTACAAATCTATGTTGATGATATCATATTTGGTTCTACTAATGCCTCCCTTTGCAAGGAATTTTCTAAGTTAATGCAGGATGAATTTGAAATGAGCATGATGGGTGAGCTGAAATTCTTCTTGGGAATTCAAATCAACCAATGCAAAGAGGGTGTTTATGTTCATCAGTCAAAATACACCAAGGAGCTTCTGAAGAAGTTCCAGTTGGATGATTGCAAGCTGATGACAACACCAATGCATCCCACCTGCACCTTAAGCAAAGAGGACAATGGCACTAAGGTAGATCAGAAGCTGTACAGAGGTATGATAGGTTCTCTCCTATACTTAACTGCTTCTAGGCCAGATATTTTATTTAGTGTATGTCTGTGTGCCAGATTCCAGTCAGATCCTAGAGAATCTCATATGACTGCTGTCAAGAGAATCTTCAGGTATCTGAAAGGAACAACTAATTTGGGACTTCTGTACAAGAAATCTCTAAATTATAAGCTAGTTGGATTCTGTGATGCTGACTATGCTGGGGACAGGATTGAAAGAAAATCCACCAGTGGAAACTGTCAGTTTCTTGGTGAGAATCTGATATCCTGGGCCAGCAAGAGACAAGCAACCATTGCTTTGTCAACAGCAGAAGCAGAATACATCTCAGCTGCAAGTTGTAGCACACAACTGCTCTGGATGAAACATCAATTAGAGGATTATCAGATTCATGCAGACAATATTCCAATTTATTGTGATAATACTGCTGCTATATGTCTGTCTAAAAATCCAATTCTGCATTCTAGAGCAAAGCACATAGAAATAAAACATCATTTTATAAGAGATTATGTTCAGAAGGGTGTTTTAGATATTCAGTTCATTGATACTGATCATCAATGGGCTGACATATTTACAAAACCCCTAACAGAAGAAAGATTCAATTTTATTAAAAAGAATCTGAACATGCATTTCATCTCTTGAAAATGTGCTTGAATCTGAATGAATTCCTTGATTCTAAGTTTATCATAAGCTAAGACTTATCAAACACTCACCTTCTGAGAGTTTGAATAAAGTTAAGCCTGAAAAACTTCAGAGTCTGAAGGATCAGAACCTGGATTTTCTGACTTCTGAATCTAATAAAAATCTAATGTTGGTCAGAATCTGATAAGTATAGCTATGGGCAATGATGATTAAAGCTTTGAAAGTTTATACTCTAATCCTCCCAAAGTCATCAATGTAAAAATGTGATTTTATGCTCTGATACTCTTTGTTAAAATTGCTTGACAAACAATTTTCATTTGGTATCAGTATGTTTTCAAACTGTTTAGCACAGACACATTTTAAAAGCTCAAAGTGTTTCAGACATGTTCAGTTTTTAGAACTCTTTTTATCTTGGTATCAGTACTAAAATGCTAATTTGGTATCAGACTCTGAGACAAACCTTCATTGGTTTCAAATTAGGCTCTGATACAAGTTCAGTAGCATTAAAACTGCATTTTGGTATCAGACTTTGAGATAAAATTCTCAATTAGTATTAAGCTCTGAGATATCTTTTCAGCTGGTCTATCATCCAAACTATTTTGTTTTGAAAAATGAGTAAGACCTGCACTGATCTGAACTATTTTCTTTAAACTAGCTCAGATTTGCTCTGATACTTTCTTGAAAAATTTACTCTGATACTTTCTTGAGAAGTTTTGCTCTGATACTGAACACAACTGGTTGTTTTGCTCTGATGCTGAACCAGTTTGTACTGAACAAGTAATGTCTGAACACAGAATGACCTGATCAGAAGCTCCAAACTTTTTCTGCTTCTGAACAGCATTCTAACTTTAATGCAAGTCATATACTTCTTGAAAATCAAGTATGCTCTGATACTCATCTTTGCTGCTTGATTATCAATATGGTTGCATAAATATCTCACAATCTTGGTTGGTTCAACCCCCCCCCCCCCCCAATTCTGAATCCTTTTGAAATATTTTCAAACTTGGTGTCAGAACTGCTTTCAAACTATTTTAAAAAGGGGGAAACTGAACTGCTTTGATACATGCTTTCAAACTCTTTCAAAATTCTTTTCTGCTCTGATACAGATATTTTCAAACTCTCTTGAACAAGGGGGAGAAATTCTCTGTTTTGAGGGGAGAAAGTAAAATTCTTTTTGTTGATGACAAAAGGGGGAGAAAGTAAAACAAGTATTAAAGCACCTGAGCTCAAAAATAAGTTAAAAATGTCAGAAGATAAGCTCATTAAGCTCTGATACAATTGTTAGGGTTAAGCTCTGATACAATTGTTAAGCTAGCTCTGACACTGATCAGTTAAGCTCTGATACAATTCTGACTAAATTTATCATATGAGAACAGATTCTAACTCTTAGCCTCTGAAGTAAATTTCTGGCTCTGATACATTCTGTGAGATATAATGAATTTAAAATAACTTGGATAAGACTCAGGGAGCTTACAAAACTCATCCTGTGGATTATCAGACTTAGGGGGAGAGCTTACAAACCTCAGAACCTGAAGTCAACAAGTGTTTTTTAAAATTCTGAGTGTAAATTTCACCATATTGTTTTAAGTTAAGATTAATTAACATGGATAAGAATCAAGGGGAGCTTACAAACCTAACCTTGAGGATTGTCAGATCTAGGGGGAGCTTACAAACCTCTCCTGAAGTCAGATTGTTAATTAAACTTAATAACAATTCTGAAATTTTCACATTTGTGTTTTTAACTGAACTTAATTAACTTGGATCAAACTCAGGGGGAGCTTACAAACCTCACACCCTGCAGTTAACCTGTTAATTAAGTTAACAACAATTTTCTGTTTTAATACTTATATTTGTCATCATCAAAAAGGGGGAGATTGTTGGAACAAAATGTGTTTAACAACTCTCTTATGTATAAAGGGGGAGATTGTTGAAACATTTATGTGTAAACATATCTCTCTTTGTGGTTTTGATGATAACAAAGTATTAAAGAGAAAATTGGTTATTTGCTAATGCTTTGTTCAAGTGTTTCAGAATCACATGCTTAACAAGTATTGATTGATATTGGTTATGAAGAACAAGCTAAAGAGCAAGAAGGAAAGCCAAGAAGCATGGTTGCAAAGCTAAAAGGAAAACTGGTCCTGAAGAAATGCTTCTGAAGAAGTGCTCCTGAAGTAAGAGCTTCTGAAGAGGTCCTGAAGAAGTGCTCCTGAAGTGAAGCCTCTGAAGTACTTCTGAAGTGGTGCTCCTGAAGTGCAGCTTCTGAAGTATGGGTGCCTCTGATGAAGTCAACGCAACAGTCAACTCCTGAAGCCAGCTTCTGATCCGTACAACTGAAGCAGCTTCTGATCACTGTTCACTGAGAAGCTTCTGAAGCTGATGTGGCATGGATTTTGACCAGTACTGTGCGCATTTAATGCCTGGATGTGTCAGAACAACTCAATGGAACAATTGTCTCCCTGACCCAAACATTCTCCAGTTTTTAAGGTGGGCCAATTCAAAAATGGCACCTGCCCTGTTCTGACTGATAAAGTGCAGCACACAATTGCAGTAACCTAGTCCAATTGCAACGGCTAATTTCCTCAATTCAAGCAAATCTTCAACAGCTCTATTTTCATCTATAAAAGGAGGAAGATTTGAAGAAGAAAAAGTCTAAGACTCTTGAAACAAAGAACTGAACTCTTGCTCTGTTTTGCTGTCAAAAATACGCAAGTTACCCAACCTCTTAGAAATTCTTTCATCTTTGTAATTTAGAATTTCTTAAAGTTAAGAGTCTTAACCTGAGTTGTATTAAGAGAACACCTCTGATATTTGATCAAGTGTTCATCCCAAACTATTTCATTTTGTAAACCAGTTTGGTCCCTTAAGTCTTAGTCTGTATACTAAGCAATTGTAATCTCATTCCTTTGTGGTCTGAGTCAGAAGTCTCTTGTCTTTGTGACTTGAGCATTGGGGAGTCTCTTGTCTTAGTGACTTGAGCATTGGAAGCCTCTTCCTTGGTGGTTGAGCATAGAAGTCTCTTTCTTTGTGATTGAGCAATTGGAAGTCTCTTCCTTAGTGGTTGAGCAAATTGTAATCTTCAGATTATAGTGAAACTCTCTTGTTGGATACAAGGGGACAGGACTACTTCTCACATTGAGAAGGAACCTGTATAATTTGCTGTGTCTCTCTCTTCCCTTACCTCTTTAACTTGTTTAATCCGCTGCATATATTCTGATAACAGTTCAGAACCTGGTTCTGAATTTGTGCTAAGTCATTGAAGAAGAAAAGAACAAGTTTTTAGAGTCACACAATTCAACCCCCCCTTCTTGTGTGTGTGTTTTTCTCACCTTCAGGGAAGTCTCTTGACTTGGTGTCTTGAGCATTGGAAGTCTCTTGACTGTGTGTCTTGAGCATTAGAAGTCTCTTACTAGGTGTTTGAGCAACTGGAAGTCTCTTGACTTTGTGTCTTGAGCATTGGAAGTCTCTTGCTAAGTGCTTGAGCATTTGAAGTCTCTTAGCTGTGTGCTTTGAGCAATTGTAATCAGTTTGATTATAGTTAAAATCTCTTGTTAGTAACAAGGGGACTAGACTACTTCCGGTTTGTGGAAGGAACTAGTATAAAAACCATTGTGTCTTTCTTCCCTCTCTCTTTAAGCTTTATATCCGCTGCATAAACAACTCTGAAATAAGTTTAGAACTGATCTATATCAAAATCTGAACTTAACATAAGTTTTTGAGAAAGGAAAAAGTGCCCACACAATTCAACCCCCCTTCTTGTGTGTTTTTCTCACCTTCAATATTTAGGGAACAATGAGAAACGATGAGCGTATGTTCAGTAATACAACTCTGACATACAATAAACGATGAGTAGGTATGGTACCACATGCATATAGGTCTTAGGAATGGAGTACATCTGCATATAAACGACGATGCCTGAACTTGGTGCGTATGTTGTGAAATGATGTGTACATGATGACATATATGTTGATGAGAAACTAAGATGACGTTTGTAGCCGTTGATGATTTGAATACTGTTATTATTTAATGATGTTCATGTTTTCTAGTCATATGTTATGAATTGTATTTATCACCTCTTTGTTGTTGTTGTGTTTATGGTGTCTATACTCCTACAGATACTGAGATTGAGGAGTAATAATTGCGGGGCGATTTAGAATGTGGCGATGGAAGCTTCTTCCATCATATTTATTTTATCAGCGAATAAACTTGTAGTTGATTTACAAGCTCTGATATGTAACACTAGAGTCGGGGGTGGTCAGTTGAGTATGTAGTTTTGAAGTTTAAAGTATTATGATTTGTGACTTAGTTTGGATGTTGAAATCTAATTTACTCCATTGAGTTTTGATAAACTATTATTTGAGACATTTACATTACGAAATTTCATTGATGTTGAGCATGTGTAACACCTATTTTATTAAATATATTCTTTTTACTCCCTCCGTCCCTTTTTATAGGAATAGTTTACAAAAATCACGTGTATAAAGAAAAATTGTTGGAGTAATAAAGTTGTCTCAAATTGATGTGACTATTACTAGATTACCCTTAATTAAATATATATTTAATGTTAACTTTTCATATACCAAGATATATTGATAGTATTAATAAGGGGTATATTTGGAAAAAGAGTAATCAATGCATCTAGGAATTTGTATATGATCTTATATTGAGGGACAAAACTTTTTTGTAAACTACTCCTATAAATAGGGACAGAGGGAGTATTTAATATTTCAAAGTCGGGGTCTTAGGGTGTTACAGCATGCGCCCCGCGCATGTGCTGTGCGCCCCGAGCATGGCCAAAAACGGGCCAGAACTGATTTTTGCTACCTTTTAGTGGAAAAAACCTCGCTTTTGAGCCCAACTTCAAGTGGAAACTCTCCCTATAAATACCATTCCTCTCATTTAGAACGAAGCGGTTCAAGAGGAAGGCAAGCACTAGGAGCTTCCAAGGGAAGAGTTTCTCTCCTCACTCCGAGTCTCTAGGGTATGTTTTATTTCTTTTGTAATTTGTCTTTAGTTACAATGAGTAACTAAATCTTTTTAGGCTAGGGTTCTAAGATGAACCTCTATTATGTTTGTTGGATAATTTATTTAATTTAAAGCCTTTATTCAGTTATTTTTCGAATGCTATTTAATTTTACTGTCGTGCGTAAAATATGTCTCTCTGAAGCATAACCCTGATACATAGGTGTTGTACCCTAATTTTGTCCCAAGCCTTTTCAAAAAAAAAAAAAAAAGAAAGTCAAAGTCAACAAAAAGGATTTCGCAGAGCGATGGTAATTTGGCTCTGCGAACTTTGCGAAGAGCATCGTAGAGCGATGTTCAGGTCGCTCTGCGAAATCTGCGAATTTTTGCAGGTTTTGATTTTCTAATTTCCTTTTCTTTTATTTTCATGATTATTATTCCTGTCATCATCTATTATTATTATCATCTATTATTATTATGATTAATGCTGGATTTAACCAAGAAAGAAGAAAAGAACATGTGCCAATTGCAAAGTAAAAAGAGAAAGGAAGACAAAGCAAAATCAATCAAGTAACTCAGCTAGTTGCTGACCTTGGGCAGCCCTTCTCCCCTACCATTGTACCTGCAACTGACCCTGCTACCTTCCAGCATCCACCTTGCCATAGGCTTTATCAAAACCATTCAAAGATTGAGGTAAAAGTGTTGACCATGTGTAGTACCCTAATTTTGTCCTACGCATTTTAAAACAAAAATCAAAAAAAAAATCAAAGAGGGGAAAAAAGTCAAAAGTCAACAAAAGTCAACAGAAAAGTCAACTTTTCAAAATTGAGGACTTCGCAATGCGAAGCTCACTTCGCACTGCGAAGTCTGCGATTTTTCTGCAGATTTTTGGTTTCTTGGATTTAATTCCAGAATTTGTTGCATATCATTTCCATAATTATTTTAAGTAGCATTCATGGCTAATTGGGCCAAGCAAAGCCAGAGTTGAAGGACTTGCCATTAATGCCAAGGTTGGAAGCTTTTTCTTCCAACCTAGCATGTGACAAGCAAGTGGGCTTGCCCTTGGGCAGCTCTAGTCCCTCCCAGGTGACCTGCTAACCACCACAAGGTTGCCAGCCACCTGCTTGAGGACTTTCCTCCTGCTTGCTGCCCCAAAACCAGTCAAACCAGCTGGATTTTCTCACTTGAAAAGCCATGAGTGCCTACTCTGTTTTGCAGCAGCTTTTCACCCTCTCACACCAGCCAATTTTAGCCTTTTCATCCCTCAATCTCTGCACACTACAGTGCACGTTTTCCTTGACCAACCATTGAGATTGCAAGGATTGATCCCCAAGCATTAGCCAATTGCAAATCAGCTTTGTTCTTCATCATTACCTTCTAGAATTAGTTGAATTTGTGGCTGAAATCAGGCTGGATCTTGCCCCTTGGTACAAGGCAAGGTTGCCTCTATCCATTAGCATTTAATGCAAAGGGATTCAGCTTGATCTTAGCCACAAATCAGCTGAATTTTGGGATTATGTAATGATGACAAAGATTTGATCTTGGCCTATAAATAGGAGGCAATGCCCAAGGTTACAAGCACTTGTAAAGACAGTGAACACAGCATTCAAAGAGCAGAAACTCTACTCATTTTAGCCTACAAAACTCCACAAACAACCAGAAAAAAACCAATCCACACAAAGCATTACAAAAGTTCAAGTTCATCACAAATCTTCAAAACCTTTGTGAAAGCCTTCAACCAAATCAAACCAAGTGCAGCTGGAGCTTTGCTAAGGAGTTCTGTAAGTTACTAAGCTCTTTACCTTGCATTTTTAATTGTGTTTGCATAGCTATTTTGGCTCAAAACCTTTTGGTCCTAAAAAACCCCTTTTGAATTTCAAAGAAATCCCAAGGTTTTCAAAACATCAAAATTGGTTTGTACAACCTTTTTCACCCCAAAAACTCAAAGCTTTTCACCCACCTATAAGGTCTTGAGTGTGTTCAGAAGTTGTTTCTGAACAAAAGTTCAGAAACAGCTTCTGAACCCAAAATTTCGCATGCTTCGCAGTGCGAAGTCATGGTCGCAGTGCGACCATGACAGAACTCAGAACCTGAGTTTTTGTGTCAAACCAACCAATTTTTGAGGTTCTAGCCCCAGAGCTCAGAACCTAAGAGTTTTTAAACCCATGTTCTTCAAACCACAACAAGGTTTTTGCATAATTTTGGCAAAATCACAAGTTCGTATAACCATTTTGTGGGTAGCTTGCAAAGCAAGTTATGTTCCCAAACTTTCAAAACCACATGAACAAACAAGCTATGTTCAGCTTTTCAATCTAAACTTGAACAATAAATATTGTTCATGATGTTCAAAACTCAAAGATGAACATACACCGTTTACGTTCGCATTTTCGCAAAATGAGACGAACTTGCGCGTTTTCTAGCAAATTTGCTAAACCTTCCCATTTTGGGTTTTCAAACCAAATGTTTTGACTTACCTTGGGATTTCTAAAGAATTCAATCCAAAAACATGAATGAAAAAGGGATGGTGTGACGTATGTCTCTCCATCGCCCCGATTGTACGAATGCGTGACGTATGTCTCGTCGCTCGGACAATCGTCATTCCCTTTTTTTTAAATATGTACAACCCTAACCAAACCAAATCTTGGCCCCTCGTGGTCAATCCAAACCTTTTGGTCCCCCGTTGGCCATTAGACTCAACCCCTCGACTCGTTAGAGTCCACTCGGTCAATGTTCGACTCGTCCGAGTCCATTGTACCCGTTCTTGATCTCAGTGGATCAATCGAACAATCGCCCGACTCTTTAGAGTCCACTCGGTCAATGTTTGACTCGTTTGAGTCCATTGCACCTCCCTTGGTCCCATAGCGACCAATTCAACCCTCTACCCTAACGGACGTACCTTTTAACAATTCTAATGTGATTCGCGAACGAACGCTTAATAAGTCTCCAAGTGCGAGCATACAAGCTACGTTTAATCGCAAGAATTCGGTTAAAACATCGTCCAATTAAAATCAACCAACACATATACGTTTTTCTACCAAAGAACTACGTATGCTTTGAATTCTCCGACTACCGGGAGATACGTAGGAGCAGGATCGACATCTTGTCAAGCACAACAATAATAAAACCTTTTTTCGTTTGTTTTTATCTCTTTCCCCCCCTTTATTATATTTTTAGCATAAATGAACATGCACGCAAAGTATTAAAAAACAATTCAAGCTTTAACCAAATAGAAGGTTCCCGTTGAGTACAACGGACGTGAGGGGTGCTAATACCTTCCCCTCGCGTAACCGACTCCCGAACCCGACAATGGTTGCGATGACCTAATCCTTATCCTCATCGTCAAAAGGGTTTTATTATCGTTTCCCTTTACAACAAAAAAAAACTTAAGGGTTTATCAACGTTCCCTTTACACAAAAACTTTGGTGGCGGCTTCACAAAGGCACCTCCGAGCATTCGAGGACGACCTCGGAGGATTTGCGCGTCTTTTTCCCGAGGAAAAAAACGAGGTGCGCACAGCTGGCGACTTCACTGGGGACCCTGTTCCCACTAGTGAGTCAAGCCTAACCTATTTGGTTTAAAGCCAATTGTTTTATTTTCTTTGCGTGCCATGTTTATTTATTTTATTCATACATGTTATATTTATGCTTTATGTTTATATTTGCTTTATCTGCTTTATATTCATATCATATATATCAAATACGGGGGTTACTTGAGTGATGTTACTCCACATTGTTCGGGTTAATGCCGGACGTGTGAGGCTCTCTACCCGAGCTTGAGAAAAAAACTAAGTTAGAAGGAGGTTGTGTGCGGAAGCCCGCGTTGACGTATGTCCGTGAGGTAGGATGTCCAACCCCGCTTAGATGAGATTTTCACGTGGAATTAATTGAAGTCATGTCGACGTATGTCCATAGACAACCCTAATTCCATGTGAGATCTATGACTCTAGGGACCTCTTCTTAGGAAATTTCACCTTTAGAGCCTACACGTGAGGATGGGGGGAAGTTCCGAACCTTCATATACCAAACCCTTGCATATCATAAACATTTGCATTCATATAAAACTTTTTGCATAAACAAAAAAAGAGGGGCATATTTTTGCATTCTCATTGCATTCATACATGCATGTTCATTTCAAAGAAAAACCCTCACATCATTCCCTCACCAAACACCAAAAAAAAGGGGAAGTACCCGACCCGGTGTACAGTAGCGTTTCGGAAGAGATCCGAGCAACCGGAAGGCCATCGAAATTCTGGAAATCATTTCCTTGTCCAAGTAATTTATCTTGTTTTTCAAAAAAAAATCAAATCATTTTGCTCTTCCCAAGGCAAATGATTAATTTTATGGGACCCCCATATTTCAAATCATTTCCGTCATTAATAAATTTGCAGTTTATGTTCAAAGAGTCCGTTTTTCTTTCGTTCTCAAATAAATTTTCATAAACCCTACAAAAAAAAAATCATCATAAATACACCACCAAAAATAACACTGCTACGATCCCTTTTGACTTCAATCTCCAAATTAACCAAACGGAAGATGATAATAAGGACGATTTTGAACCTCCTGAAGGATTGTCCAGACTTGGGGATCAAGAGGATAGGGTAATACAACCTCACCAAGAGAACCCTCAAAAGAATGGCACTACAGTCCTCCCTCTGCCGGGGCACACTCTATAAGAGAAATCATGGTCTCACTCAGACGTGTGGATAAACGTGAAGCAGTCATGCTCACCAAAGAAATCCATGAGGAGTCCTTCCAAACCCATGCCTTTGGACATGCAAAAAGTACATAAGTGAATACCCTAAGGGCAGTTTGTTATTGGCTAACCAGGGAAGCCGACTGCTTGCACCACGCCAAGACATGTCACAAGTGACAAATTTATGCCAACAAGGGGCATACCACAAACACCTCTGAATGTCATAACATCACCCTAACCTTTCTCTATGTGGGGCATAGACATGTTTGGAATGATTGAGCCAAAGGCTTCAAAAAGGGCACCAGTTCATACTAGTTGCCATCAACTGTTTCACCAAATGAGTCGAAGCAGCTTCCTATGCAAACATGACCAAACAAGTGGTCGCCCAATTCATCAAAAAAGAAACCATTTGCCATTACGGCACTCCCCACAATTTCCCACAAAAAGCCAAGCCGTTACGGCACTCCCCATAATTTCCCACAAAAAGCCAAGCCGTTACGGCACTCCCCACAATTTCCCACAAAAAGCCAAGCCGTTACGGCACTCCCCACAATTTCCCACAAAAAGCCAAGCCGTTACGGCACTCCCCACAATCTCCAATCACAATAAAGTCCAATTTTCATTGGCATCCCCAAACACAAAAAGCCAAGTCATCATTGGCATTCCTCACATCTCCAACAAAAGACCAATTTTCATTGGCGCACACAATTTCCAAACAAAAGCCCAATTTCCATTGGCGCTCACAAACCCCATTTCCAATAAAAGCCCAATTTTCATTGGCATTCCCATCCAAAAAACAAAAACCCGACCTTGCTCGGAAGTCAATCATAAAGCCCGACCTCGCTCGGCATCCAAATAAACAAAAGCCCGACCTTGCTCGGCATCCCATCATAAAAACCCACCATGCTTGTCATCCAATCACACCCAAAGACCAATTTTCATTGGCATTCACAAACACAAACAAGGTTCGACCAACTGAACCCCATAAAAGAGAAACACCTCACAACATTGGGGCATGGACAGTTCAACAAGAAAGTTCATTCTCGAGAATTTAGAGAAGGAGACTTAATGCTTGGAAAAAAGGTATTACCCGTCCACAAGGATCCCCCCATCAATAAACTCCGGCGCAGTCAAAAAAAATATATATGCCAAAAAGAAAAAGAGCTCGCTAAATCGAAAACCCGAAAAGGGCGGTTTAGGCAAAAGAGAGCGTCCTGGTAGATCGAAAACCTGAAAAGGCGGTCTAGGCAAAAATTAAGGACATCAAAAAAGGAAATATACCCCAGTGGACTGAAAACTCGAAAGAGCGGTCCAGGTAAAAGTTAGGGGTTTCAAAACAAAAAAAAAGGCAAAAAAGACTGCGGCACGTGAGGTCCGGACAGAATTCAAGAGGGAAAGAATCAACCTCATTATCATCTTTCAAAAGGTTATTTCAAAGTCATAGGGAAAGTAGCACGTGAAACCCAAGCAAATTTCCATTTGTCTTTTTGTTTCTTCTTTCCTCCCTATCTTAGTAATCACCTCTTATAGGGATTACATTTTCACGAATAGTTACCCACACAAGGGACTAAGTTTCGTTGAATCAAAATCATCTTTAAACCTTTTCATTGTTATGCGTCCTTACTTGCTCATAAAATGTGTTTTTATTCATGATAAATAATGCATTGAAGTATGGGAAATAAAAAAAAACTTGCAAAAAAAAATGTGTGTGTTTTTTACTTGGACGTTAAATATCGAAAGAATTTCGTTGGTCCCCAGTATTGCATCAGAGGACTCAAAACTTGAAGCTCTGCATCAGTCATTTTAAGACTCATGCTCTTCAGCAGAAACAAGTGCGTAGCTCACGACGCGTAAAACGCAAAGATCCCGGGTGTCGGAGGAAACAAATTTCCCAAATAAAGCTCACCCCCCATACATCTTTTTCATCCACTAAGGCCGGATATCGATCATGTTTCCAAATTGATCCTTATATCCCCAGTGATGTCACAACCAAAGCCCAATTTTCATTGGCAAACCAAAAGTCCAATATTCATTGGCAAACCAAAGAACTACGTAAGCTTTGAATTCTCCATCCCACCAGGAGATACGTAGGAGCAAGATCATCATCTTGTCAAGCACAACAAACCAAAAGTCCAATATTCATTGGCAAAGCAAAGAACTACGTAAGCTTTGAATTCTCCATCCCACCAGGAGATACGTAGGAGCAAGATCATCATCTTGTCAAGCACAACAAACCAAAGCCCAATTTTCATTGGCCCACAATAAAGCCCAATTTTCATTGGCCCACAATAAAGCCCAAACCTCATTGATATTCCCCAGGGAGTCTCAACCCCAAACAAAAGTCCAATCATTATTGGCAAACCCACACAAATTTTCGGGCTTAGGCTCGAACTACACCGGTTTTGATCCCATTTGGGTATGTAGGCAAAGGACCTTGTCCTTCCAAACCGACCAACCAAAAAACACAAATTTTCGGGCTTAGGCTCGAACTACACCGGTTTTGATCCCATTTGGGTATGTAGGCAAAGGACCTTGTCCTTCCAAACCGACCAACCAAAAAACAAAAAAAAGAAAGCCCAACTGTCATGAACACAACCACAAACAAAGACCGACTCTGCTCGGCACCCAACCAACATTATTTTATTCATACATGCATATTTAAAACCATTCATACACATGCATTTCATTCCATAAAGCATGCATCCTCAACAAGGATTCTCCAGTGAGTATCACATATTCACCAGCATCCATCAACATTCAACCAGGGGCACCTATTTAGGGTAAGACCGCAGCTCGTTAGGAATCGATATTCAGAAGCAGTGCCTGAATAAGATCACCTAGCTTAGGTATCCCTCTCTAGAAGCAATACCTAGAGTAGATCACCTCCCCCCGTGCATCGACCTTCAGTGTTAGCGACTGAATAAGATCACAGCTCGTTAGGAATCAACATTCAGAAGCAGTACCTGAATAAGATCACCTAGCTTAGGTATCGACCTCTAGAAGCAGTACCTAGATAAGATCACCTACCTCATTGTTCCACCTCTAGAAGCAGTACCTAGAGTAAACCTCCATCTTAGGTATCGACCTCTAGAAGCAGTACCTAGATAAGATCACCTACCTCAATGTTCCACCTCTAGTGACATCCTAGAGTAAATCACCACCCTCAGGAATCGACCTCTAGAAGCAGTGCCTAGATAAGATTACCTTCATTCCCCAGTGGATCTACCTCCAGTGTTAGCGGCTGGATACGATCAACCCCTACCAACCATTGCATTTGCATTTCGCGAAGGACAAAATTCGGGTCCTTCTTTTTCTTTTTACTTAATTGATCTCCGCAAAGAGTTCATGAGATGCCCTCGGCACTCACGCACTCTATGCGAAGACACAATTAAGTAGGGGCAGCTGTAGTACCCTAATTTTGTCCTACACATTTTAAAACAAAAATCAAAAAAAAAAATCAAAGAGGGGAAAAAAGTCAAAAGTCAACAAAAGTCAACAGAAAAGTCAACTTTTCAAAATTGAGGACTTCGCACTGCGAAGTCTGCGATTTTTCTGCAGATTTTTGGTTTCTTGGATTTAATTCCAGAATTTGTTGCATATCATTTCCATAATTATTTTAAGTAGCATTCATGGCTAATTGGGCCAAGCAAAGCCAGAGTTGAAGGACTTGCCATTAATGCCAAGGTTGGAAGCTTTTTCTTCCAACCTAGCATGTGACAAGCAAGTGGGCTTGCCCTTGGGCAGCTCTAGTCCCTCCCAGGTGACCTGCTAACCACCACAAGGTTGCCAGCCACCTGCTTGAGGACTTTCCTCCTGCTTGCTGCCCCAAAACCAGTCAAACCAGCTGGATTTTCTCACTTGAAAAGCCATGAGTGCCTACTCTGTTTTGCAGCAGCTTTTCACCCTCTCACACCAGCCAATTTTAGCCTTTTCATCCCTCAATCTCTGCACACTACAGTGCACGTTTTCCTTGACCAACCATTGAGATTGCAAGGATTGATCCCCAAGCATTAGCCAATTGCAAATCAGCTTTGTTCTTCATCATTACCTTCTAGAATTAGTTGAATTTGTGGCTGAAATCAGGCTGGATCTTGCCCCTTGGTACAAGGCAAGGTTGCCTCTATCCATTAGCATTTAATGCAAAGGGATTCAGCTTGATCTTAGCCACAAATCAGCTGAATTTTGGGATTATGTAATGATGACAAAGATTTGATCTTGGCCTATAAATAGGAGGCAATGCCCAAGGTTACAAGCACTTGTAAAGACAGTGAACACAGCATTCAAAGAGCAGAAACTCTACTCATTTTAGCCTACAAAACTCCACAAACAACCAGAAAAAAACCAATCCACACAAAGCATTACAAAAGTTCAAGTTCATCACAAATCTTCAAAACCTTTGTGAAAGCCTTCAACCAAATCAAACCAAGTGCAGCTGGAGCTTTGCTAAGGAGTTCTGTAAGTTACTAAGCTCTTTACCTTGCATTTTTAATTGTGTTTGCATAGCTATTTTGGCTCAAAACCTTTTGGTCCTAAAAAACCCCTTTTGAATTTCAAAGAAATCCCAAGGTTTTCAAAACATCAAAATTGGTTTGTACAACCTTTTTCACCCCAAAAACTCAAAGCTTTTCACCCACCTATAAGGTCTTGAGTGTGTTCAGAAGTTGTTTCTGAACAAAAGTTCAGAAACAGCTTCTGAACCCAAAATTTCGCATGCTTCGCAGTGCGAAGTCATGGTCGCAGTGCGACCATGACAGAACTCAGAACCTGAGTTTTTGTGTCAAACCAACCAATTTTTGAGGTTCTAGCCCCAGAGCTCAGAACCTAAGAGTTTTTAAACCCATGTTCTTCAAACCACAACAAGGTTTTTGCATAATTTTGGCAAAATCACAAGTTCGTATAACCATTTTGTGGGTAGCTTGCAAAGCAAGTTATGTTCCCAAACTTTCAAAACCACATGAACAAACAAGCTATGTTCAGCTTTTCAATCTAAACTTGAACAATAAATATTGTTCATGATTTTCAAAACTCAAAGATGAACATACACCGTTTACGTTCGCATTTTCGCAAAATGAGACGAACTTGCGCGTTTTCTAGCAAATTTGCTAAACCTTCCCATTTTGGGTTTTCAAACCAAATGTTTTGACTTACCTTGGGATTTCTAAAGAATTCAATCCAAAAACATGAATGAAAAAGGGATGGTGTGACGTATGTCTCTCCATCGCCCCGATTGTACGAATGCGTGACGTATGTCTCGTCGCTCGGACAATCGTCATTCCCTTTTTTTTAAATATGTACAACCCTAACCAAACCAAATCTTGGCCCCTCGTGGTCAATCCAAACCTTTTGGTCCCCCGTTGGCCATTAGACTCAACCCCTCGACTCGTTAGAGTCCACTCGGTCAATGTTCGACTCGTCCGAGTCCATTGTACCCGTTCTTGATCTCAGTGGATCAATCGAACAATCGCCCGACTCTTTAGAGTCCACTCGGTCAATGTTTGACTCGTTTGAGTCCATTGCACCTCCCTTGGTCCCATAGCGACCAATTCAACCCTCTACCCTAACGGACGTACCTTTTAACAATTCTAATGTGATTCGCGAACGAACGCTTAATAAGTCTCCAAGTGCGAGCATACAAGCTACGTTTAATCGCAAGAATTCGGTTAAAACATCGTCCAATTAAAATCAACCAACACATATACGTTTTTCTACCAAAGAACTACGTATGCTTTGAATTCTCCGACTACCGGGAGATACGTAGGAGCAGGATCGACATCTTGTCAAGCACAACAATAATAAAACCTTTTTTCGTTTGTTTTTATCTCTTTCCCCCCCTTTATTATATTTTTAGCATAAATGAACATGCACGCAAAGTATTAAAAAACAATTCAAGCTTTAACCAAATAGAAGGTTCCCGTTGAGTACAACGGACGTGAGGGGTGCTAATACCTTCCCCTCGCGTAACCGACTCCCGAACCCGACAATGGTTGCGATGACCTAATCCTTATCCTCATCGTCAAAAGGGTTTTATTATCGTTTCCCTTTACAACAAAAAAAAACTTAAGGGTTTATCAACGTTCCCTTTACACAAAAACTTTGGTGGCGGCTTCACAAAGGCACCTCCGAGCGTTCGAGGACGACCTCGGAGGATTTGCGCGTCTTTTTCCCGAGGAAAAAAACGAGGTGCGCACACCATGTTTTGCAAACAGCCATGCTTTCTTGATTTCCTACAATTTCCTGTCAGAATTCAGCTACTTTGGCTTCTGAAATTGGCCAAAGTCTTGACCATTGCAGCAAGGCAAGGTCACCTCTTCTCTTTAGCATTAAATGCAAAGCAAATAATCATGATCATAGCCCACAAAAACAGCCCTGCTGTAGGATTTTCCATGATGACAAAAGATCACATTTTTGCCTATAACAGCCATGCATTGCTGCAGGATTAAAGAGAGTTAACACAGAGTTAACACACAGATTTTTAACACAGCATAAGAGAGAGATTTTAGAGCAGAAACCAGTTCTTAGAGAGTGAAAATTTGAGTGAATCTCAGCAAGTATTTCTGCACAAAAACAGAGTTTGGTTTTGGTTAAGTTTAGAGCCAAGTTCCAATCCCTTCTTGCAAAAATCATCCCAAACCAGTACAAAGTAGCCAAGCTATCAAAACAGCCACTAACCTCACACAAAGAGTGAAGAACAAAAGCAAATTATCGTTGTTTTTGCTGATTGTGTTCATCAACACTTCCAACTTTGCAAACCATTATCATCCAAACCTTTTCCATTTCCTTGCAACAAAAGCTTTGGGCTAGGAGTTGGTAAGTCGTTCTAATCTGTTTATATTTGCATACTGTTTGCATTTGCTTTTGATTCCAACTTGATTCAATCTCAGTTTTGCATCTTCAATAATTTTTAAACTCATTTTGATTTAAAACATCTTTTGAACTTCAAAGAAATCCCAAGGTTTGCAAAACATTTAAACTGAAGTGTTGCACTCATTTTCTTGCTAATTTCAAAAGCTTTTCACTCCTCTAAAGGTTCTGAAGTTCATTTAGAAGCAGCTTCTGAACTACGGTTCAGAAGCAGCTTCTGAGTTAAAATTTTCGCAGAGTTCGCAGAGTTCGCAGAGCGAAGCTCTGGTCGCTCAGCGACCATGACAGAACTCAGTTTCTGAGTTCAGGCTTCTTAAAGCTAATTTTTGAGGTTCTAACTTGAAAATTCGGAATTTAAGAGAATCAAAACTTATTTTGGTTCAAAACATAACAAGGGTGTTGCATACATTTGGAAATTCACAAGTTTAAATAGTTTACTTGAATAACAAGAAACTTGTTCACTTTTTCAAACTTGAGCCGAACTTGTGCATTTTAAAAAAAAACTTGTTCACTTGTTAATTTTAAACTTGAACCAAACTTGTTCTTGAACCAAACTTGTTTCAAAACCAAACTTGAACAACAAATTTGTTCATGATTTTCAACAAAGTTTGTTCTTAATTTCAACAAACTTGAACAATGATTGGTTCATGAATTTCATTTTCCAAACTTGAGCCGAACTTGCGCATTTTTTTACACATGAACAAGCAAGCTTGTCATAAGTTGCAACAACTAATTTGAGCATGAAACTTTTTCTTCAATGAGTTTCAACAACCAAGTGTTTTGTTTACTTTGGGATTTCTTAAATTTCAATTTTAAACTTGAATGAAAAAGGAGTGGTTTGACGTATGTCTCTCCATTCCCCGGTTGCACGAATGCTTGACGTATGTCTCGTTGTTCGGACAATCGTCATTCTATTTTCCAAAAGAAAATACAAACATAAAACAAATCCAACACACCAATTTTGGCCCCCATGGTCAATCCGAACCTTTCTTGGTCCCTAGTGACCATTTAAATCAATGTTCGACTCCTTTGAGTCCATTGAACCTTTTCTTGATCCCGTTGGATCAATTGAACCCTTTCTTGACTTCGTTAAGTCATTTGAACCCTTTCTTGACTTCGTTAAGTCAATTGAATCCTTTCTCGGCTTCGTTGAGTCAATTTAAATCAATGTTCGACTCCTTTGAGTCCATTGAACCTTTTCTTGATCCCGTTGGATCAATTGAACCCTTTCTTGACTTCGTTAAGTCATTTGAACCCTTTCTTGACTTCGTTAAGTCAATTGAATCCTTTCTCGACTCCTTTGAGTCATTTGAACCTTTTCTTGGCCCCTCGTGGTCAATTCGAACCTCTTTTCCAACGAACATATTTTTATCAATTCTAGCGCGATCTAAACAAACGCTTAAGCCTCCCACGCGCGAGCACACAAGCTACGTTTAATCGTAAGAATGCGATCAAAAACATCGTTCCTTAAAATAAACCAACAAATTTACGTTTTTCTACCAAAGAACTACGTAAGCTTTGAATTCTCCATCGCACCGGGAGATACGTAGGAGCAAGATTCACATCTTGTCAAGCACATCAATAAAAAACTTTCTTTTTCCCCTTTATTATATTTATTCTTTTTCCCTTTTTATATATTTAAGCATGCAAGCAAAACTTCAAAAACACTTTAGCCTTAACTAACTAGGAGGTTCCCGTTGAGTACAACGGATGTGAGGGGTGTTAATACCTTCCCCTTGCGTAATCGACTCCCGAACCCGGTAATGGTTGCGATGACCATCTTTTCCTCATCGTCAAGGGTTTTATTATCGTTTTCCTTTAATAAAAAAAAACTTAAGGGTTTATCAACGTTCCCTTTAAACAAAAACTTTGGTGGCGACTCCGCACTTTCATCCCGAGCGTTCGTACACGTCTCGAGGATCTTGCGTTTTTTTTCGAGAGCGCACAGCTGGCGACTCCGCTGGGGACATAAGTCTTCACTCGCTAGCGAGTCAAGCCTATCTTAGTTAGCTTTTAGGCTAAAATGTCTTTGTTTTGCTTGCATGCTTGTGCCATATTTTCGTTATTTGTTTTTCTTCTTTTGCTCTATATTTATATGTTTCATATTGCTTTGTGTTCATATTGACATATTAATTGTGGGGTTGTCACATGAGTGTTCTTACGCCATATTGTTCGGGTTAATGCCGAACGTGTGAGGCTCTCTACCCGAGCTTTGAGAAAAAATTAAGATAGGCTTGGGGTTTGTGTAGTATTGGCCCTCTTGACGTATGTCTCGTAGGAATCGATATGAGAAACCCGCCTAGAGTAGATTCTCTTGGAAGTATGGTTGTATTGCGAGTATTTGCAACAGCAATTATAAGTTCATGTAGAATCCGTGACTCTAGGGACCTTTTAGAAAATCTCATCTCTAGAGCCTACATGTGAGGATGGGGGGAAGTTTTGAACGTTCCTATACCAAACCCCTGCATACATAAACATTTGCATTCATTAAAAAGATTTTGCATAAACAAAAAAAAGGGGCATGTTTTTTTTTTCATATGCATCGCATACATGCATTCATATGCATCTTCATGCATTTATTTTAAAAAAAAAAAAACTCATATCATTTTTCCCAAAACTCCAGTTGAACGAAATCAACCATAGCCAGAAAACCCAAGAAACCAACGGCCCAAGAGCCCGATCTCCAACACTCGTACGAAACACGAGCTAACAAGCAAATGATCATGGATAACTTAGAATAAAATCAAGCGGCTTTGAGAGGGGAAGTTGATGCAATGAAAGAGAAGATGGATCAAATGTTAGAGTTAATGCAAAATCTGTCCGCCCGGGAAAGCAATCCTCGTCCAACTGTGGATGCAGCCGATGTAGTATGGCCCCAGTACGGTCTTCCTCCAGGTTACACCCCACCCGAAGGTGGTAGCCTTGTGCCACCTCCTCAACCACAGCTTACCATCCCTATAAGGAATGAAGAACATCGTCCCCAAGGGAATTCCACTACTCAACATGAGATCGTTTCTCATAATGTGGAGGACTCTCAGCTTAGGCATACTGCTCCCGGCAATACCCACCAAGACAACGATTCCGCTCAAATGTATCGTGTTTTGGAAGAAAGGTTAAAAGTTGTCGAAGGATCCAGCTCATATGGTGCCTACAATGCCTTGGATATGTGCTTGGTACCCGATGTGGTAATCCCTCCAAAATTCAAAGTACCGGACTTCGAGAGGTACAAAGGAATTCAATGCCCTAGGAACCATCTGCGGATGTTCTGTAGGAAGATGGCGGCCTACGCTACAAACGAGAAACTCATGGTCCATGTGTTTCAAGACAGTTTGAGCGGAGCGTCATTAGATTGGTACATGCAACTTGAGTGTACCCACGTCCAAACTTGGAAAGACTTAGCCGATGCTTTCTTAAAGCAATACAAGTACAATTTGGATATGGCTCCAAATAGGATGCAATTGCAAAACCTTGCCCAAAGGAGCAACGAGTCCTTCAAAGAGTACGCTCAAAGGTGGAGGGAACTAGCATCTCGCGTGCAGCCACCGCTTTTGGAAAGAGAGCTCGCTGACACATTCATGGGCACACTACAAGGCCCATATTATGACAAAATGATTGGAAGCACATCATCTGGCTTCTCCGATCTAGTCATAATCGGTGAAAGAATAGAGGATGGAGTGAAAAGGGGAAAGATCCAAGGCCCTCCTGAAGCTCAAGTTGGAGCCAGAAGACCCCCCAGCAACTTTCATAAAAAGAAAGAGGGGGAGACAAATGCTGTTTTAGTGGGCCCATCTCGGGCACCCTCAACACAAATGCCTCGCTACCATTATCCTTATGTGGCAGCAGTAGCAGTTCAGGGGCAGTACTCACCTCAAGTAATTCCCACGACTCCACCTCAACAACCAGCAGTGTTGCCTCAGCAAAATCAGCAACAGCAACGAGGCGGGTACCCACCAAGGAACCAATCGGACCCAAAGAATAACTATAAAAATGTGCAGTTTGATCCTGTACCCATGCCTTACGGTCAAATCTTGCCGTATTTAATCCAAAAGGGGATGGTCGAGCTAAGACCACTACAACCTTTGTTGCCACCATATCCACCTTGGTATGATGCAAATGCAAGATGCGAATACCACGCGGGGACCTCGGGGCACAACATCGAGGGTTGTAGAGCTTTCAAGCACAAGGTCCAGGACCTTATTAACCGGAAGTTGCTGTCCTTTAAAGAGGAAAATCCAAATGTGAAGAACAATCCATTGTCGGGGCATGCGAGTCCCTCTGTGAACGCAGTGGAAGAACAAGAAAGCATTGACCCAATCAAAGAGGTAACCAATGCAAAGACTCCCATATCAGTCATAAGGGAGAGGTTGACTAACTTTGGTGTATTCGAAGAAATGCACGCCGACTGCGAAGCCTGCAAAATTAACCTGGACAAGTGCAAAGAATTGAAGAAATGTCTTCAAGAGTTGATGGACCAAGGTTGGATCCAAATGGGCTATATAAAGGATAGCACAGACGTTGCTACCTTGGAGTCTCATGACCCAAAACCTCTCGAAATCCTATACCAAAGGAGAGAGGTACAAACACCTATACAGCCTATAACATTCCATGTGCCGGCACCCTTCTCCTTTGAAAGCACAAAAAGGGTACCGTGGAATTACCAACCTGTTGCCTATGTGGAGGGAAAACAATTGACAAAAATTGAATCCAACATCACTAACATTACCGGTGTTGGAGGAATGACAAGGAGTGGTAGAGTCTTTGCTCCGAAGGAGCTCGGGAAAACACCAGCTGAACTACCAAGAGAGCCGCTCAAAGAAAAGAGCGTGGAAGAGAATGAGAACCAAGCAGGACCCTCCCAGAAAGTAGCCCCACAAAAAGAGGCCGAGGAGTTCCTAAGAATAATCCAAAAGAGCGAGTATAAGATAATTGACCAGTTGGGTCAAACTCCCTCCAAAATCTCCATGTTATCCCTACTACTAAGCTCGGAGGCTCACCGAGAAGCATTACTGCGGATCCTTAGTGAAGCACATGTCACTAAAGACATCCCTGTAGACCAATTTGACGGGATAGCCGCAAACATTACCTCAAGTAGGTATTTGGGCTTCAATGACGACGAGCTACCTGACGAGGGGCATATTCACAATAGGGCCTTGCACATCTCCGTGAAATGTTTGGACCACATCCTCTCTCGAGTGTTAGTGGACACGGGGTCATCTTTGAACGTCATGCCCAAGACTACCATTCTAAAGCTATCATGTGAAGGGACAGTAATGAAGCCAAGCGCTTTGGTGGTAAAAGCCTTCGACGGGTCAAGAAGGGCCGTCATAGGAGAGATTGACCTGCCAGTTCAAATCGGACCTAAGGTTTTCTCCATCACCTTCCAAGTCATGGACATTAATCCAACTTACAGTTGTCTTCTCAGACGACCATGGATTCACATCGCCGGAGCCATCACCTCCACCCTGCATCAGAAGCTCAAATTCATTGTCGATGACAAGATGATTGTAGTTTCGGGCCATGAGGATATGATGGTAAGCCATCTTTCGTCATTCCGTTACATAGAAACGGATGAGGAAGCTGTGGATATCCCCTTTCAGTCTTTGGAAGTGGCGAATGTCATGACCTTGAGCTCAAAACCCAAGAGGGAAGCAAGGACAGCCATGTCATCATGGAGGGCAGTAAGAGAAGCTCTAGAAGAGAGTAGACCCACCGGATGGGGCAAGCTGGTGGACATACCAGAAAAGAAGAATCGCTTCGGTTTAGGATATCATCCATCAGCTGAAACCTCCTCAAAGCCTCAAAAGTAAGGGATCCTTCCCATTTTGGAGATATTTGTCAGTGCGGGTTTTATTGATGAAGACCAAGTGGCTCTGTTGGAAGACACGGATGAAGACGTGCCCGATTTGGTGCACCGCTGTACTTCGGATGAAATCTTGGACAATTGGAGCGCCATCGAAATTCCCAAAATCATTTCCAATTTCAAGTAATTCACCATGTTTGTTTTATTTTTGAAAAAAAAATCATTTCGCTCTGCCCAAGGCAAATGATTAGTTGTGTGGGGCCCCCATGTTTTTTAAGTTATTTCAATCATAATTAAAATTGCATTTTATGTCCAATTGAGTTCTTTTTCTTTTGTTCTTTAATCGCATTATTTAAAAGAAAAATTTTCTGCAAAAACCTAAAATAAAATCATACTCATGCAGATCCACAAATCCACCCTCCAAAAACAACACTGCCTTAATCCCTTATGACTTCGATTTCCCGATTAATCAAACGGAGGATGTTGAAGAGGACGATTATGAAGTGCCTGAAGAATTGTCCAGACTTGGGGATCAAGAGGATAGGGTGATACAACCCCATCAAGAATCAGTTGAAATGATTAACTTGGGGACCGAAGAGGATAAGAAAGAAGTCAAAGTGGGTGCCTCCCTGCAAGAAGATGTAAATGAAAAATTGGTTAAGCTTCTACAAGAGTACGTGGATGTGTTCGCTTGGTCGTATCAAGATATGCCGGGTTTAGACCCTAACATCGTTGTACATAAACTGCCACTCAAGCCCGAATGCCCACCAGTAAAACAGAAATTGAGAAGAACCAGACCTGACATGGCTCTCAAGATTAGAGAAGAGGTCAAAAAGTAGTTCGATGCCGGCTTTTTAGCCGTAACCAAGTATCCGACATGGGTTGCCAACATTGTGCCAGTCCCAAAAAAGGATGGCAAAGTCAGGATGTGTGTAGATTACCGGGACTTGAATAGAGCAAGCCCAAAGGATGATTTCCCACTACCTCATATTGACATATTGGTAGACAACACCGCCCAATTCTTAGTATTCTCCTTTATGGACGGTTTCTCGGGATATAACCAAATAAAAATGGCTTCAGAAGACATGGAGAAAACCACATTCATCACCCCATGGGGAACTTTCTGCTATAAGGTAATGCCCTTCGGATTAACAAATGCCGGGGCAACATACCAAAGAGCAATGGTGACTCTTTTCCATGACATGATTCATAAGGAAATAGAGGTCTACGTCGATGACATGATTGCCAAATCCCAGACGGAGGAGGATCATCTAGTCCATTTGCAAAAGCTATTCGAACGCCTTAGAAAGTTCAAGCTGCGCTTAAATCCTAACAAGTGCACATTTGGTGTTAGATCCGGAAAGTTATTGGGTTCCATCGTCAGCCAAAGAGGTATTGAAGTGGATCCTGACAAGGTAAAGGCCATACAAGATATTCCAGCACCAAATATCGAGAAAGAGGTTCGTGGGTTCTTATGAAGATTGAACTACATCACTAGATCCGTCTCACATATGACAGCCACCTGCGAACCAATCTTCAAACTGCTGAGAAAAAATCAAGCCGTTCAGTGGAACGAGGACTGCCAAGAGGCGTTTGATAAGATCAAACAATACCTGCAATAACCACCGATTCTAGTACCTCCGGTTCTGGGTAAACCCCTCATCTTATACCTAACCGTGCTTGAGGGATCAATGGGTTGCGTGTTAGGACAACAAGATGAAACGGGAAGAAAAGAGCACACAATCTACTACCTAAGCAAGAAGTTCACCGACTGTGAGTCAAGGTATACTTCGCTTGAAAAGACTTGATGCGCTTTGGCATGGGCTGCTCGACGTTTAAGACAGTACATGTTGACCCATACCACTTGGTTGATATCAAAGATGGATCCCATCAAATACATCTTTGAAAAGCCTGCCCTCACGGGAAAGATAGCCCGTTGGCAAATGCTGCTGTCTGAGTACGACATCCAATATGTCACTCAAAAGGCCATAAAAGGGAGTGTCCTATCCGAGCACCTTGCTCACCAACCATTGGAGGACTATCAACCCATATAATTCGACTTCCCTGATGAAGACGTTGTAGCCGTAAATGACGAAAGGATCATAAATGATGATGAAGGGCCAGAACCGGGAGCTTGGTGGAAGCTCGCTTTCGACGGTGCCTCAAATGCCATGGGGCACGGGATCGGGGCAGTCCTAATATCACCAAGAAATGGATATCAACCTTTCACAGCAAGATTATGCTTTGACTACACCAATAACATGGCAGAATATGAAGCGTGCATCTTGGGTCTCGAAGCAGCAATTGATCTAAGGATCAAAATCCTTGAAGTATACGATGACTCAGCCCTAGTCATCTATCAAGTCAAAGGAGAATGGGAAACAAAGCATCCTAATTTGATTCCCTACCGTGCCCGGGTTGTAGAGTTGATTGAGCATTTTGATGAAATCACCTTTCATCACATACCTCGAGAAGAGAATCAGGTAGCAGATGCCTTGGCTACATTATCATCAATGTACCAAGTAAATTTCCACAACGAGGCGCCAATCATAAGGATGGATCGTAGGGACAAACCAGTTGTGTATGCAGCAGTCGAGGAAAGACTGGACAACAAACCCTGGTTTTACGACATCAAGCGATACCTCGAAGAGCAAGAGTATCCAGAAAATGTCTCACGAACCGACAAGAGAACCCTCAGGAGATTGGCATCCCAGTTCTTCCTCAGCGGGAACACCCTCTACAAAAGAAACTATGACCTGGTCTTGCTCAGGTGTGTGGATAAACACGAAGCGGACATGCTCATCAAGGAAATCCACGAGGGATCCTTTGGAACCCATGCCAATGGGCATGCAATGGCAAAGAAAATCCTAAGGGCGGGCTATTACTGGTTAACCATGGAAGCTGACTGTTTCCGCTATGCCAAGACTTGTCACAAATGCCAAATTTATGCCGACAAGGTGCACGTGCCACCGACTCCCCTGAACGTCATGACCTTACCCTGGCCATTCTCTATGTGGGGCATAGACATGATTGGAATGATCAAGCCCAAGGCCTTAAATGGACATCGCTTCATCCTGGTTGCCATCGACTATTTCACCAAGTGGGTCGAAACGGCTTCATATGCAAACGTAA